>OX453266.1:6429600-6764580 GCA_949709985.1 Luffia ferchaultella
TTCAATTTATTTTGACTTTCAATAAGTGTGTGTAAACATCTTATATAGAATAAAAACTTTTTGAATTTGAATTTTGAATTTATACATGGTTAGTATAACATAGCGAGAGTACGTGATCTGTTGAGTCGCACGCACACACAGGAATGTAAAAGTTGGCCTGTCATTTTTGTTGACATTGTATTGCGAGGTTCCTTCATCATCATCATCATCAGCCCATTTTTATCCCACTGCAGGGGCTTAGGCCTCCCCCAGGGTGAGGAGGGGGGCTTGGAGCTTAAGTCCACCACGCTGCTCCACTGCGGGTTGGGGACTGTAACGACCGCCATATATTGACAGCGTCCGGGACCGACTGCTTAACGTGCCCTCCGAAGCACGGTGTCAGTGATATTGTGTACTTAAGTCGGAATAACTCATTGGTACACGCCCGGATTCGAACCATGGCCCTATGGGGCCTTATAAATTTGAGGCAGGTTCGTTGCGCTCTGGGCTATCACGACTATCGCGAGGTTCCTTACTGACATTATATCGGGTATCCCAGAAATCAACGTCAAACCTGAAACAGGTAGCAATGATGGCTATGAGAAAAAATTTTAAACATTTTAGGCATGCACTTATAAAATTAGAGGTACCAAAAAAATCGAGGAAACTGACACTGTGATGATTTTTCAAGCTGTGACTACAAATTGTTTTCTAAATTACAGTCTAAAATTAAAACATAACTGCCTCAAATCTTCACAGGGTGTCAGGGTCTGCACGACAAAATTTTTTATATATTCAACTGATAACAGAACTGTCACTACCTTTCTCAACACCCGTTTAGGCTTGACTTTGATTTCTGGGACATCCTGTATAATCAAAGAAAATTGTTTTCAATTTTGTTTAATAGAACGACGTTGGCACAAATCGAACGATTAGGATGCCTTTACGTATTTTTATTTTGATATCTTGTATTGGATTGGATGACTTAAATCAGGGCAAATGTCAAATAAGGTATTTCTTTGTAATTTTTAGCTTATACTGTGTTTTTATTAGGGGACTAATATTCTTCCAAATGTCTCTTTGTTTAGGAAATCAGAAACTGTCCAATTCGGAAACGTTTAATTCTTCACTTTATCAGCCCATTTTTACCCCACTGCAAGGGCTTAGGCGTCCCCCAGGGTGAGGGGGGCTTGGAGCTTAAATCTACCATGCTGCTCCACTGCGGGTTGGGAATTGTAACGACCGTCATCTATTGACAGCGCCCGGGATCGACTACTTAACGTGCTCTCCGAGGCACGGAGTCAGTGATAGTTAATGTACTTAAGTCAGAAAAACTCATTGGTACACGCCCGGATTCGAACCATGGCCCTATGGTCTAATAAAGAGACAGGAGGGCTATCACGACACATCACACACGTCACACGAAACGTTTAATTAGAACTAGTTTGTTTAAATATGTTTTGACCTTAGCTTTCATTGTTTAATTAAATTTGAGAGAAATAAACGAAACGCGTTTTAACCAAACTAGGTCAAAATAAATATTTTTGATCGGAAAGCTTTTTAGACCCAAAGCCCAGCAGCTGACGCCAGTGAGTGGCGAAAAAAATGAAACGCACGAAAAGCACAAGATTTATGAACTCCATACTTAATAAACTTCATACTTATGAAGTTTGCGCATACTAATCGGTTTTGAATATTATCGTACCTACAGTTTCGGAGTTATGACTTTTAAGTGGTGGCAACAAGGGAAAATAATAACGTATTGTCTATTACGTGAAGCTGAAGTATAAAATATCGAAAGCAATCGATTCGGTTCGGTCTGTTAGGTCTGATTCCCGTAATGTCTAGTCGGTTTAGTTGGTCCAATTCCCCGAAAGTCTATTCTCCGAACGTCCGATTCCCCGAAAGTCTAATTCCCCGAACGTCCATTTTTATATTAGAGCACCCACGTAGGAGTTACTAGTAATAGTTAGGTACTATTTTTACTACATACCTATGTACTTATTTAAAGAAAATATTTAAGTTTTGTTTAAAAACATTTTATTGAGATATGATATAATAATAATAATGATAATAATATTATAAGGAACATCCCACACAGCGCTATCTAGTCTCAAAGTAAAAAAGTTTTATGCTTGTATTATGGGGTACTAGACAGCTGATATACATACTTAAAAATCTTTTTTTTTGTCATAATATATACAAATATAGACATACATAAGAGATACATTTACAACACGGAAAAAATAGGCAAGTTCATGCACATAAATATTGGTCCCAGGCAGGAATCGAACCCGTGACTCTTGGCTCTGCAGTGATTTGATACGAACAAGATATAATTTTGGGTTTCCTAGTTCTTCATGAAAATAAAGTTGGTGTAACAAACTATTTGTTTTTATTTAAATAAATACAATATATGATACATAATATGTCTTTTTTTTAGAATAAGACGGTAGGTTTTTTTAAATTAAATAGTTAGCCTGTCAGTTAGACTTTCGTGGAATGTACGTTCGGGAAATGGACGTTCATGGAATGAACTTTAAAGTAATTGGACCATCGGGTATTAGACTTTCGGGGAATTGGACCGACTAAACCGACTAGACATTACGGGAATTAGACCTAACGGACCGAACCGAATCGATTTTCGCATATCGTAAATTACTGTATTACTTACCTAGCGACTATATGATTGCAAACTGTTTTCAATATAAATATGTAATCGGTTCATACAATTTACAATAGTATTAGCTACCTGAAAAAAGAGATAGGTGTATGGCCGCATGGTTATTATATATAAGCCGGCCCCTATGTAGCACACTTAAATTTAATACTACAATTTTTTTCCTATCAACCTATGGTGAAAACCAATTTATGTGTAGTAGTGTATAAGTATCTATATAATTAATGATACGTTTGTCTCATTCTCACGACGTGTTTATTGCGTCGTGATAGTCAAGAGGGGGCGAGCCCGTTTCTTGTTTAGAAGGCTGTGGTTCGAATCCCGTGCCTCGGAGAGCACGTTAAGCAGTCGGTCCCGGTTAAGGGGCTTGGGCCTCCCCTGGGACATTAATGCCACATTTATGGCATTAATGGGCTGATGGTATGGTATTGTTTCATTCTCTCTTATAGAAAAACACCCTAAGAAAAAGCAAAAAAGTAGTAGGGTTCATGTCCCAATTAAATATTACTTTTCCGTCTCAGTACACTGAAAAACCTACCTCATTGCAATATTCTACGCATATACCTATTAAATTTTTACGATGAACCAAAATATTAGAATCTCTAAGAATGCTTCACCACGCGTTTTTCGAAGTTCTTAACAAACGCCAATGTCCGCACTATAATAATATAATTTTAATCCGCCATTTTATTGACCTTTCATATATGACGCCATTAGAATGACGTCATTGCCCTTACCTTTTTTTCTCAGCAGATCACCCGATCGAACATTTCCAATGTAAACTACACTACATGTCCCATAAAATAAGGTCTGAAATTAAAGTGCATATACGTGCCAATAGAAATATTTTTGGGAATAATTTATTGGATCACGTATTTCTTAATCAGATTTTTTGGCAGCTGATAGTACTTGCAAAGCTCATTCACGTAATTGCGGTCAGTCAGTTCGTAATAGGGTTGAAACACAGTGTACTTTTTAATATCTGCAAATAAAAAAACGGTCAAGTGCGAGTCGGACGCGCTCACGAAGGGTTTCGTACCACCGTACAATATAATAAAAAAACATGTTTATTGTATGGGGACCCTTTTAAATTTTGACTTTATTATATTTTTATTTTTTTTTTTGTTATAACGGATATAGTAGTGCATACTTCATGAAAATTTCAAGTGTTAGCAATGATCTCACAACCACCAATCACCCAAAAAAATAATTCTAATAACGTTGTTTTAGTAATATTTTACAAAATAATGAATGATTACAAAGCATTCTTTTACAAAGCAAAAGGTACACCGATCGGGTGTACAGCTGATGCCTAGATGTCCATAGAGATACCGCGATGTGACAAAAAATATATGAGCCAAAAAATGCACTTGGTACACTAAAATATACAACAGCCGATATTTTTAAATATTCGCTGTGAAGTACACAGAAAAAAAAAGAACTCTGTTGTCAAGAAAATATAGTCTTCAATTGTGAAATACCGCATGTTTTTAGACCAATGCAATTTGCAATGATATAAGAATTATTTTTAAATGTGTAGGATTTTGTGTGTTTACATGTACAATTTGTCGTTTTGAAAAAAAATAAAAATAAAAATTCTGAAATTACATTCCATGTGTAATGTAACAAAACGTTAGTTTACAACAATGATAATGTCATATGGTCTATCTAATCACTGAATATAAAATTTTGATCAAGTTTTCCATCGTTTCTAAGTATGAGACGCCCGCGCCATCTTAATTATTATGCTGTCTCTCTAAGGTAGAGAACTCACGGCGAGGTTTTTTCCCGCGCCCGCGGCGGGCGCGGGCCCGCCGCGGCTAGCGATTTTTTGACAAAACTCACGGAGCGGGCGTCAACCGCCTACCGCGGCGGCTGCGGGCGCCGAGCAGTGACCGCTGCCCGCAGAAATTTGCAGGCGTAATCACGGAGTTAGCCATCAGCATAGTCAAAAGATGGACGCACACCGCAAACGAGTTTTACTCTTGAATTTGTTTTACCATAGATTAAAAAGAAAAAGGCCGAAAAGATTCTGGATTCATCCAATAATTCCAACAAAAGATCGATACGTCATTTTCAGCACTAGGTTTCATATTTTAAAAAGTGACGAATTGAAGTTTTTCAATTCGTCACTTTTTAAATTTCGAGACTTTTGTCCCAGAGGACAGGCCTCTCATGAACTAACGAAATTAACAAATCTATTTCTACGTTACTCATATTTTGTCATTTAAATCACAGCAAACGTCCTACCAATCTAATTGACTGCGGCCGAATACGAGCGGGAGCCGCGCGGGCGGCGGTTGCTCCCGCCGCCGCCCCCGCGGCCCCCGTTTGCGGGCGCAAAGCGAGGTTTGCGGCGACCGCCAGCGCCCGCGCGAATTAGCGGTTGAAAGTCGCGTCGTGAGTTTTGAAACTGCGATTTCATACAGTAGCACGTATCTGTACGGCTTGCGGGCCCGCGCCCGCCGCGGGCGCGGGAAAAAACCTCGCCGTGAGTTCTCTACCTTAGAGTCGATATTAAGGCTGCCCGCAAATAGTTGACTACAAGCCTGTGGAAAAAATTAACATGTGAAATAAACCACCGTGAATAACGCTTAGAAGGTTGTGACTATATCAGAAAATAACTCTGAGCACTATGCCGTCATTTCTGAGCGGTACAGGTGAGTACGTGAGTGAATGGAATTTCTCAGGTACAAATGAGGAATTACGACTAATTATTAATGTGCGACTTTGTTATAGTGTATAGATGATTAAAAATAAATGTAAAAAAACCTAGTGCCGTACTAAAGTGGTGGTGCCGGAAGTCAGTGCAAATTTTTAATTCGCCGATAATTGCAGAAGCAATACAGGTCATTTATTATTGTACGGCATTTGCGTAATTCTTTTTGTACACATATACAGATACATTACCCGTAAACGCCGTACATATTTCCAGCGCAGGGGTCGAAAGCCAAGGGTCGCAACCCTTATCTTTGAGTAGATTATCCTTATCACTGACTTCCGGCACCACCACTTTAGTACGGCACTAGGTTTTTCGACTTTTATTTTTAATCATCTATACACTATAACAAAGCCGTACATTAATAATTAGTCGTAATTCCTCATTCGTACCTGAGAAATTCCATTCCTTCACGTACTCATCTGTACCGCTCAGAAATGACGGCATAGTGCTCAGAGTCATTTTCTGATATAGTAACAGTCTTCTAAGCGTTATTCGCGTTGGTTCATTTCACAGGTAAATTTTATCCAAGGGCTTGTAGTCTATTAACAAGTAGATTACGCGAAATAAACGCACGCGATGTCATAGTACCTGTGTCGCGAAGTCTATCTTGTTATATCATCATGTATTGTGAGGTGTAACTTCTAAGATCGCGATATGATTATATTTGAACTGATCAAGGGTCAACGATACTTGAATTAATAGAAATTGATAATTGATTTATTTAATCAAGTTATCGCATATTGGTCATTAAGAATCTACACCATATACAGTAGCATCGACCACTTGAATTATCTTCCGAGGAGCTCCTTTAAGCGACTTCCAGCATGAGCACATATGTACACTATAAGCATCATCTCCGTTGTCAGTGTAGGCAGCTTTGATTAGTTCGCTCTCATCTCTCCCTTCTCAGGAACACCTAAAAAATTAATAAAGCCCGGGCACACCATTGCCTAACGCAATGGTGGCCCGGGCCCAAAGGTCCAGCACCGACCCCGCATTGACAATTTATAGTTGGTTAGAATGTGATCACAAACAACATAGTACACAGCGTAAAAGCACATCAATAGATTATAATAGACTATAGATAGTATCATACTAGGTATATAAAACTCTCTCACATCTGCTTCGCTTATCAGTATCTCTGTGTACCTCTATTTAGGATAAACTCTAGTGTCTATCTACACACACATACACGTATACATATCTCTCTATCTATGGATCCTTTAACCACTATGAAGAGCTCATACCTTCTCAACCATTCATTGAGAAGTGCTCTTGTAATATCTCACTCTCTTAGGTGATAACACGAGTCAGCTTCTATGCCGACTTCATTGTGTGGACTCTTTAACCACTATGAAGAGCTCATACCTTCTCAACCATTCATTGAGAAGTGCTCTTATAATATCTCTCACTCTCTTAGGTTATGACACGAGTCAGCTTCTATGCCGACGTTAGAGTGTGGATCCTTTAACCACTATGAAGAGCTCATACCTTCTCAACTATTCATTGAGAAGTGCTCGAGGTGTCTTTCAATCTCTTAGGTTATGACGCGAGTCAGCTTCTATGCCGACGTCATCATACACACAAATCTCGCTAAATCTATAACATTATTCAAATCTGTATTACGCATTAATATTGTGGATATCGTCAATATATTACCGGCAAATATCACAGTAAACGTCAGCTGGCACCACGTGCTCAGCAGGATATCGTATCTTATAGTTTCGTTACCTCTAAAAACCAATCATATACTTACAATTAGGTGCTCGATAATCAATCGTGCTTATGACTACCAAATAAAGGTAATTAATTATTAATAGGCCATAAAAATCTAGGCAGCAGACTAACCTCGTGATATCGGCCTTGCTGTCATCCGGAGAAAAAAGTGTTGCTAACCAAATCATGATTTTCAACCAAATTTGCAATGTTGCTATTAATAAATATTCAAAATTCCCATATTTACAAATAATCACGAAACTTCGTGACACTCCCAACTCCAAAGGAAAGTGACTTATATGAGTGAATTATGTAACAATCAAGTCCACTCGGTAATCTTCTTCCGAGCCTCTATAGCTGCACCTCGCTTTGGTCGAGGATCTACTGAGTCTGCCATTTGTCTAACTAAATTTTGATGTGGTGGTTGTTTGATAACAGTTTCTAATGGTTCTCTAGCCTTGGCGTTGGACTGAGGTTCTTTGGTATTAGTATTGGATACTTTTTGTCAAAAGACCAATTCGTATTTTTCATGTGTCCTCCACATCTCAGGACCTTGTTATCATCCAGAAATAAACCTAAGTTTCTACTAAGGTGCGTTTCCACTTCTCTTATTTCTTCTGGGAAGTATTTTGCTTGTAGTTCTTTTATCTCGTCCATCTCGTGGCGTTCCAGATCAACTTCTTCTTTCTCTTTTTCTGGTTCGGTCATTTCTTTGTCTTCAGCCTGTGGGATGGGCTGATCCTCCCCACTCAAGAAAGAAAAAGAATTTATTGGAGTGGGCCATGCTATAGAGTTTTTTACTATGAATTTTGGTCTTTCTACCCATGTTCGTATAGATTCTTTACAGAAATTTGGTCTCGTAGCTACCTCAGCAGAATTCAATTCAGATGGGACATACCAAAGTTTCATATTTTTATTCTGTTTTATTTCGTTTATTCTTCTAGCAACAAATGGCGGTAGTAATTTGTCTGTATGATACCAGTTAAGTACTATTTGACTATCTGTCCATATGAATTGATCCTGTATTGGTAGCTGAATAAATTTCAAAACATATTTTATAAGGCAACTTCCTATCAAAACAGTAGTTCTTATCGAGGAATTTTTAAATTTTCTTGGCCTTTTCTTCTAAAGGTATTGCTTTCATGAATTCCTTAGAATTAGAATTCCATTCTCTTAGGTTCATTGATAGGTCTTTAAAGGAATTCTTCAATGACATGTATATAGAAATGGCCTTCTTATATGTGGATGCTACCGTTACAAGATTATCTACATATATATCGTCAGCGATTGCCTTTAGCTTCCTCTGATTGGATTTCTTAAGATGATTTCTGACTATAGCATTCAGAAGAAAAGGACTGGTAATCACTCCAAATGGTACTTTACAAAATCTTAGATGTACTAAATTATTCAAAGAGGTTGGTTGATTTAAATCCTTTAGCCATAGGAATCTGGTTACATCTCTGTCGCGTTCTTGTAATCAATATGTACGAAACAAACATACAAAACTAATTTAGTTAAATCTGTTATTCAACCTTTTTGGTTGATATTATATTATTTTTTTTTTTTTTATATTTTATATATATTCTGTCATTATCATTACAAAGTCAAATTGCTCTGCATCAAAATTTATATTTTAAATAATTAAAATTGTGATCTATTATTTTTTATGTTCTTTTATTAACATAAAATGGGTTTCTATTTGGAGAAAAGCCTTTTCTACGTCTGGTACAATCCCTATCTTATGCATTTTAAATTTTATTAACAATCCAGTCAGATCTTTCAGCATAAGCAGTCCACAATATCGTATAGGCTTTTATTATCCTTTATTTTTGCTGATGCATCATAAACTATCCTCATCGGTTTACCAGGCTGGAACACGCCATGATGAGGTAAGTAGTGTATCGGATAATCTCTTGCCGATTTCTGATGCCCTGTTGTTATTTCTATAATACCCTTTTTCATCTGTTCTTTTAATGTCTGATCGTACAGTTCTAGAGATTGTTGATCTAATCTTTTAACTAAATTTACTAATCTGCCGATTGCAAGTCCATAATTATCTGGTAAATTCGGTGGATAGTGATTCCATGGCCAGGTGACATAGTATCTTTTATCAATATATTTAGTAGTTTCATTAAAGTTCCTGATCGCTTCTTCATCTCTTGTAACTTTAGGGTTGTCGGTAATCCTTATAGATTCAAGATCCCAGAAGGATTTTAAATTGACGTTTTCTAATGGACGATCAGGTGCATTGAGTTTGACATCTTTACATGAGGATTGAAAATATGTAAGAGCATATAACTGATCTGTATTTTCTGGGGTGATCTTTCCTGAAAGTATCCAACCCAGGATAGATTCTACTAGGAAAAAATCTTCGCGGATTTTAATCTTATGGTTAGACATAATAGAATAGTAATAGTCATTCTCAATCAAAATATCTATCTGGTCTGACAGGGAACCATCATCGGCTAAGATTTTATTCTTTGCCCAGTTTTTGACTTCCTCGCTTGTATATGGGATATTCTGTGATATGAATGGCACAACATTCATATACACAACTTTATTTGAGTTGGTACGAGACTTGATATTGATTTTAACTAATGGACTAACAACTTCATGTGGAGACTGTGAACCGAAAGTAAATACCATGAGCCCATTTTCTTCCTCGATAGGTTAGTTTAGCTCTTTGGCTACCTTTTTGGTTACATAGCTTCTTTGACTTCCAGAGTCAAGTAATAATCGGCATTTTATTGATTTCGTTCTATTTACGCCATTTACCCATACGACAGCCGTCTGTAATGCTGTGAAACTTTTAGTATTATTGTAAAATGTAGTAGTAGATTCCACTCTAGTATTTACTGGCAGTTTTGGACATAAAGCTCGGTTGTGTTCTCTATACGATCCACAATGTGCACATTTCCTTTTCAATCGGCACTGGCTCATTTTGTGTCCCATGGCAAAGCAATGAAATCAGCGATTTCTCAATTTTAATTTTCTTTCTCTTATACCTTTGACGGTCTTGCATTCATCATTATAGTGTGGATCTTTACAGAATATGCAGCTGAATTTGGGTCTTTTTTCTGGCTTTTCTTTTTGCCTTCCATCGAACCCTTCAGTAAGTTTACATTTCCTACTGTCCTTTTTGGTGGATACATTATGTCTCCTACCATCAGTAGTTTTACAAGTGTTTATTACTATTCTTTTGCCTTCGTATATATTTCTTTGAATTTTTCTTTTGCCCTTGTGTGTTGGTGCCTTTTCTCTAACGTGTAACAACTCTACCGAATAACTATCATTTCGCATTCTGGCATCAGTCATTCTATTCGAATCCTCCTTTGCCGATATAATTTCCTCTAGACATGTTCTAATTTCTTCAATTGTTTTATTTTTTAATTTCAACTTTAATTCAAATATGATGTTTTCTGGAAATTTTTGAATTCATATAAATCGTAAATGGTTATGGTTGATATCTTCACCCAAACCGTTCAATACCCGAAGGTGTCGTTCGATATCGTTTAGCACGCGTCTACAACTTAAAATGGATTTATCAGCTTGTTGTATCTTATATAGGAATTATAGTATTAGGTTTAGCGAACCGTTCCTTGAGGGTAGCGACAGCAATACTATAATTTTTATTGGTTGTTTCTAAACCTTCAATTGCCTTCTTGGCATTCCCTTCCAGAACTGATTGCTGGTACAGTAACTTATCAACTTCGTTGATACTTTTACTATCATATTCGAGGGAAAAATGATCCCAAAAGGTTCTCCACATCAGAATATCTCCATTGAATTTAGTCAATTCCATCTTAGGTAATCTGCCTTGAAATGTTTCTTTCCCATGTTTCGATAATTTTTTTTTTTTTTTTTTTAAATTTTACTGTAAGTTCTGCGATTACTTCATCTCCCTTCATTTGAGTCTTGACATATTTTGCCGCTTCATCGGGTGAAAATGACTCAGCATATTTATAGTAATTGTTCATTTCCAGCGAGAGGCGTTCATTGAGTAGCTTTAACATTTCTAATTTAATGTTAGGCTCTTCTATATTCTCTGGTATTTGTCTATTCTGGTATCTGGTATTTGACTGTTTCATGGATGGTGACCACTTTCGTCTTAATTACAGCTTCCATTTTTTACTGAAAAGGCAACAATTATGTGGTCTTCAACGATGCTAACAAAATTTAATTATGTACCTTAATAGGTACTTTCTCATCTTTTCTTTACTATTCATTGATTTATATAAAACATTATATATTTACTTTTCATAACAGATCACTTTACACTCCATCGCACTTCAGGATAAACATCCATCCGAGTTAGCCACCAACAAACAATGAAACATTCATCATAATTGTATTCAAACAGAAAGGTAACGGATAACATAGTTATCTATCTCTCTGGTACTATATCATACTATTATTAATCTACAAACCGAATTTGTTTTAAATAACTTTCATTTCAACTTTCATATTATCATATATAGGTCACTGTCTGACAAATATATTTAGACAATATATCTCAGGTCAGAATTGGTAGCTGTACATTGCTTTTATGCATACATACATACTTATCACATTCTTTTCACTAAATAATATCTATTTGAGTCATATTCTATTCAGACTAGTGATTTTGCTAAGCGGTAAGCAACTTTATATGTTTTGTTAAGTGGTAAGCAACTTTATATGCCACTTCCGACTATAACTAATCAACTTAGTTTATATTAACCTCTGAGCATGTGAGAGGCCTGCTACATTCAGTTCATTTTCTATGTACCTACTACATAGGCAATAACCACATAATAAGCATTATTTTACGGTTTATCTGTATAACTGCTATAATAACGTGACGTGACGTTACGTTCGATCGTTGTCATAAAACACAAAGATAGTTTTTCGTCTCAACTAATTCCAACAAATGTTTAATTCTAGTTTTACAACAATTAAACCATTAGTAGGTGTATGTACCGTCTCAAGTCCGCTGGCAGTCGGTATTACATATTAAACGCAATTTACATACTTTTAAATCACAGTACACAATCACTTTAATCAAAATAACATTAATTTTAAGTAGACACCATGTAGACACTCAGTTTATTTTCGATTCAAGCAAAATCAATCATTTCACTTGAAGTTTCATGTCATTGATCAATTCTCAATGATCTAATTAGTGATGCTCATATTTGAGTCATGATTGTGTATCATCTGAGTCGAGTCGTTAGTGACTCACTCCTGTTAGGATCCGCTACTCTGTAGGGATATAAATAGTAAAACAATAGGTATGTTTATACATGGGAGACACCAAATGGTAATAAATCAAGGTAAAATATCTAAGTTCTTATTTCTTATGAAATTTAGTAATGAAACGAGATTTTGTAACTTTCCATTTATTCAGTGGTAGGTACTTAACAATATCAAATAAAATTGAGTGATGGAGTACACTATTTAATAATTTTATTTTGTACATGTATTAAATTAGTAAGATAAAGATAGGTATTCAATAAATAGAACACGATAACACATCACACTTCGTGTAGTTGATTGAAGCCTTCAAAATCTCCACTCTTCAGTCTTCACTATACTACGCGCACCGATATTGTAATAGTTAAGGTCAAAAAAAATTATTCTTGTACGTCTCACTTTCTTCACTTGAACTTCGTGATCGTTTGATAGTAAAGATATGAATCGCATCTGGAGTCATATCAACAGATCACCTTACTCTGACTCACTCAATCGACCCAACACTTTTTCAACTTATCTATCAAAGGTCACCGCAGGTCACCGTTAACACGAAAACAAGTCAGAAAAGATTTCACCTTTACAACAAGGAAATAAATTAGTAATATATTATTATAAATTGTAATGATGCTGTATGCGTTTTCATAAATTGACTAAATTATGAAACTAAAAGTTTCTTTTAATCAGTGTTTCTTTAGTCTAAAATTGTCATTTAGCTAGCCGCCAACAGATGATGCTGATATCGCTTTGAGCTCATTGGAAAATAGGATGTGCTGAGGGATTGGCTCCTGATTTCATATCTCGAAGCATCTCCACCATGTCGCGAAGTCTATCTTGTTATATCATCATGTATTGTGAGGTGTAACTTCTAAGATCGCGATATGATTATATTTGAACTGATCAAGGGTCAACGATACTTGAATTAATAGAAATTGATAATTGATTTATTTAATCAAGTTATCGCATATTGGTCATTAAGAATCTACACCATATACAGTAGCATCGACCACTTGAATTATCTTCCGAGGAGCTCCTTTAAGCGACTTCCAGCATGAGCACATATGTACACTATAAGCATCATCTCCGTTGTCAGTGTAGGCAGCTTTGATTAGTTCGCTCTCATCTCTCCCTTCTCAGGAACACCTAAAAAATTAATAAAGCCCGGGCACACCATTGCCTAACGCAATGGTGGCCCGGGCCCAAAGGTCCAGCACCGACCCCGCATTGACAATTTATAGTTGGTTAGAATGTGATCACAAACAACATAGTACACAGCGTAAAAGCACATCAATAGATTATAATAGACTATAGATAGTATCATACTAGGTATATAAAACTCTCTCACATCTGCTTCGCTTATCAGTATCTCTGTGTACCTCTATTTAGGATAAACTCTAGTGTCTATCTACACACACATACACGTATACATATCTCTCTATCTATGGATCCTTTAACCACTATGAAGAGCTCATACCTTCTCAACCATTCATTGAGAAGTGCTCTTGTAATATCTCTCACTCTCTTAGGTGATAACACGAGTCAGCTTCTATGCCGACTTCATTGTGTGGACTCTTTAACCACTATGAAGAGCTCATACCTTCTCAACCATTCATTGAGAAGTGCTCTTATAATATCTCTCACTCTCTTAGGTTATGACACGAGTCAGCTTCTATGCCGACGTTAGAGTGTGGATCCTTTAACCACTATGAAGAGCTCATACCTACTCAACTATTCATTGAGAAGTGCTCGAGGTGTCTTTCAATCTCTTAGGTTATGACGCGAGTCAGCTTCTATGCCGACGTCATCATACACACAAATCTCGCTAAATCTATAACATTATTCAAATCTGTATTACGCATTAATATTGTGGATATCGTCAATATATTACCGGCAAATATCACAGTAAACGTCAGCTGGCACCACGTGCTCAGCAGGATATCGTATCTTATAGTTTCGTTACCTCTAAAAACCAATCATATACTTACAATTAGGTGCTCGATAATCAATCGTGCTTATGACTACCAAATAAAGGTAATTAATTATTAATAGGCCATAAAAATCTAGGCAGCAGACTAACCTCGTGATATCGGCCTTGCTGTCATCCGGAGAAAAAAGTGTTGCTAACCAAATCATGATTTTCAACCAAATTTGCAATGTTGCTATTAATAAATATTCAAAATTCCCATATTTACAAATAATCACGAAACTTCGTGACAACCTGGGCATTTCCCTGAAATACGCATACTTAGCAATTTCGTAAAAACTTTCAGATATCAGGCTTTTTGTATATGTCTCAGGATGATTTGACAATTTCATTTTTCGAGAAAACCCTAGGGATTTTACAAAAACACTAGTCGCCTATAGTAATACTGCGAAACGAAACGTTAGCTATTATGAAATAAGAACGCTGATTGGCCGGTAGGAGCGCCCAAATCGAGACCTCCTCTGATTGGTTGAATCATTCATGCACGTTGTTTTGTTTATGTTTTTGTGAGCGTCTCAACAGTCTTTTGTTTTAAATGTAGTTAAAAGTGTGCAAAAGTTTCTATAAATCGATATTGTAATTTCTAACCCTTCATAACTCAATGATCTAATACGTCAAAGCTCACAGAGTAAAACTTGTAACCAATCAGAATAAGATTTGGTCAGTAAGCAAAAATCTAGCCAATCAGAGTTAAGGATATTCAATGTCACTAGAGCGACTCGCGTTTTTGCAAAAACCCTATCTTTTTTCCAGTAAGATTTGCAAATGTTTTCGTCACTGCCCAATCATCTGTGTTTACGCAATATACCTAGGGTTTTCGCAAAAATTCGAATTATCAAATCATCCTACTACATATACATTATGGATAAGAAATGTATTTTGCAAAACTACTAAGCCATGATACACTCATTATGTTCATGTATTCGAGAAATATTTAGCAACGATTGACTGGTAAAGACACGTCAGAAACGGCTAAAGACATGAGCTAAAGACTTGCGCGTCTTTCGCGGGTGGGGGGACTCGTTAGAGTAAATGAGACATTTATACATAGACAATTTTCTTTCAAAAGACGGTAAAGACAAGTTTCGGTTGTGTGATCATAATTGTTGTTTGATTTTATTTAATTAGTACAGAGTATCAAGAAATGTTAATTTGATACACATTTTTATACATGTTTTTATATTGTTTGACTTTCGAAATAAAATAACGTGGTCGCACCCACCAGATACCATGAAAACGTATGATTTAATGGTATATATAATTTATAAATTACGTATTTTAAAACAATTATCTTAGAGTTATTTAAAAAACAGTTATAGTATACACATCTTGTAATAAAGAAATAAAATTTCCAGTGCATATTTTTCAAATAAGGTCAGTGCAACCCTGTTTTGTGTACGTCGTAGAAATACCCACCTCCTCCTTTCGTGAGCGATCGTGTTACCTAAACCTTTCCACATGAACCTCACGTGATTGATGAACGACTGTCAAATGGATTCTCTGTCAACTCCTCTGGCAAACAGAGTTAAGCTATGCAAATTATTCCTACGCTAGAAAAGTGCCGGCGCATCTAAGAATAGGGTAACCGAATCCGCTCGTAGCGTAGTAAAACATTTCCGCGCGAAAATACCGCAGCGTGAATCAATCCGGACTATCGACGCATATAAAAACACGCGACGCAGCCGACAGATGGCGTTTTACGTCAGACAAACATGAAGGTGTTTATTTTCATAAGAGTTTTATAACGGCCACGTTTACTGTTACTATCATTGCATTGTGTCTGTCCATTTTCAAATCCGTGCTTCTCTATATGTCGCAGTAAAATTCTCAGATCAGTCGAATGAAAATTTCACGAGTAATTGTTTAAGGTTCTATAGTTTGACGAAGAACCGGTATAGCTTCTCCATGTCCGTCTGTCTGTCTGTTCGTATGTCACAGCCAGTTGTGGCCAGTTTACTAGCAAACTATTAGTGTTATAAACCTAAAATTTGGTATGATTATAAATATTATATTTTTAACCGTTAAATGGGTGTCTATTAAATACCTCCAAAAAAAAATTGATCTGCTGTGCCTCCTGTACATCCAAAGTGAAAATAAAAAGAAATAATTTACTTACGCGGGTAGGGTATCGATAGTTAGATGTTTTAAAATCATTATGAAGGCAAGAGTTAAGAGGCCCTAACTACAGAAACAAAGGTAGCGGGTTCGATTCCCGCCCGGGGCAAATTTGTGTACAAAAAAAATTTGTGTACGTAATAGGTGTTTTATATTTTATTGCTTACATTTCGCGTCTGAACTATTTTTTCTTTTTATAGTAATTAAGTATAAAAAAAAATTAATTAAATGTTTGCTCGATAATATTGTGACATTATTAATATCGTCCATTGTGATTTATTTTTAAAGTCGTTTGTGATATTCATAGAGTGAATTAATTTGACAGCAGCGTTTGGTTTTAATAGAGTCATAAATGTCACTTCACAATATCGAAGTGAAATTACGCAATTTTGCGGGGTTGAAGACCAGCGGACGTAGATTTTACGGGGGCGAAAACCGGCCCGCGGGGACTTCGCACACTGAAACTTGCCATTTTACACGAGCTACGAGTACGAGTGGTTAGGCGGTCGCAGAAGAGGACTTCTAGTCAATTCGTACTTGTACGGTGATGAAATGTTAATTCAAAGTCAAGTCAAAACAATTGACGACCGCTTAGCCTAGTGGGCAGTGACCCTGCCTGCGAAGCTGGAGGTCCCGGGTTCGAATCCCAGGTCAGTATTTATATGATGAATATTAATACTGGCACCGGGTCTTGGTTGTTATATGTATGTGGTGTCTTCGCTTGGTACCCAAAATACAAGCTAATGCTTAGTTTGGGACCTAGACGTTGTTGTGATTGTGTGTGTTATTATAAAAAAAATAAAAATAAAAGTACCTATTGAGTTCACACAGGAAAGCCACTGGCAGCTAAAATAAACGGTTTTAGGTTTGCCTACTGTCCGTACTTTCGTGTGGTTTACTTTAATTATAATTAGAACAAGTGTCAATAAATTTAAATGCAGATACTCGTAAATCGAAACGACGTTGTTAATATTTTAAACGTGAGTTTTAACTGAACGTTAACAAATTTCAATTTCAGCGTGAAGCTGGATGGGTCCGAGCGGGACGTGTCAGCACAGTAACCCAGTTACGGCCGTCATACAAATGTCAGCGCCCGACCTCTGACATTTGCGTCACCTGTAATGCTAATATTGATTTTTCGCGATATCAGCTGCCTCTCCCGTGGATACCTTATTGTCCGTATTGTTTCAAAGCTTGTCGTTTTGCTCGACAACAATTGTCTGTATTTAACGCCTCTATTCTAACTTATCGCTTTAAGGTATATTCTACGTATAAATTCTAACGCCCCGTATAGGTACAGGTCATATCGTCTCTGCCGTTATTATATTATCCATCAACACAATATAAAAAATAGAAAAATTGTCATTCTGAATATTACTTTAATAGAAATAGTAGAACACTAAATTTTTAAAACAATTTGATTTTAAAATTAATTTAGATAGAATGAATCAGATATTTTCTATTATTTATAATAATAAATACTATTCTTTTTAATTTTATTTGTATGGAAAACCAATAGCACAATTAACTTATTGACAGACATAATAGCTACAAAAGGCCAAAAAAAAGGTATGTGAATTATTCATCAAAATCGGTTTGTTTCATAAGCATTCAAACAAACAAGCAGACAAGCACATAAAAAATGAAAATATGTTTTTTTTGAGTTCTAGCTACAAACTCAACAATAGCGTGTACTATACGGACATCACTCAGTTAAAGTTTTTTAATTAATATGTATAAGAAATGATCGAAAATTATAATATACTATCAGATGTCTAACAAAATATATCATGAAACGACACGATGTCTCTTTACCTATTCTATATATATATTTTAGTTTGTAAGCGCCATCTAGCGTCGAAAGCTCGACATTGTTTGCTACCGTAATTTTGCACATGTAAATTTGTAAGGTATTAAATTCATGCCAATAATTGTCTGTTTTCGGTAATATAATTCATGGATTTTCATATAAATGTGTAGGTATTTAGAGAAAAATGGATATCAAACATTGTGAATAAACGCACGTGAGCATTTTGAAGAATGTTTTTTTTTAGTTTGATTAGTTTTTAGGGTTCCTTACCCAAAGGATAAAACAGGACCTTATTACTAAGATTCCACTGTGCGTTCGTCTATCTACTTGTATGTCTGTCTGTCCGTCTGTCACCAAGCTGTATCAAATGAACCTTGATAGATAAAATTCTAACAGATGATGAATTTCTGTTGGTGATTTTTTTGCTCGTTTTTGCTCGATATTGATAACGGCAACAGGTAGACGCTTGAAATATTGACAAAATATTTAGTTATGTAATCCACTTTAAAAATAAATAAGTAAACTAAAATTAAACGAATATTTAAGGAGGGCTCCCATACAACAAACGTGATTTTTTTGCTCGTTTTTGCTCGACTTTTATATTGTACGGTCATACGGAACCATTTGTATGCGAGTCGGACTGGCACTTAGCCGGTTATTTTTTTTAAATATATTTGATTGACCAATATAAACCAACAAAACAATATTGAGGCATTGTTATTTCTCATGTAAATGAAAATGTTATTAAAGAAACCTTTTGAATTTGTTTGAAATACGATAAATAACTTAGAAAGCCTATTCGTCTAATTTTTACTGAACCTAAGTTCATATTGGCGCCAATATCAGAAGCTACCTAATTTAGTACAAGGGATTGCTGAAGGGCAGATAAGCTACTGAACTAACATTGTGGTTGATATCATCTTAATTAATATCAATAGGTTTATTATAGTTAGTATTTTATTTGTTTTTACGATTAAAAATTATTATATTAAAATAAGTTTGTGAATAATGAAATAGGGTACGTCGGTACCTACGTCGTAAAACAGTAGATATGTAGTTAAATAAATAAATATATGTGTATATATCTAGATTAATTCATAAATAAATATGAAAGTTTCTAAATTATTATAGGATTTAAGACTATAAAAGGAATATTATAATTCATTTGAAAATATTTTACCATAGATATTTATTTAGTAAAGGGGATCACAGACGCTTTTAATTTTTAGGATACTGTACCCAAATGACAAAACAGAGCCCTATTGCTGTTATTGCTGTTAGGTACTCTTCTGTATGTCTGTACTTCCGCCCAACCGTCCGTCCATCCATATGTCACGGGTCTCTAGCTTTCAGGTCTATGACTAATGGAATAATACAGACTTGAAATTTGGATATTTTGTGTTAAACGTTGACCTGAAACCGAATACTGTATCAAAAACACAAATAAAAGAAAGAAAGAAAAAAAGAAAAAAATATTTATTTGGCACACTTATAATAACACTAGTAATAATGTTTTAAAATATAACAGGTAAAAATAGAAATATAAAAATAAACTCTAAATAAATTAAAACAATAACAAAAAGTAAGTGACCAAAATTGTTTCCACTTCTTCACAACAACACAACAAATGAACAAATGAGTTCTTTTTCAGGGGGAGTCAGAGGGGAATACATGAAAAAGGAGCCGATAATTATTTTTTTCTTATCCTGGCATATGGTGTCATTGTCTAAGACTCATTGAATAAAATACAAATAGGTATATCTATTATTTTTTAATTTAAAAAAGTTAGTTTTATACCATTTTTGTTACGAGGTCAAAATCTAAACTGGTTAGAGAGGATTTTTGTATACATATTATGTGCCTACTTATGAATTTTAAACAAGTGATGAAAACGCTGATTCTTAATCTTGTTTGTAACCTTCGTACTTAGATAGCAGAATCCTCAGGATGGAGCGCCTCATATATCGAAACGATGGAAAACATGAGCAAAATTATGAACATAAAGATTAGAAATGTTATTATCGTCGTCTGTTTTAAATATTTTATTAAATTAGGTACACAAGAAATGTAATTTCAGAATCATTTTTTGTTTTTACAATACGAATTTTACATTCACACTAAATTCTATTTCACAGTGAACATGTCAAAACATAAACTAGCGTATATTTAGGCTTTGGTGCATATTTTTCGCTTGCATTTTTACGATCACGAAGCGTTATCTTTATGTACAAACATAGCTGTTTTCACATATTAATTTGTGATGTTCAGCTCGAAGTATATAAATCTTTTTTGGTAAATAACATAATATAACAAAAGTATTGTGTGTAGTTAACCGATTTGAAAAACCTCATAGCTCCGCAAATATTATTTATCGCGTCTAATAAAAAATATGAAGTTGTTCTATGTACCTTTTCCTATTGAATTTGCAAGTTACGTTTTTCTCTGTACCCTTTCCTCCTGTAATTTACAAGTTAAGTCTTGATATGTTCATTCATAATATTTTTTTCCATCATTTTATTTGTCTACTTATTTATTTATTTATTAATAATAATAAATAAATGAATAAACCTGGTCAAGAGTGTGTTGGGCTACACGCATTGTAGGGTTTCTTATAGTTGCCCATCACAATATGTATTTAGTAGGGATCTTTTTGATACTATGATCGTATTTATCGATTTCTTGAATTTAATAAGGACTAATACTTATCTAACTACATTTTATAATTCATCATCATCATCGTCATCAACCCGTGTCTTTCCACTGCAAGATATAGGCCTCCCCCAAGGCTCACCAACACACACGGTCCTCCGCCTTCCACATCCAATTACCCCGGATTTGGTGCTTTAGGTCATCAGTCCACCTGGCCGGGGGAAGTCCAACACTTCGCTTCCTGGTACGTGGCCTCCACTCGAGAACTCGTCTACCCCATCGGTAGCTGATTCTACGGCAAATAAGATCAGCCCATTGCCACTTTAGCTTGCTAATCACTTCGGCTATGTCGACAACTTTAGTTCTTCGACGGATTTCAGTATTCCTGATTTTGTCCATCAATGCCAATATCCATCCTGTTCGTGTCGCCGCTACCACAATGTCTGAAGAACAAGGTCTTCAACCAATGCGTCCTGCATACAATGACATACGGTGCCGAAACATGGACTCTCACGGCAGGACTGGTCCACAAATTTAAAATTGCTCAGCGCGCTATGGAACGGGCTATGCTCGGTATTTCTTTGATGGACAAAATCAGGACTTTATAATTGGTCGACTGTTATTCATTAATTTGTACAGCCTATTTAGCTGTAATAGTTTTTTTTTCAACTCTGTTATATGAACTACTGTGGTTGCCCTTAAAAAATTTCAACATTAATTTATTAAATTATTATTCAATATAATAGAAAAATATATACATTAAAATTAGAGGTTAAAACAAAATTAATACTAACTCCGTTCCACAATATATTTGAATTTAACCCAACAATAATTTTTGTGCGACCAATAAAAGCGAATTAGTATAAGAAAACAAAAAAAATATAGGTAATTCAATTATATTAAGTACCTAATGCTACCTAAGTACCTAAGTGCTTCGGAGGGCACGTTAAGCAGTCGGTCCCGGACGCTGTCAATAGATGGCGGTCGTTACAGTTCCCAACCCGCAGTGGAGCAGCGTGGTGGACTTAAGCTCCAAGCCCCCCTCCTCACCCTGGGGGAGGCCTAAGCCCCTGCAGTGGGGTAAAAATGGGCTGATGATGATGATGATGAAATACCTAATGCTTCTTATTAAAGTCTTTTTGTCTTTTCTTTTGGGACAATTGTTTAGAAAAATATAATAATTAAAATACTTAATTTATAATGTAAAAAAAAATTCTATACTCATCAGCGGAGTTCAGTGGAGTATGACTTTGAAAGTTATTTATTTAGACATGGATCACGTGCATGCATGTTAGAAAGTATAAGAAAATGCATAACTTGTTTCAATGAAATGTGTGTGTTCTTGAGAATTCCGTTGGACAAAATGTAATAATGAAATCACTGTAGAACCAAAGGTCGAGGGTTCGATTCCAATCCGGGGCAAATATTTGTGTGCATGAACATGTCTATTTTTACCATGTCTGGGTATTACATATTACAAATAATTTCTATGTATGTAGTTCAGTTGTCTAGTACTCATAATACAAGCGTAACACTTGCTTACTTTGGTGCTAGATGGCGCTGTATGGGATGTTCCAGATATTTTTAATATTATTATTGCTGAGACTTAGTTGTCAGCCCCTCTGTGTTTCACATACCTATAACTTCTAAGCTATTAAAGCTGAAAAATTTGAAGTTTAAACTGTATTTAAAATGCGAAGGCCAGCGTAGAATGACCATGTTTATAATATTACAAGTTTTTTTTATTTTAATTGTTAGATTTTTAAAGTTCCTTATTTACTGAAACATACTATTGTTGTCATTTCTTTCTGTGTATACATTATTAACAAATTCATACTTTTTAAAAATAATAATAATATCTGGGATATCCCACTCATCGTCATCTAGTCCCAAAGTAAGCAAGTATTATGCTTGTATTTTGGAGTACTAGAGAACTGGTATACATACTTAAATATTATATTTTATAATAGATACATATATCATTTTTACCTCCAGACACGGAATAAATAGATATCTTCATGCACATAAATATTTGTCCCGGACGGAAATCAGACCTGCCACCCTCGGCTCCGCAGGTCTTTAACCACTCAGCCAGTCGGTCAGTCAAGTATTATCTCAAAGAAGAACATATAGTGAGTTTTCACCACAGTGGAAATGAAGAGAAAAGGGAAAAACTCATTACGTATAAAGTAGAGCTGAATAATAAAAAAAACATAAAAAGCTAAAAGCAAAAATTAAAGATATGACATTTCTTTAGAAATAATAATAATAACGTATACATCACAACAACGTCTAGGTCCCAAACGAAGCATTAGCTTGTATTTTGGATGCCAAGTGAAGACACCACATACATATAACAACCAAGACCCGGTACCAGTATCAATATTATCATATAAATACTGACCCGACCTGGGATTCGAAGCCGGGACCTCCAGCTTCGTAGGTAGGATCGCTACCTACTAGGCTAAGCGATCATCTTTAAGAAATAACCATCTTTCTTTTCTTTTCCAAATTCTAAGCCAAAGTGGGAACTCCCACATAATGCCAGGGCTTTCAAATTAAATGTGGGTATTATGTTAAATCGCGATCGAAGACGAAACTTTACAATTTGTATTCTGCACCTTGTGTTAGATCCTGACTCCAAATTAGGTTGTGCAATAGAAATGAAAGTTATTTCTAAAGAAATGTATAATTCAATCCTCGTTTTTGACTTTTTAATATTTATATCCCCATTTCCACTGCGGGTTGGGGATTGTAACGACCGCCATCTATTGACAGCGCCCGGGACCGACTGCTTAACGTGCTCTCCGAGGCACGGAGTCAGTGATAATTATGTACTCATTGGTACACACCCGGAATCGAACCAAGGCCCTATATGGCCTTATAAATTTGAGACAGATTCGTTACGCTTTGGACTATCGCGACACTTGTTATGTACTTATGTATCCTATAAAAATCTCCCGATTAATATGAATAATAAAAATTTTTACAATATTTCGCGATAAGTCTAAAATACAAGTTACAGATATTTATAAGTGAATGTCTAAAGAAATGCAATGAAACGTTTCTTATTTAATTTTTTTTTAATTTACTTAACAATGTCACAAAATGGCAGTCTCCAGTTTTCATTGTAAGTTTGCAGTATGTTCAATCTTGAATTACCTATCACTAATTAAAAAATATTAATAAAATTAACAAAGTATACATCTTCACTTCACTTCATCAGCCCATTTTTACCCCACTGCAGGGGCTTAGGCCTCTCCCAGGGTGAGGAGGGGGTCTTGGAGCTTAAATCCACCACGCTGCTCCACTGCGGGTTGGGGACTGTAACGTCCGCCATCTATTGACAGCGTCCGGGACCGACTGCTTAACGTGCCCTCCGAAGCACGGAGTCAGTGATAGTTATGTACTTAAGTCAGAAAAACTCATTGGTACACGCCCGGATTCAAACCATGGCCTTATGGGGCCTTATACATTTGAGACAGGTTCGTTGCGCTTTGGGCTATCACGACTGTTACCTGTGTATCACGAGTAATAAAATATGCATATTGATTATCAAATTATTATTGAATATGATCTATCTACTCTATATCACAATAAAACGAAAGCTTTATGCAAAAGCTTATTATAAAGTATCAGACTACTTAGATGATAAAAATCCATGGGTGTAAGCCGCTCGTCTATGAGTTTGTTTTAATAATATTAGTCTTTAAGCACTTATTGTTAAATTGTTTATAATTTTGTTAAAAGAGTGTCCCTCAGTTTCTTGCGTATTCTTCTGAGAGGAGCCAGCATTTTTGAATGCGCCTTTGTGGTGACGTTCTTCCACAAAGTAATAAAATTCACTCTTATTACGTATTTCAAGATTATGTTACATAACTACAAAATAAAGATATTTGATTGTTTATTATTATCTTATTCATTGAATGAGAATAATTCAGTGACGTTAAAATAATAACTTTTAAAAATATACTAGAGGAACTATCAACAAATCAGTTCGAGCACATTTTTTTTTAAATAGCTTTGAAACTTGACCGGGTTTTTTTATTCTTCCGGCCGCCTTTTATTTCGGAAATGCTCAAAGAAAGCTTTTTCTCGTTTATTGACTTAGGTAGCGGGAGCAAAATGGGTTTTTACTCCCTAGGGAGGAATAGTTATTTGAATTTCGAATCTTAATTTAAGTGTCTGGTGAAATTCATGGTCAGACTAACATAGGTTGTATTGGAAATTTGAGCCGGCTGCAATAATACGAACACACGGTTTTCGCTTATCAATCCTACAAAAGAATTCATTTAGTTTTAGTTAGACGACCGTTTAGCCTAGTGGGTAGCGAACCTGCCTACGAAGCTGGAGGTCCCGGGTTCGAATCCCAGGTCGGGTCAGTATTTATATGACGAATATTGATACTGGTACCGGGTCTTGGTTGTTATATGTATGTGGTGTCTTCGCTTGGTACCCAAAACACAAGCTAATGCTTAGTTTGGGGCCTAGACGTTGTTGTGATGTGTACGGTATTATATATTATTATTATTTAAATGCACCTTATTAATGTTCATTTAAAAATTTATTATTAAAAAAATAAATTAATATCATAAACCCTAAAACCTAACATTAATATGAGGTTAAAATTTTTTTCAGTAATAATAATAAACACCTGGACTATTCCACACAGCGCCATCTAGACCCAAATTAGGCAAAGCTTGTATTATGTATATCACACACATTTCATAGGTACCAGACGACTGATATACATACTTAAATATTCTTTTTTTAAATAATGTATACATATATAGATGTTTTACACTCAGACATGGAACAAATAGACATGTTCATGCACACAAATATTTGTCTCGGGCGGGAATCGAATACGCGACCCTTGGCTCCGCAGTTAGCATCTCTAACCACTCCGCCTATCGGTCAGTTATTCGATCGATATAATATATAATATTGTTTAAATATTTCAATTTTTGCCGACGGTACTGGCCCCAGTTTTCGTTTTGGCAGCGCTGATTTGACGCCTTCGCTGTAATATGATTGATATTTTCTGTTCTCTCAACAAATTGGCAATCGTATTCAACTTCAAACGCGTAATATTTCCGAGCGAACTTCGGGAAAATTGTAAGAACGATTTTCGTGTTATTTATTTAAAAAATAAAATAGCACTAAAACAAACTGTCCCAGTCTCTTGAATCTAGAAGTTTCATGCTTTTTTAGAACTTTCAAATTGAAGTTAAAGAACCAAAACGTGATTTTCGGAAACAAATAGTGATCACACCAGTTTGTTGCGACTAAAAATAAAATGAAATTATTGTCAATTTTACTTTACTAAGTGTATTTACCCGTCGAGTAAATTATTTTTTATGAAATACACACATGATACCTACTTGAATCGTGGATGTTTATAGAAATACCGCGTTGTAACAACAAAAATATGAGAAAAAATATACGCCATAGACCAAAACACCAGTTGAAGTTTTGCTGCAAGTAGAATTTTTTGTGACCCACGTGTTAAATTCGTAATGGAAAAAAAATTTATTCAGAAATCACATTTCATGTGTCATTTGACACAAGTTTTGTTTAAGACCATGATAATTACTACGTATGGTCTGTTTTATCAATGAAAATTGAAAAGTGACTTTTAATTTTTGATATGTTATCTGCGTTTTCTAGTCTGCTGCATTCGATATTCGGTACCGTTACATTTTGTTTTTGTTCGTCGAAAATCAAATCAAAATTTAATTTTTTAATTTTCTAGGCAACTAAAATTGACATACCTACATCATTTAATAAAAAAAAAGGTAAGATCAAAAAAAAGTATACGAACGCCATTACACGGAAAGAATAATATTATGCATGTGGCAACACTATCGTCGTGATAAATTACTAATAATAATAATAACACACACAATCACAACAACGTCTAGGTCCCAAACTAAGCATTAGCTTGTATTTTGGGTACCAAGCGAAGACACCACATACATATAACAACCAAGACCCGGTGCCAGTATTAATATTCATCATATAAATACTGACCCGACCTGGGATTCGAACCCGGGACCTCCAGCTTCGCAGGCAGGGTCACTGCCCACTAGGCTAAACGGTCGTCAACTCCTTGAACACTTGGGAATCTCAGTCGTTACTGAGACCTAAAAGAGCAGTGACTAATTATATGGCATTAGGAAGTACCTACAGGTCGAGCCAAACTTTTTGAACACGAGATGAATGCGATTGTTTAACCGCCACACATCCCCATAGACATCTATAATTTGCTACTGCGACACCACACGATGCTGTTCAGATAGTCCATAAAGTTTGGCACGATCATACATGCGAGTGGTGATAGCGCGAGCGAAACTGTCTCACCACTTGACTCTTGCTAGCTGATGCAAGATGGCGAGTTTTACTCCGAGTTTCAGTTCGCGAGGTCCCCGCACGCCGACCTTCAACCCCCATGAAATTGCGTTTAATATTTTCGAATACTGTGAAGTGACATTGCTGACTATTAAAACCAAACGATGCTGTCAAATTTATTTTCCATTCCATCAGCCCTTTTTATACCCCACTGCAGGGGCTTAGGCCTTCGCTCAAGGTGAGGGGGCTTGGAGTTTAAATCCACCACGCTGCTCCAATGCCGGTTGTCGGATTGTAACGACCGGGACCGGGATTTAATTTATTTAATCTATGATAGTATAACACTTTGGTATACGATACGCATACTAAACGATTTTGAAGATATCCTAAGCCAATTATTCCAGTGACATGACGCTTGAACTCAGTTCTGGAGTCTTATCTTAATTATTTTTCTACCATTTCAGTGTAGACCAATTGAGAACGCGTAAATTCTATTTAGTTTTGTAATATAATTTTTTGTGAAGGATTTCTTTAACAGCGGGTTATGAAACTAATTTCAGTGCTTAATTTATCTGTTTAATAAATACTGAGCAATTAAACATTTCAAATTTAAGAATATAGACGTTATTTGATGGGCTGTATATATAATTCGTGTGCCTCATGTGTCTACAAAAAAAAGTACTGATTTTTTTGTCTGTCCGTCCGTCCGTCTGTCACAGGGTTGTTACGTCTGAACCATAGTAAGTAGACACTTGAAATTTTCACAGAATGTGTATTACTATATAACTATCATGAAAAAAAATGTTAAAAAAGACGTTTTTGGTGATCATTGCTTAAACTTGAAATGTTCATAGAGTATGTAGCCGCTATAACAACAAATAATAAAAATAAAATAAAGTTAAAAATTAAAGGGGGTCCCCATACAATAAACATCTTTTTTTTATTAAATATTGTACGATGGTACGGAATGCTTCGCGTGACTGTTCGTGAACACTTGGTTGGTTTTTTCCTTAACAATTAAATTGTTGGGTGTCATCAAACTGCATAACTTCAAAGCTGTCCTTCATATTTATGTCATCGGAATGAATGAAAAAGTACCATGAATGCCTAAAAAACAGGATACAATCTCTGCAACCGAATTTAGAATGTAGCCTACTAGAAGGCGCACGCTTGCTAAACAACGAATCAAAGCCGACAAATGTTGTCTAAAAATTGACATAAAGATGAAAATCTTTACGTTTATTTTGCTTTAAAATTCATTTATTGGTATATTTGCCTTTATAATAATAATACTGGGACATCCCACACAGCACCATCTAGTCCCCATCTAAGCAAAGCTTGTATTATTGGTACCAGACAACTTATATACATACTTAAATATTCTTTATAATATATACATATATAGATATTTCACACCCAGACACGGAATAAATAAACATGCACACAAATATTGCATACGCATATACGAGAATCGAAGCCGCGACCCTTGGCTTCGCAGTTAGGGCCTCTGACCACTCGACCAATCGGTAGATAACTAGCTGTGACGGACAATACACAAAGACCTAGACACAACACAAACATCTAATTACCAATAGCGTGGACCATACGCGCGTCTCGCCTGTCTCCCTTCCTGATCATGTGTCATAAATGTGATACATTTGGTTCTCGGACTAGACGGCCAGCATTACTCCTCTATTAAACGAATTCAAAGCTCGGTGACCTCTGCGCACCCTATCGGGCAGCAGGCTAACTTTGACACGTTTTCTAGCTGCCTTCATAATTATGCATGCATTAAAAAGGGGCTATAACTCCTTTTAAAATTATATCAAAAGACACTCCGGAACAAAAGCGGACAAATCTTTTGAGACTTTACTGTTCTTCATTTTGTTGAATCTATTGTGGACTGTTCCTTATATTTCAATTCATCGATTTTATCTACTGAAATACTACCTTTGACCTCATACATATGATTTTCAAACAAATTAAAAAAAAACAATCCAATCCAACAAACGGATCTAAATTGACTGTTTTTTTTTTAATTTATCCGTTTTAGCTCTCCATCTCCTCATATGTGTTTATGGTATGAGTTCTATAATCTATGATGATATATGACAAATGTACTAGCTTCTCGCAACTAAATCGGCAATATTTTAATATTGTTAACTTTGTAAAATACATAGATATTTGACGAATAACGTGCTATGTCATTGAAGGATCTTCACAAGCACTACGTTAATACAATAATCAGTTAACCGTAAAAATAGCTTTCATCTCGCTAGTGGGTAATAAAACGCGTGTGTGTGCGCGCTTCTTCGTCAGTTATTTCTGTCCGTCGATGGTCTGGAGCCGCGCCAAGCGGGCTCCCGCGGACCGGCGCCATCTTGCTATCAGTTTGTCCGCCATACACATAAGGTACAGGACCACCGACTGGCTCGTACGTGTGTAATCGGCTTTATCAGGCCCAAAGAAACACGTACAAAGATAGAGATAGAGAGGGGAAGCGACTCAAAGACGCATTGATGAAAGTGTTAAAATTGAGCATAAAAGTGTAGATGTTCCTTTTTATTGAGCATGCGCAGTTGCATTTCATTTGTTGCGGTAGTCATCGTATAAACCAAAGCAATGAAATTAGAAATTATTTTATTCAACTTCAGATTGAAACGAATTCATAATAAAATAATATTCCAAAAATACCTTTTTGTAGTTTAAACAAATATTTAAAAAAAAATTGATTTCTATTGTGTAAATCATGATAAATGTTAAAAAGATATGCATGTGTTACGAGTATGGGTAATTTTATTCAACAAAGGCAGCTAAGTTATATGTACAAACCTAAAGTCAAGTGTTCATATGCAAACGAAAAAAGTTGTAAATAATGGCTACTAAAAACAGCCTGTATGCTGGCAATTTAAATTTCGGAATGTGCAAACGAAAGATCATTTTATGTTGGTTCTAACCCGTAGGTAATTTTTGTATGATTTTATGGAAACCTACTCAGAAATTTGTACTAAACAAAAAATGCTTCGGTCGTGAGCCGATTAGGACTGCAATGATAAAATTTTTAGTTGCCTACCCTACATTGTAAGTTACCTTTGAGTATATAGGTATTTTATAATAAAATGTTTTTTTTTTGCGTGAGTTGCATGTACTCCTCCTCTCTCTAATTCATTAATAATAAAAGCACATAATACGAACTTTTACTATCTAAAATTAACTAGTTCACGAATTGTAGCCGACCAAGTTGATGCATAGTTCAACTCTGAACAAACTCATGACTTTGGTTTAAGATATGTATATTGTTGGCATGCAAAGGTAAATGAAATTTTCTATTTGCTAGTGGAACATCTAACTCTGACCGCACATTTACCATAAATTGTTTTGATAAACAAACAAACTACATTTATTATGTAATATACATCAGAGAAACTTTATAAAGCTGCTGAGCCGCTGGATACTGCATTTCTGAAGTTGAATTCGCATTCGTCAAGTGCACTCTGGAGCATACAATCCGTTTTATACTTGGCCTTTTACCAAAGAATCTAAAATGTTCGCTGTAATGTTTGTACTGATTTGTTGTTATTGTCATGTGGTATTCTTTTGTGATAGGTATAATAAAGCTGCTAGTAACTGATGGCAAATAAAACAGCTTTTTATAGTCGGATGAATGAAAGCTCTCATTGCATTATCTATTGGTTGGATTAACAACGGGTCAAGTTCGATTTGAACGTACACATTTAGTGTTCCGTATACCATCAATTATTTTAAAATAATAAACATATCAAAAAAACAACTTTTTATGACATACAGGATGTCATTTGAAATTGGACATTTATACAGAATAAAAATATATGTAAATATTATTTAAGAAAAAATTAAAATATTCACATTATGTGGTTAGTACTAAATTGTCGAATATTTTTTCTTATCGAAATAAACCTTGACTGGCCGATTGGCCGAGAGGTTAATGACCCTAACTGCGGAGCTAAGGGTCGCGGGTTTGATTACCGCCCGGGACAAATATTTGTGTGCATGAACATGTTTCTTTGTTCCGAGTCTGGTTGTAAAATATCTATATATGTATATATTTTGAAGAATATTTAAGTATGTATATCAGTCATCTGGTACTCATAACACAAGCTTTGCTTAGTTTAGGACTAGATGGCGCTCTGTGGCATGTCCGAGATATTATTATTATTATTGTAACCAATGGATGTAGCTTTTTGATAAATAAAACGATTAATGATCGGTATACATTTCTAGTTTTCTTCTAATAACTATTTTTTACTTACGAATCAGTTTACTGTTTTGTTGTGATGAAGTTTATTGTATTTTTTTATTATTTTTGTGCTATTGTGAGAAAGTTTTTCTCCATGTGTTCGGAACATAATTTCTTAAATTTTATTCTACTTGAAGATATATCCTTAGTCAGACGTGTATTTCGGGCATACCTATATATTCTATTACATATTATATTATTATATAATATTAGAAAGTCTAATAAATTTGATTTAAGTGTAAATGTATCGGTTTATCACAGATGATAAATAAATAGTTATGGGTAGCTATTATGGGTTGATTACGCAGCGCAGAAAATGAAACTACGCAGCCGAAGACATTTCTTTTTTTTTTTTTTTTAATTGGCACTTTAACAAACCACCATAATATCTTCAAAATCTTATTTCACGTCGATTTCTGGATATCGCACACACTCGAAAGCGCGATAAAGTGTGTGCAACCGCAATTTACGTGTTTTTTTTCGGATTTATAATGAAAAATAATTTATTTTATTTGGTATACTAACAGTATTTATACATTTAATAACAAAAAAAATCGACATTAATATTTATAAGTGTTCGGTGGTAATACAATCTTTGAATTTGTCCTTTAAAAAGCTAAGGCTCGGCACTTCCACATCTAAAACTTAACCTTTTATTCGAAGTATTAAAGAAAGACATCTTATATTTTGTCTGAAAGATCTGAATCTTATGTAAAGAATAGCATAAGGAACAAAGACTTTGACCTAAGATAGGACGTAACGCCGAATACGTATGTAACATTAAGATATAAACGGAATTTATGATTCCAATAAAAATTTTAGTACTGATATTACAGTTCGGAACACATTTTATTTTGGTTGATATTTTTGCAAGTAAAGGATATATCCAAAAATAATAATTGGATCCTGTTTTTATAGTATTTGTTGTTATAGTAGCGGCAACAGAAATACGTCATCTGTGAAAATTTCAATTAACTATCACGGTTCATTAAATACAACCTGGTGATTCATATCGTTCAAAATTTATTGTTTATTTATGAGAAAATGACTTTTCAGTTAAAACTACCAGTATTTTTGTATTATTATGCTTGTTCAAAAATTATGGTTTTATATGAGAAAAATCCCCCCCCCCCCTCCTCACCTGGGGGAGGCCTAAGCCCCTGCAGTGGGGTAAAAATAGGCTGATGATGATGATGATGATGAGAAAAATCCGGTTTAAAAAAAAAAAATTTTTGCACATTAGATAACTTTATTCCTTTTCCTGACGAAGATAGTTTTTCTACGTAACGCTTAAACCAAATGATATTACTATGTACTCTTTGCATGTAATAAAGGAAGTAGATGTCGCTCTAGTATGCAGAAATTGTAGAGCTAAGGTTCCTACAATTGTAGTAATTTGATTTAGTCGCTTATTAGCCTTTCTTCCTGATCTGTGTTGACTCAGACGCAGATGGCTATCTTATTTGTGTCATATGCTCCTTATCATATTACACATTCAGTTTTACAATATTTGTACAGTACGCTTGTGATGTATATACGGATGTCACTGTGGAACAGTTTGAAAGTGCGTCATCTTTAATAAAACTTCATTAGATAAAGTAATGTATTGTCTTAACCTAGATACTACACAGTAACCCGATCGGGTACTGTAACTCGTAAAGAAAGTTTAAATGATTGAAATTAATAATTACGTACACATGACAACAACGTCTAGGCCTCAAACTAAGCATTAGCTTGTGTTTTGGGTACCAAGCGAAGACACCACATACATTTAACAACCAAGACCCGGTACCAGTATCAATATTCATCATATAAATACTGATCCTGACCTGGGATTGTACTGACTAAATACTGGCCTGCGATTCGAACCCGGGACCTCCAGTTTCGTAGGCAGGGTCGCTACCCACTAGGCTAAGCGGTCGTCACATTGATAGGTTAATTTAATTTTTGTCTGTGTCCTTCCCAATCTGTGCCTGAACAGGTTACCTCTGATTTTTGAGACATTGCTTCGGTTTGTTACTTAACGGCGAACTTTGAAAATCAGAATCTGGTTTTCGCAGAAAGTGGACGAATGTCAGTGTATCCAGGTACAAAAGTTGTGAACAACATCAAGATCGTTTAATACCTACGTAAAATTCTGCACATACTTTAAAAGTGCCAGCACATCCGGGTAATATTTACCAGTTTGTATCAGTGTAAGTTGTGATCATATATGTACGAATTGACTAAGAAGCCCTCTTCTGAGCTTATCGTATAACCACTCGTACTCTAGCTTGCTGTTGTAACCGTTTGGCGAGATAGCTAGTTTCAGTCCGGTTTCAGTCTGCGAGGGCCCCGCGCGCCAGCCTTCACCCCGCGAAATTTCGTTTGATAATAATAATAATAACGTATACATGACAACAACGTCTAGGCCCCAAACTAAGCATTAGCTTGTGTTTTGGGTACCAATCGAAGACACCACATACATATAACAACCAAGACCCGGTACCAGTATCAATATTCATCATATAAATACTGACCCGACCTGGGATTCGAACCCGGGAACCCCAGCTTCGTAGGCAGGGTCGGCTATCCACTAGGCTAAGCGGTCGTTGATAGTTTTGACACTGTGAAGTGACATTTCTGATTTCTGGCTCTAATTTCTGGCTCTATGGGTGTGACAGACATACGAAAACTACGTATTAAAGTCTGAAACTCGACCTGTGGGCCTAACATGCACGCCGCGACAAAATTTTGTCGACGGCAATTCTCGTCCCGAAACGAGATATCTCTATATGTCTACTAGTGCTAACATGCAACGTTTTTATCTCGTCGCGCTCCGTCACGATTGGTAAAATTACTCGTCTACGGTAGTTTTGTCTACAAACCCTAACATGCGAACCATATTTTATCGAATTTTGTCGTTTTTAAGCGGTATATTTCTCGTCGGCAATCTTTGTTGACGACAACGGTGAGAAAAATATTTTTATATAGAAAGTAATTTTTAAATTTTTATTTCGTTTGTATTCGCTTGAATCGATTGTATTTTATGCATAAAAAAAAGTTTAGTTACCGATTCAGCTCAGAAAACATTTTTTTTTACTTAATTTATTTCATTTTATTTAAATATTATTTACGTTACAGTAACCCAAAACTCTGGCCGAGTGGTTAGAGACCCTAATTGCGGAGCCAGTGATCACGGGTTCGATTCCCGCCCGGGACAAATATTTGTGCACGTGACTATTTGTTTTAGTTCTGGGTGTAAAATATAAATATATAAGTATATAAATATAATCTAAATCCACCACGCTGCTCCAATGCGGATTAGCGGATTGTAATGACCACCATCTATTGACAGCAACCGGGACCGACTGCTTAACGTGCTTTCCGAGGCATGGTTTCAGTGATAGTTAACATATTTAAGTCAAAAACTCATTGGAACACGGTCCGGCCCGGATGCTAACCACGGCTACATGGCCTTATAGATTTGAAACAGGTCCGCTACGCTCGGGCTATCACAACACATTATTATTATTATTATGAATACTTATTATTATTACCTATTAATATTAAGAGTTATTATTATTATTAATATTAATACTTATTATTATTATCTATATTAATATTTATTATTATTATTCTTAATATTAATACTTATTATTATTATTATTAATAATATTTTTACTTATTATCATTCTTAATATTAATACTTATTATTATTATTTTTACTTATTATTATTATTATTTTCATTATTATTATTATTATTATTAAAATAATAATAATAATGTGTTGTGATAGCCCGAGCGCAGCGAACCAGTTTCTATATTATTATTATTATTATTAATAATATTATTATTTATTATTATTATTAATAATATTATTATTTATTATTATTATTAATAATATTATTATTTATTATTATTATTAATAATATTATTATTTATTATTATTATTAATAATATTCATTTTATTATTATTACTATTATTTTTATGTTAATAATAATAATAAAAAATAACAGTAATGTGTTGTGATAGCCCGAGCGCAGCGAACCTGTTTCAATATTATTATTATTATCATTATTATTAATATTTCTAATATTATTATTATTGCTTAAAAAGACTAACTTAAAAACATTTTTAACCATGGGTAACACAAAAGCTGAAAATTCTAGTTGCAGGAACGGTCGATGGCCAGTTAAAATAAATTATTAAACATATTCTATGGTCAATCACACTATTTAGACTACAAATTACTATAAATTGAACGAATAAAAAAGAACGAATAAAGTGTTGCTATATTAGAATATGGCTTCTTTTCATTATAGGGTAACATTTGTTTGTCACGTCGACAAAGCGAAGTCACGGTGACATATTTTCTCGAGTGACTCGTGCATGTTAGGGAAAATGACAGACAAGTCGAGATCGACAATTTTTCTCGTCTCGTGTGGCAGTTTTGTCGTGCGTCGCATGTTAGCCCAGCTGATTATGAATTCAAAAAAAAAATCCAACATTATATCACGTCAATACTACAACAATCACGTGACGGCATGTCGATGACGTGACATGACGTCTCTTGGCGAGATAAGACTTTGCGTTTGGCAAAGGCCATCTGTGTATGACGTAATATCTTTATTAGATAGTAAAAAAAATAATAATAACCGCCGTTATTATCGTCGGCGTCGGAATATTTAGGTATGAAATGAGATCTGTTACGATTTTACGTTGAAGATGTATAAATACCTATAATGTTATTCGAACGTATCATCATCATCAGCCCATTTTACCCCACTGCAGGGGCTTAGGCCTCCCCCAGCTACTCCACTGCGTGTTGGGGATTGTAACGACCGTCATCTATTGACAGCGTCCGGGGCCGACTGCTTAACGTGCTCTTCGAGGCACGGAGTCACATCACACTTTGACTACATACGCTCACGTCACTCTCCGGCCAATGAATTATCTCCATGGAAGGAATCACGTCTATCCCTATAACATTAGCATGGATTTATGAATTAATGACCCTCATTCGATTCAGATGTTTTTACATCTCTAATATAACTTAATACACCAAAGATAACGTTTGACAATCAGCTTAACTCAGCCTAAAGAATGCGGGCTTTGTTTCCAAACACATTAATTAGTTTTTGGCCGGCACGTCAGCTAGTCGGGAGCCAACCCGTCTTAATCTCATAATTCCTTGAAAGCAAATTTTTCTTTGTACTGCATAATTCCTACCCTTTTATAATTAGCTAGGTACAATTTTCATCAGATTTCCCCTAACAAGGGTTTTCGAGACGCTGCATAATTGAGGTGAAGGATTTGCGTCAGTTCACTTTTAGTGCAACGAGGTTATAAGTACTAGAGCTGTACTAGAAGACGTATCTTTAATAAATTCGTGTGGCCTCTACGCCAACGATCGACTAATAAAACTTAATAAAAAAATTAAAATATTTTACGCAATAAATGTTTCTAGGAAAGGTATGAATAAATCGATCTCAATCAGCACTAATCTAATCTAATCTAATCAGCACTAAGAAAGATATACAGATGATCATTTCATTACCTTCCCAATTATAATTATTCTTTTATTTAATATAGCCTTATACAACACATAGTATATTATGATCTTGGGTGAAAATTATAAAATAAATGCGTTTTTTTTCTCAGTATTTTAATATTGAAATATGGTGCTACAGAATTACCATCTTAGGCTGGGAATGCGCGGGTGACTGACGACTGTGTCGGTAGGCGGCTACCGGTGGAATACTCTTTTTTTAGTGTATACGTTTTACTTACATAAAATAATCACACTGTAGTTGCGATAATTGTTTAGGAAAAAATGTTTTGCCTCCAAATTTTTTTTAAATTGAGTCCTTGAATATAACCTACTTAATGCTCAGACAAAATTAAAAAGTGATTGCAAAAATCTTTCTTTCTGTATGTACAATTTTAAATAGATAAAAGTTGTTAAAAATATCAAATATTCAAATCACTTTCATGGTATTATCCAAATAAAAATTAGAATTTTTCGATGCTTCAAAAAATTCTAACAATGCCCATTAAAAGTTAAAAGTCGAGCAATATCGGCGTGCTCTCGTATAAGAGTTCTCATAAGTAAAATTCTGTCCGTTTTTAGACTGGAATGTAACAAGTTGAGATTTAGGTTGAGAATGCATGAGAATCGAAATTTATTGACATAGTTAAGCAGCATTTAAAATTAACTGAATTTCGCCCGCGGGTTTAACAACCTACGTTGTTAAAACCGCAGCGAACCTGTTTCAAATCTATAAGGCCAGGTGGCCGTGGTTCGAGTCCGGGCGTGTACCGATGATTTTTTCTGACTTATGTACATTAACTATCACTGACTCCGTGCCTCGGGGAGCACGTTAAGCAGTCGGTCCCGGTAGCTGTCAATAGACGGCGGTCGTTACAATCCTCCAACCCGCATTGGAGCAGCGTGACGGATTTGAGCCTAAGACCCAAGTTGAGGGGAGGCCTAAGCCCTTGCAGTGGGGTATAAAAAATGTAAATGGAATGGAACGTTGTTAAAACAAATGAACAGTCAAAAATATTAGTGATTTAAATCTTTTAAAACAAAAAGTAAAAAGTGTCCTCGAAAGTATCGGAAAAATAAATACCAGATAGATTACTATAAACTTGTGACATGTGATTCCATTTTAAGAAATTCAGTAAACTTAATTCAACTCATTGTACTAAAATCAGTATCTCAAAGATAATTAAGTTATGAAATAATCTTTTTGGTAGAAAGTTAAAGTTCATATTTTAAATAAGAATATTGGTGAATGATCAATTAATAGATTTTTACACAACTATAATATTTAAGAAACCGAATACAGTAGACACAATTGCCCTTGCTTATGTGAAGTAAAAGTTTTGTAATATTCAATTTTTAATTCGGCCGGATACCAACAATAATAATAATAATAATACATGGGACTTCCCACACAGCGCCATCTAGTCCCAAAGTAAGCAAGTATTATGCTTGTGTTATGGGTTACTAGACAACTGATATACATACTTAAATATTCTTTATAATATATACATATATAAATATATATTTTTTTTTTTATATATATAACAACCAAGACCCGGTACCAGTATCAATATTCATCATATTTATACTGACCCGACCTGGGATTCGAACCCGGGACCTCTAGCTTCGTAGGCAGGGTCGCTACCCACTAGGCTAAGCGGTCGTCATTTCTGACATACGATTACTCATATAAGCTAACGTTCGATAATTATTTTTGACATATCGGCTTGCATCACATAATCTAAAGCGTATCTTTTTCTCCTCTTCATTCATTAAGTTTCCCTTTACAATTAAATTGCCCCTTACCAACCCTCTGCTATTTACATTTAGATCCATATATTTTCCATACTACTCATAGGCCAAGTCATACTGATACAAAAACTTCATTCACCGATTAATTTTGCGACGTCGATCTGCTACCATCGATTTCGATACAAGCTAGATTGACAGTTTTTTGACGACAAAAAAAAATTGTAGCGACATAGGTTGCAAGTCGATACAATCGACCAAAAAATTTTGTATCGAAACGACAAAATATATCAAAATTATCAGTGCTATACTGTGGTTATACCCCGATCCCAAACTGATTATTGGCGTAATTTTGTTCTCAGGAACGACTCTAACGATTTTAATGAAATTTTGTGTTTCGATAAAGTTTTGTTTTTTGAGTTTATGTATACAGTTATATTTCTTAAAAAACGCATTTTTAAACAAAAAAAAATATATCTACCTATTTAGTATAACGCCATCTGTAAATTTTTGTGGTACTTATACTATTGCCGACGGATGATATCAACTGTTACCTTAAAATTGTGTGAGATGGCGCTACTTCTAATAACATTTTAGACTAATCGCAAAATCGCACTATCGACGACCGCTTAGCCTAGTGGGTAGCGACACTGCCTACCAAGCTGGAGGTCGCGGGTGCAAATCCCAGCTCGGGTCAATATTTATATGATGAATATTGATACTGGTACCGGGTCTTGGTTGTTATATGTATGTGGTGTCTTCGCTTGGTACCCAAAATACAAGCTAATGCTTAGTTTGGGGCCTAGACGTTGTTGTTGTGATGTACATACGTTAGGTTATATTACTTTTGTATTTAAATAACCAGTTCATGTGTAGGCAAGATCGAAAATATTTTATTTAATAGGTACGTATCAGATTCTTTTCTAAATATATTTTCTAAAAAAAAACATGGTTGTAAAAAAAACCAAGTGAAGCTCGGTAGGCCGATTTCATAATATAATATTTAGTATGTATAACATACTACCATTGGTTCTAAACTAGTGGATTGTGGATAAGTCAATCTAAATGTACTGAAAGTTTAAATTAAAGTGCAGACAAATACTGCCACTCATACAATATTCAACGCACGGCACGTCGGTTTTTGAACGTTCCCATTACACGACGATAAACGTGTGCCTCCAAAAGTGCTCAACTTCATTTTAATACATTCACGTAAAACAGTAAAATGATAAAAGCGCAAACAAAAATATTAAGTTTTTTTTTAAATTTTCGATAAACATTTAATAGTTCAGTTGAGTGAACACAAAGACACATAATAAAGAATTTTTTATTAATTTTAGAGTTTGGTGGGTACATATAAAATTGAAAATTTGTTACTTTTGTAGTGTAGATGACACATACAGTTAACTAGATACAGGTATATGAGTTTTTAATTTTATTCGTGTAGGAAGCGCTAAGCAGGTATATAGTTATTTGTAACACAATCGAGCGTCTAAAATGATTTTTCTGATATTTATCATTGTCATATAGTTTCAGACATTCTATTATTATGATGTATTAAAGAAATTTTTTTTTCAAAAATCGAATATTTTTGAAAATATTACTAAGTATCAGTGCAGTAATTACAAATCGGACATTTTGCATTACGCATTGATTCACCAAAAAAAATTATATCGGTCTTCGGGCGAGTTATGCATATCGGAGTTCATTTTATAATGGATACACATACTCGTTGCCGCGTGTGGCTCGCCGGAACCCGCCAATTGTGTGTTCACAACCGGCGTCATTTCCTGCCACGCGTCCACAATGTAATAAAAAATATATAATTACTACCGTTTGTGCGGCTCCGTCTGCGTGCAGTATAACATTTCTTCTATGACAATTTTTTCCCGATCCAGTTACCGCAGTCCTACCACATCGGAGATGGTTTTTTAAGTACCTATTACATTTTATTCATATTAGGAAATGAGAAATAAAACTGAATTCTTTAAATTTTGTTACTGATAAATTTATTGCTAAATATTTAAATGTATACGTAAAAGATATTATTATTTTAAACGTGATTTTCAATTTGATGAATATTTTTCTTCGTACATGCTGAAAACAGTAGCATGATGATACCCAATCCTATATAGGTATTAAATCTTATTTAGCAGTCAAACAAAAAGACAAAAGAAATAAAAAGCTGTATTTTATTTTCAACGATTTTATGATATTATGAATAGATTAAAGTAACAAAACCGTAAGGCTTTTTTCGTGTAAATGTTACCGCGTATATAATGTCCGAAATGCTGTATATTTTATGATACACTAGTGCATGTTAATATTCATCAAAGTCCGTTCCTTTTTCTGTTTATGGTCATTTCGGTCTTATACCAGGGAATCTTATGATACATCACGACGACTTAGTCAACTTATTTAAAAAAATGTTTTCTAAATGGATAGGTTACGTTTGTTTGAAGCAGAACAGAGTAGCGAATCATCCAGAAATAGGTTTATTATGTTAGGAGCAAAGCGGATTTTTAAGTAGCTAATGAAATTGATTAAATGATAGCTATTATCACGCTTAACGAACAAACACTCGAGAATGTTAACATGCGCGTTATTTCTCAATTGGTGTGCATGTGCATGTCAGAATACAATAAAAACTCTAAAATATTTCGATATTACACCAACGAAATAGGTAATTGCAAATCACAGACAAGCTAACCTTATAGACCACGCTTTGACAGGGAGTAGCATTCGCCAAGGCTATGTAGTGACACTACATAACTACGTCTCTTGTGAGCGGTCAATTGGAAGCACGTCGGAAGCCATTAAATTGTCAATTTTGAACGAGCCAATGAAATCTAGCCGACCTCTCCCCGCACCTCGCCACTTTTTGGCGATTTCGTTTTCGTACTGACGTTTATTAAAGCGTGGTCTATAGGTTGACTGGTCTGTGTTGTAAATACACCGACCGGTACATCTTAATATTCTCCAATATTATGCGTTCATGGTAACATAAACCTCGATTCACGGAAACTTTTATTTTCAAGCCACAAAGAGGTCGGATTGCATTCAATACCTGTTTACTGCTGCATGATCAATGACGGTATAACGTGGATTATTCAAATTCCCCGAATTTAGGTACGGTTTACGAAGCTTCGTCTACGTTCAGTGAAGAATGAGCTTTTTAATGACCTTTACATGACCTTTATGTGACTTTTCCATCCATGGTTTTTATAAAGTAATCTCGTGTCTATAAACGATTCAAAATTGTAATTGAGATATAAAAATGTATTTGTCTTATTTGGATGCGCAATTTTTTTTTTAAGTGAGTCCATATTGACCTTGCATGCTAAAGCCAAATTACGCCTAGTAGCCGTCTGCAATAAAACTTAAGACTGACCGAAACAGTGTTCAAGCTTGACCAACCGTCAAATGTATCCAACAGCCTTCCACACAAAGTTGTAGATTTCTGGTCAATATTTGGCAATACTTACTAACAAATAAAGTAATGTAATGAATAATTAATTACACGTCTTCGGCACAGCATGAGAAAACGTGAGTTTTTTTCGTAGAATGTTTGACCACAACTGTCTCTGACCTTCATATAGTCTGTCACAACCATTGATATATTATTACATGGACAAAGCATCACCAGAGTTGTACATGGTCCGTTAATTTTCGTGACGAATCCTCATAATATAACTCCATAGTTCTAACAATGGTTTTCATTACCTTACTTTATTTTTATTTAAATGAAAGTCGTATGTTGGCAATCGATGTATACGTAGTAATGTATATCTATGATCAGAAAGATATTCGTTTTATATTAAGCTTCCTTTAATATTCTAATTTTATTGTAGGCGGTATTAATTCATTTATTTATTTTCTATTAATTTTATTTAATATTTTTTTAAAGACCCGTAACGTGTCTCATGTCGTTCTTATTTAGATTATATTTTTATCGTTAAATAATTACTAACTTTATTTTAAATTTTTAATTATTTTTTAATTTAGTGTAAGCTTTTCTTTTTAATTAATTTAGGTTTATACAAAATTAACATGATAATAATTACAAAATACGTATACTGGTAATCGTGAATGTCCGATTTTGTAAAATGTTTAAATGCATGTCTGCATAACAATCACCAATTTTGTTGATGTAAAAACGAAATATTGTTGTATTTTTATCATATTCAGACATAAACTGCTGCGGATTGGGGCTGTTGACCTCCAGATTAATAAACGTGTCGATGTCGACGGAGTTGTTTGTGTGTGTGAGCTGTGTTTTTGTAAATTGAAAACTCTTTTGTCAATACACCTACGTCGGGGATCAAACCCACGATCTTTATAACAAAAAATTGTAATAACATTTGCTACATCCTGCCCAACACCATCTAGTCTAGAAGTAAGCAAATGTAACGCTTGTATTATGGGGTACTGGACAACTGATATAAATAATTAGATATTCAGATACTTTTACACCCAGAACAAGAAGAGGAAGAAGTCGACATCTTCATCATCATCATCATCATCAGCCCATTTTTACCCCACTGCAGGGGCTTAGGCCTCCCCCAGGGTGAGGAGGGGGGCTTGGAGCTTAAGTCCACCACGCTGCTCCACTGCGGGTTGGGAACTGTAACGACCGCCATCTATTGACAGCGTCCGGGACCGACTGCTTAACGTGCCCTCCGAAGCACGGTGTCAGTGATATTGTGTACTTAAGTCAGAAAAACTCATTGGTACACGCCCGGATGCCATCTTCATGCAGAATAACAAATAATTAATAAATAATGACTCTAAATGGTCAATATTGTCTCTTTACAGCGGGTGAACAGGAACATTGGCGTCGCTGTAATCAGTTCAAATAAACTATTTCAAATTATGTCAACGACGACATCGACCTGCTTTATTGTGCTAGTTGCCGATGTGCTGGCTACCGATTTTTTATAAAATACTTGTTAGTCGATACTACGTTATCATCGGTATCCATTTATTTCAATACAAAAATGCTCCGGGTATACATATTGACTTCAGCTTCCTGAGTCACAAAACTTTTGAATGTATCCTCTGTCCCGAAATACACTCACGTGCGTAATTTATAGTTCTCGATTTGAAAATTTAAAGCTTCTTTTTAAAGGTCGACTAGCAAAATTTTATTAATACAAAACACAGACAAGCTAACCTTATAGACCACGCTTTGACAGGGAGTAGCATTCGCCAAGGCTATGTAGTGACACTACATAACTACGTCACTAGTGAGCCGTCAGTTGGAAGCACGTCGGAAGCCATTAAATTGTCAATTTTGAACGAGCCAATGAAAACTAGCCGACCTCTCCCCGCACCCCGCCACTTTTTGGCGATTTCATTTTCGTACTGACGTTTATTAAAGCGTGGTCTAAAGGTTTACTGGTCTGTGATACAAAATAAATAAAAACGAGAATAATCGCAGTTTCTAAACAGAATAATACGCTTGCTCTTTATAAATCAATCAAAACATGTTCATTAAATCTTGACTTTATATTACTCCTATGGGTTAGAGAGAACGGTTCAGTTTCAGTTGTGACTCATTTAATGGCGTTTTCTTAATAACATTAAATATTATGCTATACTAAAGTACGTACAATAATACACAATATTAAGATGCAAAGTGTTTCTCCCAGTATTTTAAGATCTTTCGAAGCAAGTAGTGTCGATTTTATCATGTCAGAAAAAGAAATTAATTGATTAAACAAAACATCCGACCACAGTCGGAACTACCAAATGTGTCCGACAGTGGACGTCCTACGTGTCCAACCGACTGTGGACACGTAGGATGTCCACACCAAAGTCGGACACATTGGTTGTTCCGACTGTGATCGGAAGTTTATTCTATTTACGTAACATAACTATCAAGACACCTCAATATAGAATAGACACATCCTACGTGTCCATCCGACTGTGGACTCAATATAGACACCGCTATATAGGACACGTGTCCATCCGACTGTGGACACGTAAGATGTCTATTCTATATTGCGGTGTCTTGATAGTTATGTTACGTATATAGAATAAACTAGGCAAGCGCTTCTCATAGATTTGAGAGATCGTATGATTAAGACCTAAAAGTGCACATGACGTTTTGACTGTCTTCTTTTATGGCCTTGAAAGCTAGTCACTAAACCAAAATCTGTGCTAAAAACTTGCTGTCGTTGAGGCATAGACATACAAATGGATCTTGATTATATTTTAGATCGATCAAGTGCAAAGAACCGACATATAATAATAATAACGCAGACATCCCACACAACGCCATCTAGTTCTAAACTAAGCAAAGCTTGTATTATGGATACCAGACAACTGATATAAATACTTAATTTAAATTATAGATATTTTTTTTACACCAAGACACGGAACAAATAGACATGTTCATGCACACGAATATTTGTCCCGGGCGGGAATCGAATACGCGACCTTTGGCTCCGCAGTTAGGGTCTCTAACCACTCGGCCGACCGGTCATCAAATATTGGATGACTTCTAACACCTTAAAAGCTTCATCGTTCGAAACAAGGAGACCGAGTCCTGTAATTGATTATGCAAGAAAAAAAATCAGGAAAGGCGAAGTCCACGCGAATCACTAACGTCTTGTTCCCTTCAAGGGGAACTCAAAATCTACGTCAGTGCATAAATAGCCTGGACAAAATCTGTATTCATAGATTACCTACCTACAAAATGCGAATAGCTTCGATTATTTAATCTACGGTAGCAGATGACATGATAAGAAGAGGATAGTTACGATAAGCACTTCTCTCTAAAATACGAAGACGTGGTTAGTTCAAAAGAGTGAATTCCCGCTCTCGACAATACTTCAAGCCAATCTCCGTAATCGGAGACACTCGGGTATTTTCGGAAAACAAGGTTATTGCATCGAAAATTGCATATTCTTCTTAATTGTAATCGAGTAAGTGGAATTTCTCAATGAAAAAATAAATTTACGCAAAATGTGCGATTTGTTTTCGATGTAAAAATCACATTTTCCGAAGATTCCCGAGTCTATCCAGTGTCAAAGACCAAAAAAAGATCAGGGTTCAAAAAGGTAGTGGTCGGAAATCTTGATAAAGTGCTACAGTTTAGTTCTAGGAATGTTGCGTTTTGTTGTTAAATGAAACTATTTTCTTATAATATGTGTATTTATTTATTTATATTTATTTATATATTATTTAAAGCAAAATACAGAAAACACACTTGTATACTAGAATTACTAAAAGTATGCTCTTTAAACTTTTCTCAATAACAATAATCTTATTATGATCAATTAAATACTGTTAGACACAAAATTTTTAAAAAGAGATGAAAATGAAAAAATCTGTGTTTGGGGTCACCTTTTAAGTAAAAAATACCTGTGCTGGGAGAAATATATCATATATAGAAGATTAAATATATCATTACTCCATAAATTTGTCACAGATAATGAAATTAGAACGAAAAAAAACATTTATATAAACAACCTCAACTGTCTCCGAAGTGCAATCAGTAACGCCCATGTAACGCCAGCACGGCATTTGAATTGCGATGAATCGAGCGTGACCTGTGTGTTGTAACTTACAATAATTTCAAATTGTATATGTCACACATGCGCCTAATTGGAACACGCATGCCATGGATACAGAAATCTTAATCGTCTCGATAAGATAACGGCAGTTGTTTTATCGAGACGATTAAGATTTCTGTATCCATGGCATGCGTGTCCCAATTAGATGCATGTGTGACACATACAATTTGAAATTGTTGTAGTTGACGATTTGACGACGTTAATTATTGACGACCGATTGGTCGAGTGGTTAGAGACCCTAACTGCGGAGCCAAGGGTCGCGGGTTCGATTCCCGCCCGGGACAAATACTAGTGCGCATGAACATGTTTATTTCGTTTCGGGTCTGGGTGTAAAATATTGATATATGTATATATTGTTTAAAAAAAAAGGAATATTGAAGTATGCGTGTTATAATTGGATTTTATGAATAGAATTTCTCAAGGGAAGTATGTATATCAATTGTCTAGTAACCCATAATACGAGCATAATACTTGCTTACTTTGGGACTAGATGGCGCTGTGTTAGTTGTCCCATGTATTATAGTTGTTGTTTTCACTAGCTTCATTGTCGATCCACATACAAGCGAAGTACTGATGGTTCTTTGAAAGGGTCGAATCTAGACTGATGAAAGTGAAAGTATCAGGATCAGAATGCTAACATTTGAAATTATGCGAAAGCGTATTGGATCATTAGCCAATATGATATAATACGAAGTTTCTTCCGAGTCGTGTTAATCCGTCCCTAACGGCTCCGTCATTGAACTCAAGCCAAATTCGCGTAACGGCCAAAACCAACAAACAGTATAGCAATTACACTATACTATTTTATTTCGACTATTATCTTAGCAGTCGTCTTCTATTTTGTGTGAGATATTTGGCCATAAAGTATCGTAGATTAGTCCTTAGCGCTTCGGCGACAGGATGCCTCGTGTAATATTGCGTCATTCAAAAGTACATTTCTCTTCATGCAAGAGTAGTTAATATACGTACGTATGCTTTTTTAGGTGTAAACATTTTTCATCTAAGCAGTTATACAGGGTGACATTTCAGTCACCAGCCAAAATTTTTCTAGATCTTAGGTACCACCAATAGACCTCATTACGTAAATAAAAATATAGGTCAAATATTCATTATCAATAATTATATCCTAAATATTTCTTAACAAAATTTGGCTACCTTCTACTTACATAAGAAAGAGCGGGGCATGTGGGCGGGGCGCGTGCACTTGCACTGGCGCCCTCGTGAACGGTGACTAGTAATATTGGTAGTTTTGGGAAAGGTTTACGTAGTCTTAACTGAATATTTTCCTATTGAACGACACTAAAAAGGAACAAGACGGCCAAGGGATTTTTATCAAAGGTCATTATATTAAAATTTGACTGGTCATTAAAACGTCATCCTGTATAGAAAGGAAACATCTTCACTAATATGTGATAGTAGAATGTTAATCAAACGGGCAAAATAATGTATTTCCGTCGACGGTAAAATGTTGAATCCAGAGCGTAACGAGGAATCCCAAATTAGAATCCTGAGCGTAGGGATTCAATACCACCCGGGAGGGGAATAATTTTACAGCAGACGTAAACACTTTGCTTTTTATTATTGTACGTGTATATCTACGAGGATGAGAAATAAGATAATGATTTAAAAAAATAAATATTTTTTAAAGTATTATATCCATATCTGACCATCATGCCCCACTGTAGGGGCTTAGGCCTCTCCTCGAGGCAGTAGTGCTTGGAGTTTAATTCACCACGCTGCTTCAGTGCGTGTTGTTGGATTTTTGATCATGGCAACTAGGACCGACGCGAAGGACTTACGTGCTCTCCGAGTCACGGAGTCAGTGATAGTTTTGTACTTGAGTCACAAAAACTCTATGATACATGCCCTGGAATTCGAACCACGTCCTTATTAACAACCTGGCTCGACAATATCAACGACACGAAAACATTGTAAGCTCAAAATATACTTAACATTAATAAAATATTAATAATTATGGTAAAATTGAAAATTGTAACAATAAAAGTTATTTGCCAAAGAATCTTTCAATAAAATAGCATCGCCTTATATTTTTTGTGAACATATAAAATACATATAAATTGCAAATAACGAAATATAGCTGTGCGCAAGATAGTAGTATCTATATATATGACCTTGACAGACCTAGAAAGGGGAACATGAGTACGTAGTAGACGAAAGCGGGGTGGGCTATAAAGAGGAAAGAGGTTATTGAGGGAGGGCCGCCGCCCGGTTCCCCAACCATCGTCGTCGCTCGAGATAGTTTGAGCCTTAAAACTGTATGTCTTTACATCATCTTGAAAGAAACTAGATTTGATTTACACAAAGTTCTATGTGTAAAATAGTATTGGGAATGTTACAACCTATTATTCATAAATAACAATATTATTATTTGACTCGAAATAGAGATAGATATCCATAAAAAATGTTGTATTTAAAATAATAGTCCGGTTTATTGTTTTGAAAACCTGTAATTTTGGCTTTTGCCATTTTTCTTTTACATAACTTTTGCTCTTTGCATATTGACGTATAATAAATAATCTATATTGTTACTATGTGATTTTTTTAGTTATTTCTAATTATTAAAAATAATAACATAAAATTGTTCAACTGTATTTGATCATCATCAGCCCGTGTCTCTCCACTGCAGAATATAGACCTCTCCCAAAGCTCGCACCCACAACTTTATGTAGATAAACTGAAATAAAAATTCGACATTCAACCTAGATAATAATAATAATATCTCGGACATCCTACACAGCGCCATCTAGCTCCAAACAAAGCAAAACTTGTACTATGGATACCAGACAACTGATATGAATACTTAAATATTCTTTATTTATTTTTTAATGTGCTTAAGTCAGAAAAAACTCAGTGTAAACGCCCGGATTCGAACCATGGCCCTGTCGGCTCATAAATTTCACAGGTTTGTTGCGCTTTGGGCTATCACGACGAAATTTAACTTAACCTTATATTTTTGTAGGATTGTAAGATCGGTAACTGCCGTGGCTGGCCTCCAAAACTGTTCCTTGCAGCTCGTTCTTTCACGTTTAAATTCAGAGCACCAAAATTTAACCAATGAAGTAGCATGGAGCATAGTCTCCTGAAGTTGTTAAAATCTCATTGAAAATTTCTTTAGCAGATTTTTTTTTATGCACAAATCAGTTTATCACTACACGTTATACAGTGTCAACATATCCAACTAAAATCAAGGAAAACAACTGGAATATTCCAAAGAACAGCATGATAAAAGAAATAACGGAAAAACAACTAAATTACGTTCGAATTATAAATTCAAATATCGAATACCGGACAGTTTTTGATTGGCCTCGTACAATTATCAACATGAGTATTGTAAATGAATTGTTAATAACCGGTTTCTCCCGACATACTATTGTTTTAAATTACAAAAAATATTTACCCCATTAAACATAATATTGAAACATGAGTCAGCTCGAAATCACGTCACCCTCCGCAAGATGGCGCCGGGTTTTCCATTAAAAATATATTGAAATTAACTTTTATACAGCGCCGAGAGAGCTTTCACTTTAAAAGGATATTAATCAAACATATAGGTCAGAACAACGATTAAGAACCTATAGGGTGTGAGTGAGCGTGATTTATTTTCAAGTGTTTAAGAATTGAGAAAATATTTTAAACTGTCGCTACAGCAGCGTAATCGATAAATCGTACATCTATAACGAGTCTCAAGTTTGATTCCCGTGTCCATATTTTTTTTGTTAATATATCACATCTCACACACGGTTGTATAGTCCGAAACTAAGCAAAGCCTGTACTGTGGGTACTAGACAACTTTGTATGTTAAGTAAGACATATAAATACGTCAATATCTCTACAATATAATGCATATACGTGCATATAATACAGAATATAATACAATACATATATTATATGTATGTATTACAAATAAATATAGTATTATTTTAATTTGGGAAAACAAGGTATTCGGGGAAAAGGGGGAAGAGTCCAGGTCGTGAAGTTAAAGTATGGATATAAAATGGACCTACATGTAAAATCAAACACTCGCACACATAGTATGACCATGAAATCATATGGAAAGGATCGGGAGACATTAATTTCGGTATTTATAAGAAAAAATTATGGTATTGAAAATATCGTTTACGTTTTTTAACCTCATAATTCATGCTGAGTTGGCAACCATTTTGGCTTATATAATAATGAATTTGTGGTCTATTTGTATATAATATTATTGTACTGTGTTTTATTTGTTTGTAAGTATTTTGTTTAAGCCGAATAAATATTTTTTTTAATATAAATAAATTTATTTATCTTCACTTAAGAATAAAACATTGCAAATTATATACTGTTCAAAAAAAATCATTGATCACAGAATGAATAACAGGTAACGAATTAGGAATTGGTTAAGAAGTAATAAATGGCAATGAATTTGAAATTTAAAAATAAATGATTTAAATAAATTAAAAACTACAATAATTATGTATAAATATATTACTCTAATATAATAATAGTTTATTGGTACTGACTACGTAACAGTGAGAGTTGTATGAATTAAAATCAAAATAAATAAATGAATTAAGGGGTTATAGTCTATATAAACTGGGGAACAAAGTAAAATTTTATAAAAGCACACAAAAAGAAAAGAAAAAATATTAAAAAAAATTAAATGAAAAATGTGTCCCTGCATAGGTCATTGAATAGGTAAGTTAAATCATTCGGTCATCACATATAACTAAAACTTCATAGATATTTTGTAATAAAATAAAAACTATGAATTTTTGATGCCGTGTGTCTAGGCAACATTTGGCGTACCCCTCACCCTTATCTCGATTCTGCCCTGGTATGAGAGAATGCGAATCAACCGAGGGACCTGACTTTAAGAGTGTAACGCGATACGCACTCAACCAGTTTTTTTATTGGCATACTAACTTTGAATAATAAAATCGCTAAATCTATTATTGTAAATTATGCCCATACGAATTCGCTCTCAATATGATAAATGGCAAATTTCTATTACCATACCATCAGCCCATTAATACCCCACTGCAGGGGCTTAGGACTCCCTTTGGGATAAAGGGGCCTTTGAGCTTAATCCCCCACGTTGCTTCAGTCCGAGTTGGTAAATTTTGACGACTGCCATCTATTGATAGCAACTGGGACCGACCGCTTAACGTACTCCCCGAGGCACAGAGCCAGTGAGTGATATTAATGTACATAACTTAGAAAAAACTCATTGGTACATGCCTTGGGATTCAAACCACGGCCTTCTAAACATGAAGCGGACTCGCTACCACTCAGCTATCACGACACTTAAATTCTCATTGGTTTATCATTATCAGGAAAACTTCATGAATGAAGAAGTCAAATGTAAGAATTTAGTAAGTAGGACTGACGCCCTTAGAATGAACGTGTCTTACGATTTTTGTTTTTTTTTTTTTTTTATTTATATAATTTTATTTATATAAACGGTATTTTTTCAAAATGTGAAATAGCGTACAATACATCATTTTCTTGAAGGAGACGCGCTCGCTATCCAACCAGATCCAAAATGGAACTGCAAGACTATAGGTCAAAAGGAAACTCTGTGTAAATTTTCAAAAAAAAAATCATTGGAAATTGACGACATTAGAGCTTGAACGTACGGACCACAAACTACCATATCAAAATCACAAAGTATCGACGGTAGATAACAGGTTCCTTGTCTCTGTATCATTTTTGATACATAAAAATAATAATAATAATAACACACACAATCACAACAACGTCTTGACCCCAAACTAAGCATTAGCTTGTATTTTGGGTACCAAGCGAAGACACCACATACATATAACAACCAAGACCCAGTGCCAGTATTAATATTCATCGTATAAATACTGACCCGACCTGGGATTCGAACCCGGGACCTCCAGCTTCGCAGGCAGGGTCGCTGCCCACTAGGCTAAGCGGTCGTCAAATTTTTTTTACTTCGCTCTGAATGTATCAGAAATGATACAATAATGAATGTCCATTTCATGTGGTTTCATAATATGAACATCGTGTTCGAGTCGATAATTGAGTACTGGATTCTGAAACGGTTCAGCAATTTTATAGGTAAAAAGAAAACCTAGGAGATTTGTGTATATTTCATTAAAATTACTAAAAAAAAAAAAAAAATGTGAACGTATGCTATTGAAATGCAAATGAAACTGGTACATAATAAAATTAAGTCATTTCATTACGAAGATCACTATAGATGTCACTGATGTAAACAGTATATTAATTTTCATGTTTTATATACTACCCACTTCCCACATCGCGTTACATAAGTTTCTGTAGATATTTACGTAAAAGATTATAACCACGGTATATTGTCGGCGGTCCATATCTATGCAGTATGCCAGTCAAGGGGAGCTGGTGAAATTCCTCTGCTGTATGCACATCATTTCCATTAACACTTGCATCAAACTTTCCTGTGTTCGACTTCATTCTAAAAAAAATAAAAAAAAACAAGGCAATTTAGCCGATATTAGAGGTTCGTCCTCAACTCCACTGCCATAGATACTTTGACCGCCATTTTTTTTTTAATTTTCGATATTCATCTATAAAGCAATACACTTACCTCGGCAACACCCAAACTGGTTAAACATGACATTTACTAGGAACATTTTAGTTTTTAAGTACATCGTGTCACGTTTTCAATGACAGCCAGTAATGTAAAGAAAAATATCTTTTATTTTATTTTATTTTATTTTTTTATTTTTATTTATTCAACTTATTCAATTTAGGCCCTGCTAGGGCTCTTATGAATGTCATGAATGTACATTACAATGATCACACAAAGGTTACAACAAATAGTAACACTAACAAAAAAAATATATAACATTGAACTGACCGAGTAAACAATGCAGCAAAATGCTAATTGAATTAACATTAAATAATACTAATAATACTGTAAATATAAATAACAATGTCACACTAAAGTTCAACAATAAAGATATAGTTCAATATTCATCATTTAACATAATATAACCATAACACAACAAATAATTAACAATAATAAATATGAGATTAGAATAAATACGAACAACGTAAACAATCCTTAGGTGGTCCTTGTCTCGTGATATAGCCGAACGAATATCACGTGCAAAATTATTAATGTAATAATAATAATTCTATTAGTCCATATAAAAATATGCGATCGGAAATCTGGAATGCGGCGACAATTTCTTTTGCTGTTCCACCACTATTTCCTTTGCCATTTCTTTTTCAGAGACTTCTTATTTTTTCAGCCTGTGACCAAAGTAAGTTAAGATTCTATAACTAGAATAGAACATCTTTGCGATAAATAGGCGACACAAGTGGAAAGAAGCGGTGCGTTGGGGCAGAGGGCGCTTGCCGTCGATCACTATAGCGAGCGCCGGCGGAGCAGACAGAGTTAGCACTAGGGTTAGCACGACATGCGGCTCACGCGCTCCCGCAGCAGTAGTGAGATATGTGTTCGGAGATATGCGATGTTGACATCCCTCCACGCGTCTCGCTAAATATTAGTTTTTTTTTTGTTTTACCCTTGCGGTGGTAAGGCGGATTAAACTCTACAGTTTCCGCGCGCCCGAGCGCGCGGGGTATGTGTGAGTTGCACCCACTACACAACCGCCTGAAGCAGAATAAGGACGCGTGTCGTTAGCCCTAAAGCTCGAACGACTTCATCAAAGCGGCCAGGAGGCACACTAGGGTGTCACCGGCGCGAAAATGTCGAGAAACCCCTAAGAATTACTCGATGCGAAATAATATATTTTGGTGAAGCGGCGCTAGTAGGGAAAATGTCTTACTTACTCGGGGCCGCGCCCTCCAAGTACTTTGACGTAACAAACTTTTTATGGTCACAATAATATAATACATTTACCACTTACTTGAATTGACAAGTTTTGTGAATAAAATATATTTCATTTATTCCTTCGTTTTTTCATTTGTCTGTCCGTTCGACTTTCTGTCCTATCACACACTCGTAGTTTCTACGTTTATAGACATGTGAATGAAATTTGTTTTTGACGTATTTTCTTTATCGACGTCGGGATATATTTTTTGGTTTATAGCATTATATGGGATATCATTAGGCAGCTGTTTTTAATGAAATAAAAGTACTATATACCATTTTTCTTATTTTAGTACCCGCTTCGAAAGATTCATTTCTAAAGTACGTAGTCACAATTCGCCTTCTTCTTATTTTTAACTATACCCGTCCCTAAATATGATTTTCAGTAAATTTAATACATTAGTTTTGGAATAATGCGGAAAAATCCCTATAATTGAAAAAATGTGCTATTATATACAACAACACGAGAGCCAATCAAATACCATACCATACCATCAGCAGATTAATGCCCCACTGCAGGGGCTTAGGCCTCCCCTCGGGATGAGGGGCTTGGAGCTTAATCCACCACGCTGCTCCAGCGCGGATTGTTAGATAAAATAATTACGGAAATTAACAGGAAAATTTATAATATATAATAAAACTATAGAAAAATTGTAGGTCCCTAGCATTTGGAAACGTTCATTGTAAAGTTGCAGTATATATTCGTAGTTCAGTTAAAACCTCGATATGTGTGTGTGTGTGTAACATCCAATAGATAATAAAAAAATTAAACACTCTGCATAAAGATATAATGAAAGGGTGGATATGCGGGGACCATAAAAAATTACAAAAAGTATTTGCTGTACAAATGAAAATAACTTTCACTTTAAGACCTCCAGCAAACTTATTTTAGTAATTGCTTTGTTTCCTTCTGTGATATCATCATCATCATCATCATCAGCCCGTGTCTCTCCACTGCAGGATATAGGCTTCTCCCAAGGCTCGCCACCACACACGGTCCTCCGCCTTTCGCATCCAACTACCCCCGGTATGGTGCTTAAGGTCATCTGTCCACCTAGCCGGGGGGCGTCCAACGCTTCGCTTTCCGGTACGTGGCCTCCATTCGAGAACTCGTCTACCCCGTCGGTTATCCGTTCTACGGCAATCTGTGATATGACACCTTAAAATAAAATATACTATCGTATAAATATGACTTGAATGTTTCAATTATTTTATATTATAGTGTATTTTATACACATTTTATAGATTACAAAGCTTATTTTTCTGTTTTCAGTTCTTTAAATCCTTTTTTTATCTCTATTATGAAGTTATACTGAAATGTTGGCTTACAGAAATTTGCTTCCAATCGAGACACCAGACACGGTCGCGTTTAAATAATCTACTACATGTTATTCAAGTTACCCACAGAGCCATGGTTCGAATCCGGGCGTGTATCAATGAGTTTTTCTGACTTAAGTACATTAACTATCACTGACTCCGTGCCTCGGAGAGCACGTTAAGCAGTCGGTCCCGGACGCTGTTAATAGATGGCGGTCGTTACAATCCCGAACCCGCAGTGGAGTAGCGTGGTGGATTTAATCTCCAAACCACCCCTCACCCTGGGGAAGGCCTAAGCCCCTGCAGTGGGGTAAAATGGGCTGATGATGATGATGATGTGTTATTCAAAATTTGCATACTTGACGATGTTTTTCTGTCTATATCAAGTTCTTTGCAGTGCTAGCACTATCACACGATTGTAAATAGGACGTGTACATAACGGACGTGTTTTGTGAAAGGGGCGGTAAGGAAACCTCTAGAAAAGTGCGTGTCGATGAATTTGGCGAAATCTCGAAAAAGGATTAAATTTTGAAGCACATGGAACTCACCAGCGTGCATGAAACGAATGTATGTCGGTGAAGCGAAAAAATGATCTAAGGACCGTCGGCCGTTTTAGCTGCTAGACATCCACTGTTAGATAGAACCCTTAGATCTTTACTTTACTAGGTAGTTAATAGGTACACTTATTGAGGCTAGCCCCAAACTACCATGTCCAGTTCTTTGTCTCCAGTCGAGACACCTTCTCCTCCAGCTGTTATCGTTTTCGCGAGCAAAGTGGTATGCCCGTTGCCATTTCAACTTTCTAATTCTTTGAACATTGTCGGTCACTCCATACAGTCGTTCCGCTGTTTCATAATTACCTATACAAATTCTGTTACACAGACCAATTCAAACACAGCTACGTGTATTTTTATATCACTTAAGGATTATACCAAGTGGAGATATGTAGTCTCTGATTGCCCTTGTGAGACACATACATACATGTATGTCTTGTCACCAACCGTTCGCAGTAATTATCTAAAACTAATATATCTTCTTCACTTCACTTCATCAGCCCAGCAGGGGCTTAGGCCTCCCCCAGGGTGAGAAGGGGGGCTTGGAGCTTAAGTCCACCACGCTGCTCCACTGCGGGTAGGGGATTGTAACGACCGCCATCTATTGACAGCGTCCGGGACCGACTGTTTAACGTGCTCTCCGAGGCACGGAGTCAGTGATAGTTATGTACTTAAGTCAGAAAAACCCGGATTCGAACCATGGGCCTATGGGGCCTTATATTCTATCTATACTAATATATCGTTTTGCCATTATTCTCCATAGATCAGTTATATATATTTTCCATTGTTCCTCGATAAAGACAGTATCGGTTCCTTCCCATACAAATGATAAAATTATGCAAAGCCGTGTGCGGAACGTATTTGGCTTAGATACGTTACCAAAACAAGATAGATTTGAGATCGCGAAGTGTCGAGACTAAGCCAGCTCGACAGTTCCATCCGGGGATTACTTATCACACTAATTAATCACATTTGTTTCAGGTGTGTGCGCTAGAGCGGGATAGAAGAAGAAGGGCCCACCTGAAAACTCCTTATATGGAGCGGGACAGACACACGTCGGGCGCGCTAGTACCAGAGTATAAATGTAAATCGAGGTAATAGGAAGGTGGTTGTTCGGACTCAGAAACTTTGTGTCGGACATCGGGGTGTGTGAGTGGGATGGGGCGAGGGATGTGATCCCGCGCCGCGCGCAGCTGGCGTGTGGCGGCCGCGCCGGCGCTGTCTGGCCTGCCGCGGTTGCATCTGCTTCGCACCGCGCTCAAGAGGTTAGTTCATTTTTAAGTGTAGCATTCTAATAAGGGCTGAGACGATCCGATGTGGCCACAAGCACAGAATATCGAAACGCGCCTTACTATATTGGTGTGCCGCCCCTTACTTAAACACACTAGCGCACCAAGAAACTACCTCCAGTATCCTCTTGACATCTAAATACTAAGTCAAACAAGGCGATCAGTGAATGTTCGCCATAGAATATTCCAAGACACGCTTCGATGTTTGAGCATGCCATAGCCCCGCGTCTTCCAATCATCTGTGTAGGAGCCATACAAGTTTCTCTAGAATACGGTGTTTTGTTGGATAGTGAACGCACCATTTTATCCTGTTGTTGATGGTACATGTTTATGTCACTTTCTGTTCTTTATGGTTACTCTCTTCTTTTTGTCAAGTCAAGTAAAAACTAATTTTGTTTATTACTAGTTTTATTTAAATAATACACCTCGCTTTATTATAACCATAAATTTAACATGGTAGCAGAGCGTGGTTGATACTGTAAATAAAACTCCGAAACGGTTGAAGTGCAATTATACCGGCGGGCGCAAAGCACGTGTTTAGCAATATTGAGGTTACTCATGTGCAACGTGCGTTTATGAAAAATGTCTTCACATCATCTATTTAATATTGAAAAACTCACTGGTCGTGATAATTATACAAGCTGGAAATTTGCTCTGAAGGCATATTTAGAGCATGAGGGCTTATGGCAGTGTATTATAGACGAAAAGGTCGATCCAACTCAAGATGTCAAAGCGAAGTCTAAACTGATTCTTTTATTGGATCCTGTCAACTACGTACATATCCAAGACGCAGCAACTGCAAATTAAGTCTGGAATAATTTGGAACGAGCGTTTGATGATAATGGATTGACCAGAAAAGTTGCCTTATTGAAAGATCTTATTACTACTACCCTAGATTTGTCGAGAAATGTAGAAGACTATGTGAACAAGATTATGACGACAGCCCATAAATTAAGGAACATAAGTTTTATTGTTGATGATGAATGGCTCGGGACATTGATGTTAGCTGGCTTACCGGAAACATATAAGCCGATGATTATGGGCATAGAGAGCTCGGGTGTTAAAATAAGTGCTGATATGATAAAAACTAAACTTCTGCAAGAAGTTCAGAGTTCGGAATCAACAGCATTTTACACGAAACAAAAGAAAAATAATGAGAAACAGAACTTTATTAGAATGAAAGGACCTCGATGTTACAATTGTAACAAGTATGGACATTTAAGTAAAAATTGTCGCTTACCGAAGAAATCCCAGAATAAAAATGATGACAAAAGTTTTGTTGCTGCTTTTTCTGCTTTTACAGCAACAAAGGATCAGGTTAAGAGGTATGTTGACTCCGGTGCATCTATGCATATGACTAATCAATGTGATTGGATGTATGATGTCAAAAATCCACCGATTTCTACAATCACCGTGGCCAGTAAAACACCACTGCCCGTTGAGAGTATTGGAAATGTGAATTTGATGCTGTGTGATAATGAAAACAAAATACAGGTAAAAGATGTGTTATATATACCTAAACTTGCTGCTAATTTGCTATCGGTGAGTGCAATGGTTAAAAAAAATGGCTGTAAGGTTAACTTTCATAATAAAGGATGTGATATTTACAACAACGAGGGACATTTTATTTGTTCTGCTACACTTGTAAATAATCTCTACTTACTAAACACACGTGGAGAGGTTGCCGCTAATCTGAGCACTTCTGATATGTCTAATGATGTTGTCCTGTGGCATCGGCGCATGGGACACTTAAATTTTACAGATGTAAATAAATTACCAGCCTGTACTGAAGGAGTGAACCTGACATCACAGAGCAACAAACTACCTCTTACCTGCATCACTTGTCTAGAAGGTAAACAGTCCCGGCTGCCGTTCAACAATATTGGCTCTCGAGCTTCCCATTTGTTGGAGCTGATACATTCGGACCTGTGTGGCCCCATGGAAACCCTATCTCTAGGAGGTATGAAATATTTCATTACTTTCGTAGATGATTATTCAAGGAGGGTTCATGTTTATTTTCTCAAAGATAAGTTTGGTGTCCTCGATGCATTTGATGATTATAAAAATAAAGTAGAGAATGAACTCAATACAAAAATCAAAACGTTCCGAACTGATAATGGTAAAGAATACTGCAACAAAAATTTTGACAGTTATTTGAGTAAACATGGAATTAAACATCAAACGAGCACTCCGTACTCGCCTCAACAAAATGGCCTCGCTGAGAGGATGAACAGAACTCTTGTTGAGCGAGCAAAGTGCATGCTGTTTGATGCTAATTTACCAAAACCGTTTTGGGCCGAGGCTACTTCTACTGCGGCTTATATCATAAACAGATCGCCTACTCAGTCAATCGGTGAGAAAACACCTCTGGAAATGTGGTCAGGTAAGAGACCTGATCTATCACATATAAAAATTTTTGGTTCTGAAGTTATGGCTCAAGTACCTAATGAAAAACGTCAAAAATGGGACGTGAAGTCTGAAAAGATGATATTTGTGGGGTATTCTGAGAACACAAAAGGGTATCGCCTAGCTAACCCAAAAACGTATAAGATAAGACTAAGTAGAGATATTAAATTTTTAGAAAACGTTCAGAAATATAATAATATATATATATCTTGTAATGTTGATAGTTCAAGTAACATAAATAACATAAAATCCGCTTCTGAGCCTGCTGGAGAGTCCGCCAACCTCGACAAATGCAGTTCAAGCACTGATCAATCAATTAGTAAACCGTTAAATATTACCACAATATCAAGCGAAGAGTCCAGTGAATATGAAACTGATATTGGAGATGAGACTTACGTTCCTGATAGAAAAACAAATTTAGATACAACTAAGAAATATATATCTCAACGACCAAGAAATAATAACAAAAATTTTATTGACAATAAAGAAATCAGTTATTTTTGTTCTATTTCAAATCTGACAGATCCACAGAGTGTGGAGGAAGCCATGTCATCCATTCATGCAAAATATTGGAAGAAAGCTATGAAGGAAGAATATGATTCTTTACAGAAGAATATGACATGGACGTTAACAGAGCTTCCACCAAATAAAAGAGCTCTTCCTTCCAAATGGGTATATAAAACAAAAACGGATGAAAATGGAAAGATAAACCGATTCAAGGCCAGACTTGTAGTCAAAGGTTATGCTCAAAGAAAAGGCATTGATTACGATGAAATTTACTCACCAGTAGTAAGATATACTTCTGTGCGTTATCTTATTGCACTAGCAGCGAACTATAATCTTGATATTGATCAAATGGATGCAATCACAGCATTTTTACAAGGAAATATTGACACCGAAATCTACATGATGCAACCTGAATTATATGAGGAAGGAACCAAAGTATGTAAATTACATAAATCTATATATGGTTTGAAGCAGGCTAGCAGGCAATGGAACATAAAACTGGATAGCGTGTTACAAGAAATTGGACTGAAAAGATCAAAAATTGATCCTTGTATTTACTATCACGCTAATCAATTTCATATGATATATGTTGCAGTTTGGGTTGATGACTTAATTATCTTTACAAACAGTCAAAAATTAAAATCAAACATAAAAGAAAAACTGAAAAATAAATTTGAAATGAAAGATCTTGGAGAAGTGAGGCAATGCATCGGACTAAATATGACAAGAAACCGAGACACAAATTCGATTATGATTGATCAAGAGAAATATATCAAGGAAATGTTGGAGCGATTCGGTATGTCAGAATGTAAACCGGTTAGGACTCCGATAGAAGTGAACATGAAATTTGATAAGACTGAAAAAGATAAAAAGGAAGACATTCCATATAGACAGGCAGTTGGATGTCTACTATATTTGGCTCAAGTATCTAGACCAGATATTGCGTTCACAGTCAGTAAATTAAGCCAATATAGTAATAATTCGGGCAATCAACATTGGCTAGGAGTGAAAAGAGTCATGAGATACCTTCAAGGAACAAAAGAATACAAATTATGTTATTCAAAGGACGATTCTCAACAAATAACTGGATTCTGCGATGCAGACTGGGCAAGTAACACAGAGGATAGAAGATCCTGCACGGGTTACGTTTTCATATTTCAGAATGGCAGCATCGCATGGAATTCATGCAAGCAACAACCCGTTGCTCTGTCCACTGCCGAGGCGGAATACATGGCTATGGCATCCGCAACACAAGAAGCGCTGTGGCTGCGACAATTGCAAGATGAGCTTGGACAGTGTGCAGATACTTTGACAATTTTCTGTGACAACCAGAGTGCAATAAAGCTTGCATCAATAGATTGTTATAAACCGAAAACAAAACATATAGATATAAGATTTCACTTTCTTAGAAGTCATGTAATTAAATCAGATATAAAATTCATATATGTCAAAGGCAGTGATATGGTTGCTGATATATTAACTAAAGGCACAGTTTACCATAAACATTCATTTTGTCTTGTTAAAATGGGTTTACGTTCTAAAGGGGGTGTTGGATAGTGAACGCACCATTTTATCCTGTTGTTGATGGTACATGTTTATGTCACTTTCTGTTCTTTATGGTTACTCTCTCCTTTTTGTCAAGTCAAGTAAAAACTAATTTTGTTTATTACTAGTTTTATTTAAATAATACACCTCGCTTTATTATAACCATAAATTTAACATGTTTAATAGGTACGTCGGTACGTAATAACCTCACTGACCGCGACCCGACTTGGCCGCGATTCAGTAAGACTTCAGGGATGCAACTGATTAATCAGTATAGACAATCGTGAACTTACTGTATGTACCTTTTCGACATCCTATACTATAGCATCAGATTAATGAGTACTAGCGTACAGGAGAGATGGACACGAACAGAATTACAAACCGATGAAATGTGAAACAATAACTCAGATAGCATGTATATAATAAAACGTTACTTACCAGAATCAACGCTCGTTTTTCAGCTACGGTAAAGCACGATGAGACTTTGGGAATCTGCATCATCAGACCATTTTTACCCCACTGCAGGGGCTTAGGCCTCCCCCAGGGTGAGGAGGGGGCCTTGGAGCTTAAGTCCACCACGCTGCTCCACTGCGGGTTGGGAACTGTAACGACCGCCATCTATTGACAGCGTCCGGGACCGACTGCTTAACGTGCCCTCCGAAGCACGGTGTCAGTGATATTGTGTACTTAAGTCAGAAAAACTCATTGGTACACGCCCGGATTCGAACCATGGCCCTGTGGGGCCTTATAAATTTAAGACAGGTTCGTTGTGCTCTGGGCTATCACGACACATTCGTGGACGGCGACGACAGAGGACGACATTGGGAATCTTGTGTCAATTGAATACAAGATTTACGGATCAAGTGCAACTACATGGTAACGCATCTATATACTAGTAAATAATAAGTGCACTGGCGACAGCACTTGGCGCCAGTGACACTGGCACTTAAAATTACTAACACCGCTTTGATATAAAGATCCCGTGCCAGTCCAATGCTGCCAAGTTTATTCCGTTGTCTATTTTGTAGCCAGTAGACTGGCGACAGTCATTGGTTCCAGCTAGTATCAATGTAAATCGGGCATTTTAATACGAAAAATCATATTACTATGTTTTTCTGGGAGGACTTCGTGCAGTCGGTTCTCTTACTATAACTTAATATCACTCATACCTTAACTTAAACACGACGGATTTTGTAAATAAAAACTGTCGAATTTGGTATTGTTTATTTGAATAAGTTTCCATTGTTATACGACTAACATTTATGGAGAACCCTCAATTTCTTTGATAGTCTTTGAGTGTCATTGTGGCGCGAACACGTCCTCGAGCCATAGTTTTCCACAACGTCCCCATGCGTTGTGCTACATGACATTGGAAAACGTCGACGACGACGTCGCGCCATACTCATGTGTTTTGGCCCACACTGATAATATGTTCCACTAAACTATTTTGTATTTATCAATTTATTCAAAAACTCAATAAAATAAACTCGAAATATTTTTAAATTACATGAACATGAACAACAACGTCTAAGCCTCAAACTAAGCATTAGCTTGTGTTTTGGGTGCCAAGCGAAGACACCACATACATATAACAACCAAGACCCGGTACGAGTATCAATATTCATCATATAAATACTGACCCGACCTGGGATTCGAACCCGGGATCTCCAGCTTTGTAGGCAGGGTCACTACTCACTAGGCTAAGCGGTCGTCAAGTCAATTCACCAAGTAGAATTTGTTTACATATTACATTTATCCAGAAATTACCACTGGAAGCCAATTCTAAGCTTACGAGAGAAGAAGCGGCGAGAAACTTCCCCATATGCGGCCATTACAGAACCGCTATATGACTTCTCTCAAATTACGCTGAAAAGTAAGGTATATATATATGTTTTTGAAATAAAGTTTCCTTGATATTATTTTTAAATTGATTATAATAATAATACATGAAACATCTCACACAACGCCGTCTAGGCCCAAAGTAAGCAAGTATTATGCTTGTGTTATGGGTTACTAGACAACTGATATTCATACTTAAATATTCTTTATAATACATACATATATAAGCATTCGGTCTCGGTTGCTGTCAATAGATGGCGGTCGTTACAATCTGCCAACTCACATTGGAACAGCGTGGTGGATTTAAGCTCCAAGCCCCTCATCTTGAGGGGAGACCTCAGCCCCTGGGTATAAAAAGGACCGAGGGAAATACATATATAAATATTTTGCACCGAGACACGAAACAAATAGACATGTTCATGCACACAAATATATGTCCTTGGCGGGAATCGAACCCGCGACCTTCAACTCCTCAGTTAGAGTCTCTAACCACTCGACTATTCGGCTATTGATAAGTTTGAAATTTTAACTGGAATTTTATTGTAAAAGTGCACACGACATTACACTAAATGAAATTATACTATTGTTTATAAGTGGCGATGCTATAGTCAAAATATTTATAGATTAGAAGAAAGAAAGAAAGAAAAATCATTTATTTGGCTATTCAACTTAAATAATATATAAAACTATAAACTAACATAATAGCATCAATACAGGAAGAAAAAGTCTTATTTTATATACACATATAAGAACTCAGCATAGCCAAAATTGGACTCCACTCAGTATAAGCTACAGGAATGGGTCCTGCAGCACTGGTTTTCTGTGGAACCCAAATGTCGCGTCGACCAGCGCGATGTGAGGTGTATAATTATGATCACAAAACTACAAACCATATACAGTTACAATAAGACGATTATAGATATTTTAGAATTGTATTACAATTCGATTGTGTAATTCATTCGTAATTACGAATCGGTACTACCTTATCGGAGTTTCTATTACTAGGCACATATCTATTTCAAACGGCGATTACAGTGCTTCATACAAACTATTGATTTTAAAGTTCGTGGAACATAGCTACCTAACTATTATGTAAACATATTTTTGGATTATAGAGATATAGGTGATATAAATAAAACTAGTTAATTTGGAATTTTCAGAAACTATTTATATTCCACAATCGACACTCGGCACGCAAACGTGTTTAAACTAAGAGAGCTATGAGGGGAATACGAGGAACATAGAACACAAGAGCATTCATTACTTTATAATTTATTATAACATCATTTGTAACCACTCGAGGTCAAACCGAATACGACATGTAAAACAACGCTCTTGTTCTCCGATTAGTTTTTGTACTTGTGATCGGAGCCAGCGCCCTCGCGACAAATATAAACAAATGAATACAGTCAACACGCCCCCTCAAAAATTAATCGAGAGAAAAAAAAATACATCACAAAAGATTTTAAAACGTCCGAGTGTCATTTCTCTGGGGATAATACATAATGGTCCAACATTTGTTGCAAGGATTAGGGAAACCCAGTAAAAACCCAATCAGACCAATAAAGTAAAAGCAAACATAATTAATTTAAAATTAGAATCATAATCAATAGCGCAGTATCAAATACTATTTTAAATTCATTCCGTTTCTTAATTCCACAAATCTGATAGCAGGTATCGGTTTTGTCAAAATGTCAGCCAATTGAGCACCTGTGGGAATATAATTTAATTTTATTATATTTTTCTCAATCTGTTCCCTTGAAAAATGATATTTAATATCAATGTGCTTTGATCTTTTGTGGAGAGTCGGGTTATTAGCTATACTAATACAACCGTTATTATCCTCATATACTATAATCGGATCCACAATATTCAAATTGATACTAGCTGCCAAGGATTTTAACCATAAAGCTTCCCTTACAGCTTCAAAAAGTGCCATGTATTCAGCTTCAGTTGAAGAAGCTGCTACTGACGTTTGTCTTTTAGTATTCCAACTTATTGTACAACATTCAAATAATTTAAATATATACCCAGTAGTACTTTTTCTATCAGTTCCGTCATTACCTCCCCAATCGGAGTCAACATAACCACTCAGAATATGATTATAATCACTTCTGGTGTAATACAGTTTAATGTCTTTTGTACCCTTCAAATATCTAAGTACCCTTTTTAGACATTGCCAGAGTTCTTTGTTGTTTTTATTGGTATATCTACTTAAAATATTTACAGCGGTGCTTAAATCAGGTCGTGTACACAGCATTATATACATTAAACAACCAATCAAATTTCGACATGGAGCATCATATGTTTCATCTGAATTCAGTGCTTCATGATTAAATTTACTTTCCAGAGGCGTATTTACAGGTTTGCAATTATTCATATTAAATTTTTCTAAAACTGTTGCTATATACGAACTTTGGTCTAAAGTTATTTGGTCATTTTCTCTATGAATTCTTATTCCCAAAAAGAGTCTAATATCTTTTAAATCTACCATGCAAAATTTATTCATTAAGTAATTCTTAAAACTATTCATTGTATCAATGTTAGCGGTGGCAATCACAAGATCGTCCACGTAAAGTACTACATAGATATTGTCGTTTGTACTTCCTCTATCAAGAATATAAATGCAACGGTCAACTAAAGAGTTTTTGAAATTTTTTTCTTTAAGTGCCAGATCAAATACCTCGAACCAGCACCTTGCTGCTTGCTTTAATCCATATAAAGCTTTATTCAATTTACAAACTTGATTACTTTTACTTGGCATTCCTTGAGGAATTTTCATATAAATTTCCTCATCTAGTTTACCATTTAAAAAGGCTGTTTTTACATCCATATGATGAATCTGCAAGTTATATTGGTTAGCAAAACCTAAAACCAACCTAAAACTAGAAATTCTTGCAACCGGAGCAAAAGTTTCATTATAATCCATTAAATATTCTTGACTAAACCCTCGAGCTACAAGTCGAGCTTTACATTTTACGGGATTTCCAAACTCATCATTCTTAATTGAAAATATCCATTTACAATCAACAATATTTTTGTTTTCAGGTTTTGACACTAAAGTCCAAGTATTATTTACAATTAGTGAATTAATTTCATCCTGAATTGCTAGTTCCCATTTATCTCTATCATCCCTATTTTGAATTTCCTGATACGAACTAGGGATTTTACATACTATAGATTGAGCACACATGAGATAGTCATAACATATACTATCTTCGTTATAAGAAACAGAAGAAAGATTCTTAATTCTATCACTCCTTCTAGGTTCAGAGAGTATTTGTGTACATTTGGTATTTTCGTTATTGTTGTCCATTTTATTATTTTTTAATACATCTGATTTAAAAGTATCAGATTTATGAGACTCGACCACTGAGTTTGACTTTATGCCAGGGACACCAGTTTTATTTACATCTGATTTACCAACATCAGATTTATGAGTCTCTACCACTGAGTTTGACTTCATGTCAGGGACACCAGTTTTATTTACATCTGATTTACCAATATCAGATTTATGAGACTCTACCACTGAGTTTGACTTTATGTCAGGGACACCAGTTTCATTTACATTACGGGAGTTTTCAAAATTAACCCCTTCAGGTCTAACAATTTGCCTGGATACCATAAAATTAGTCTCATCAACAATAACGTCTCTCACAATACAAAACTTTTCATTTTGCATATCCCACACTTTATATCCGTTAGGCTCAAACCCTACCAGTATTCCTTTCCACGATCTCTCATCAAATTTTCTTTTACTAGTTTTAATATGCACATACACGGTTGAACCAAAAACTTTCAGATATTTTATTAGAGGTTTTTTACCATGCCATAATTCATATGGTGTTTTCATAACATTTTTGAGTGCTGTAGTAGGAGTCAAATTAATCAAGTATGTTGCAGTTAAAACTGCTTCACCCCAGAAAACTTTATCTAAACCAGCCCCAAATACCATTGCACGAGCTTTTTCAGTTATCGTTCTTATCATTCTCTCAGATACACCATTTAATTGTGGGCTATGTGGAACCGTCAAGTGATAAGTAATGCCTTTTTGTACACAATATTCTTTGAATTCATTCGATAAATATTCTCCACCATTATCACAATATAAATTAACAATTTTTAAATTAAAATGAGCTTCAGCTTTTGCTACATAATCTTGAAAAACCGCAAAGACATCAGATTTAAATGTAATCAAATATGTAACACTATAGTGCGTATACTGATCAACAAAAATCACAAAATACTTTTTACTATTTATTGTAGGTGGAGTAATTGGACCACAAACATCAGAATGAACAATAAATAATGGTCGTTTAATGTGACTTTTATTTTTGGCTTTATTATAAGGTAGTCGTGTTTGTTTTCCATTGATGCAAGCTTCACATAAATTATCATTAGGTGTGACATGATCAATCTGTCCTAGATCATCGACCATCTGTTTATTCTTTAACTCTAGAAATTTTAACTTACCAATGTGACCCAGACGTTGATGCCATATTTTATAGTCGTTGTTTATAGAACTGTGTATTTGTAATTTTGCAAAATTTATAGTGAAATCAATACCAATTAAATTATTTTCTAAAGACTTACCCGTCATTATTGTTTTGTTTCCTTCACATACCTCAACACCCTGTTGTTTAAAAATAATTGTCATACCAGCTTGTTGCATTTTTCTGACAGACAGCAAATTGTGTGGGACATCGGGGCAATAAAGAACATCGTTTAGCTGTCCATGAATATTTTGGTTAGTGGTGACATTGATTGTGCCCTTTTTTGTTGCAGTTATAAACGTTCCATTTTTAGCAACTGAAATCTTCATTGGTGTTTGTAAGTTTTCAAACTGGTCAGCTAGGTCTCGTCTATTGATGATATGGTCCGATGCGCCAGAATCCAAAAGAAATGTGATATGCTTTTTATCTTCAATAATTGATTCATTATTTCCCAACATAAAAGCAAAACCAGAAATATCATTATTTGATGCCGATGGTTGCATTGTTTGTATAGTTTGGATTGTTCTTTTCATTTCTGCATTCTTATATTGAGGTGTCCGTTTATTATAGAAACAATCTTTCTTGAAATGACCTATTCTGCCACAATGATGACATTTGAGAGCCTTTTTATTTTTAAAAGAACGAGTTTTGTATTGTTCTCGTCGATCAGCCTTCAATGATTTCCATGTCTCAAAATTATTTCTTTTTAAGTGATCAAATTTATTCGAAGTAGCTTGAAGTAATTTTGTACTTGTATCATTATTTTCTTTCAGTAATTTTAATTCATGATCGAGAAGTCTAGTCTTCACGAAAGTTAATGTTAAATTGTCTTCAGACAGTGTTTCAATTGCAGTGATTATTCCATCGTAAGATTTAGGTAGAGTCAAAAGTAAATGACATATTTTATCAGGTTCTTCTAATTTCGCGCCCGCCGCGATCAATTCTGCTATCAAATCCTCAAAGACCGTGAAGTGCTTTATTAAAGACATATTGTTGGATAATTTCAACTCCAACAGTTTCTTGCGTAAAGCTAATTGGGTTGCAATACTTTTTCGTTCGTAAACTGCACTTAAATTTTGCAAGATATCTTTTGCAGTACTCACATTTTTGGCGAAACCAAGTAGAGCATCAGATAAGTATTCAACAATTATGCTTTTGGCTATACGATCTGCTTTATTCCATTCTTCCAAGTTATCTTCTGGAGCCACGTCATCAATAACTTTTATCACATTGAGTTCGGTTAATAATGAACGAATCCGGAACTTCCATACACTGTATTTTTCACCATCAAACGGTTTAATGTTTCTCTTAACTTTTAAATTATCCATTATGTATTATTTTAAATATATTGTTTTATAGCACAAATCAATGAACTCACTAAGCACCTGGGCCTCATAACCTTTTGGATTATAGAGATATAGGTGATATAAATAAAACTAGTTAATTTGGAATTTTCAGAAACTATTTATATTCCACAATCGACACTCGGCACGCAAACGTGTTTAAACTAAGAGAGCTATGAGGGGAATACGAGGAACATAGAACACAAGAGCATTCATTACTTTATAATTTATTATAACATCATTTGTAACCACTCGAGGTCAAACCGAATACGACATGTAAAACAACGCTCTTGTTCTCCGATTAGTTTTTGTACTTGTGATCGGAGCCAGCGCCCTCGCGACAAATATAAACAAATGAATACAGTCAACACATATGACGTTATTACAGTATCTAGTAAATATACGACAAAAGGAAATTATATTACGGTGCGCCGACGCCTGTCTAGTAAGGCTATTTAATAATAGATGGAGCCACCATATAAAGAATTTTTTTAATTTTTTTTATAAACACATTTCTAGGTTTCAGTTGATAGAACATAACATGCGATTATAAAAAATATTTCTCTTTAATGTTTTTAACTGACTTTGTTGATTGTTTCAACGGTTTCGAAGCGTTTGTACAAAAACCTTAAGTTTGTAGAAAATAAGATGTTTCGACAAACGCTTCGAAGCTATTGAATAAACCCACAGACAAGTCAACCTTATAGACCACGCTTTGACAGGGAGTAGCATTCGCCAAGGCTATGTAGTGACACTACATAACTACGTCACTAGTGAGCCGTCAGTTGGAAGCACGTCGGAAGCCATTAAATTGTCAAGTTTGAACGAGCCAATGAAAACTAGCCGACCTCTCCCCGCACCCCGCCACTTTTTGGCGATTTCGTTTTCGTACTGACGTTTATTAAAGCGTGGTCTATAGGTTGACTGGTCTGTGAATAAACCATAATGAAAATCAGACGAAAAAACCTTATTTCCCACAAATATTAGGTTTTTGTATAAACGCTTCAAAATTGTTGAAACAATCAATAATGTCAGTTAAAAACTTTGGAGAGAAATATTTTTTATAGTCTCATGTTGTGTTTTATCCACTGAAACCTAGAAATGTGATTATGAAAAAATAAAAATCATTTCTTTATATGGTGGCTCCATCTATTATTAAATAGCTATACTAGACTGACGTAACAGCTTAGTAAATTCGTAGAATTAATTATATTTACACAATGAAACGAAAACAAAATATCCTTATTCATAAATCTCGTTTTATAGATTGGGCATCATTATAAAAATGTTTCTACCAATTTTTCTTTAGCCCAATAAATATGAGATTCCGAGATAGCAGAAATTCTCTGGCGTGTACGATTCTCGTACTAAAACGATTTCTTTTATACCCGATGTGTAGGCCTCATAAATAACTTCCTTTTTGGGCCAAACTCGTGTTGGAGTGAGACAAATAGCGGTGCGTTGTCATGTCTCAGACGTTGCCTTATTTGCTGGCGCATTTAATATATGGGATTTTTTATTTTACTTCACAAATGTAAGTACCGTACTTATAAGCTCCGAAGAGCTTCTCTCATCAAAATGAGCTTGAGTTAGGGTATATAGGTCATTGCAGAAAACAACTAGAAATCTAGTAACATGTCACTTTTTAGACATGTTACAGTGACCCGTCAAGAAATCCCGGCATCACACCATTTACTTTTATAATACTTATATATTACAAAGTGAATGTATGTAATAAATATCGCCGTTTTTTTTATGTTAATATACTAGATAAGCCACAGCACTAATTTTGAACCTTACTTCACTTACAGTGGATTCAATACTAATGAATAGTATTATATTACTATTCAATAGTATTATAATAGTATATATATAAGTGTCGTGATAGCCCAGAGCGCAACGAACCTGTCTCAAATTTATAAGGCCCCACAGGGCCATGGTTCGAATCCGGGCGTGTACCAATGAGTTTTCTGACTTAAGTGCACAATATCACTGACACCGTGCTTCGGAGGGCACGTTAAGCAGTCGGTCCCGGACGCTGTCAATAGGTGGCGGTCGTTACAGTTCCCAACCCGCAGTGGAGCAGCGTGGTGGACTTAAGCTCCAAGCCCCCTCCTCACCCTGGGGGAGGCCTAAGCCCCTGCAGTGGGGTAAAAATGGGCTGTTGATGATGATGATATATAATAATAGTATATATATACAATACTTAAATAACTCTATATAATAACAAAAAACCAATCCAATTAAGTAACGAATCGTCACCAAAAAGATAAATGAATATAAATTGAAGGGGTAAGTGGACAAAGGTGTTAACTAACAAAAAGTTCAAAATGAGTTATGAAAGTTTTTATGTTGCTTCTACCACATTTGCAAGCCTGAAATGTATGCATTTTGTCAGTTAACACCCTTCCTCTCTGTCTTTATTTTTGACACGAATCATAATTTGCGCCGTCGATTTATGATCATTTAAAATCTAATTCCATACAAAAAGTCGATTTATTTTGTTTTCTCGGATAACACCTTTGTCCACTCACCCCTTCAATTGTCAACTGTTTGACAGCAAATTGATGATTTGATTTTGATGTTTTGGCGCGGTTAAAAGCTGCATTGCATGCTTAATAGGATTTTTATAAACTCGTATAATTAAACTGAATTTAGCGAGTATTGAAGCGTCCTGAAACCTTCAATTATATTTTGTCTGAATAGAGAATTGGCGTCAAAAAACGTAAGTAAGAATATCACGTAACATTTCGTTTATAATTCGCGCACATAAGACGGTTTGTAAATGTTTAGAATGGCGTAACGATATTATGTGGTATGTTGAGTCGCACACACAAGTATGGAAAAGTTGGCCTGTTATTTCTTTTGACGTTACACGGCAAGGGTCCATCCAGACATAATTACAATCAAAGATGCCACCCTAGTTAGCGACATTTTTTATTCTTTTGACCTTATCTCCATACTCCCAAGAATGAAAACAAAACACTGGCAGGTAGTGTTACGTCATTTTATATATAAAAAAAAACTTTTATGTCATTTTCTGTGTAATCAAAAAATATTCTCTCTATTATACGTATAGAATTTTTCAAATTAATCGAGGCGTCGCGTCGCTAGAATTTATGAACATCGTCGCCCGTACAGCTTTCACGTTCTAACGAAACATCGTCTAGTCGAATTAGGACGCTTGTTAGTCGCGAGATTGCTCTTAACTGAAATTCAGTGTACTATCATAAGAAATTGCTGCTGTATTTTATAAGGTAGCTGAGAAAAGCGTGCTACTGAAAATAACCTACACTTTCGTACTCGAATGTGATGGGAGCAAATCAGGGTTGCTATGGATATGAGATTGAAATCTGAATATGGATATATCATGAATCTTTTTACTGTTTTAAATGTGGAAATGGAATGAAATTAGTTTTTTTAGTTTATAGCGACTTTAAAGAAAACTGAAATTACTTTTTTTGAATATTTCCGAAACATTTATATCGGACTTAGTCAAAGTATCGGTTTTTTTTGGGTTTCTTACCCAAAGGGTACCAACGGAAACCCTGTTACTAGGCTCCGCTGTCCGTCCGTCTTTTCACATGGGTACCTAGTATGTATTACTATAGCCGCCATAAAGACAATTAAGAAAAAAATATATAGCAACAAAAATAATAGAAATTAAATAAAATTCAAAATAAAAGGGGGTCCTCTTACATGAAACGTGTAATTTTTTATATTTTCCGGTGTTACGGAACACTTTGCGTGCGCGTCCGACTCGCACTTGACCAGTATTTACTTTTATTATCTAATAGATTTGGTTACGGTTACGGAGCTTATAACATCCCTGAAGGAAATGCTGCCATATTGGAAGCATATATGTGTAAATCCGAAATATTATTTTTATCATAGTCGGACAAGAACCGATGCATGTTAATATACACACCAAAAGGATTCCGTGAATTTTGGAAACACCAATTCAGAAATAATGTCAATTTTAACATTCTCCAGTGCTTGTTCAGAAAGCGGGAAATCTAATTGAATGTCAAATTGATCAAAAGGCTTCTGCGTCGTCAACAACGCTCCGTTTCGCTCCTCACTTACATAGACAAATCGTACCTAACTGATCCATTTAGAAATAAATGAAAATTATTTTGAATTTTTATTATTTAATTTAAATGTGAATTTAACTTTAGGACCACGCATCATCATCAGACCATGTTACCCCACTGCAGGGGCTCAGGCCTCCCCCAGGGTAAGGAGGAGGAGGGGGGGGGGGGGGTTGGAGCTTAAATCCACCACGCTACTCCACTGCGGGTTGGGGATTGTAACGACCGCCATCTATTGACAGCGTCCGGGACCGACTGCGTAACGTGCTCTCCGAGGCACGGAGTCAGTGATAGTTATGTACTTAAGTCAGAAAAACTCATTGGTACATGCCGGATTCGAGCCATGGCCCTATGGCCTTATAAATTTGAGACAGGTTCGTTCGGTACGACAGGACCAAGCATGTGTTAGGATGAATTAAAGGGTCCTACGAAACCAGTTCGCCTCGAGCTATTTACGCCGTATACCCGCCTAATGAAATTTGATTAAATTAGCTACACTTAGCCGGGCTAAAAATACTCAAGCCTAAAACTAAGTTACAGAATCTCGCTTAACGCGCTTGGTATTCTAACTTGAAGATGTTTTAATGAACTTAGGTATTGTCTGTTTTAGCGCACCGCAACCCCTTATAATTTAATCTTGTCCGTCTGTCTAGGTGTCTGTCTGTACGTCAAACGCTTAAAATTTCGTCATATTTCTATCGATTCGGATAAAATTTCATTTGCATTGAATGAATCAATCGCTTCAATCGCGTCAATGAATTGCTTTTAATTTTTGTAGTGAAATTATGAAAATAAATAATTGTGGATTACATTCCCAATACTAGTGTTACATAGAATCGAGTGATGAATATTTTTTCTCTCACCCCATCGTGTGGGTAACGTTGAACATGTCGTCAGGTGTGAACCTCGTCCATAGGTGCTGAGGGCCTCATCACCACTGCTGCCTGATGCATTGGTCGAGTGGTTAGAGACCCTAACTGCAGACCCAAAGGTTATGGGTTCGATTCCCGCCCTATACAAATATTTGTGTACACGAACAAGTATATTTGTTTAGAGCATGGGTGTAAAATATCTGTATATATTACTAGCTTTCCGCCCGCGGCTTCGCTCGCGTGGACAGTTGTACCGCGGCAGTTAAAGGAACGCGACGGTCCAGAACATTGTAACACTTTCTAGAACATTCTGAAACTTAACTACCTAAGAAATCTCTGTACCTAATTTCTTAAAAATCTATTTAGCCATTTTAGCATGAAGAATAGCTATCCCACAAGTCGGTCCCGAAATCAGTCAGCCGTTTTGGAGATTAACCAGGACAGACAGACAGACTAACGGACACGAGATCAGCCGGAACAAAAAGACAGACAGACAACCAGACGAACAAAAAGTTATTTATATCACTCCTGACAAAACTATTTTAATGTCTGCATATTTTCATTAAAATCTTTAAAAGTTTAGCTCGAACATACATATAGACAGACAGACGACAAACGAACAAAAATTAGCGTATGTCATTCCTCACACCCGTCTTTTCACGTCTGCAAAGTTTCAAAAAAATTGGTTCAAATGTTTTAGAGTTTAGATCAAACAGACAGAGAGACGGTCAGACGGATAAACAAAAAGTATTAAATGTCACTCCTGACAATGTTCTAATCACATATGAAGTTTCATTGAAAAAAGTACAGCCCTTTCGGAGATCAGCTCGAACATACAGACAGACGGACAGACAGACAAACAAAAAGTAGCCTATATCACTTATAATAATACCTTCTGCACGTCTGCCAAGTTTCATTGAAATTGGTTCAGCTGTTTTGGAGATCAGCTCAAACAGACAGACAGACGGATAGACAGACAAACAAAATGCAATTTATGTCACTTCCGATAATGCCCTCTATATGTCTGCCAAGTTTCATTGAAATCGGTTTAGCCGTTTCGAAGATCAGCTCGAACAAACAAAAAGTATCCTATGTTACTTCTAATACCTCCAAGAATATATGTGCAAAGAAAGTTTCATGATGATCGGTTAAGTAGTTTTTGCGTGAAAGCGTTACAAACAAACTTACTTTCGCATTTATAATGTTAAATATATATAAAAGATTTAAAGTCGCGGAGACTGCTTGTAGTACATGCTACTGAACCCTGGCTAATTTTTTTAAACTAATATTTCTCTGATGCCCCTCTTTTTATAGACTCAATTTCATTTTCTTAAATTTTTAACTCAGAATAATTTACAATTTCCAACGTCATATTGCCATAACGTTCATTAATACCTTTCTGACAATTGTGACCAACTAAATTTACAAATGTTTATTTTTTAACAGCTATTACGTTATACTACAAAGCATCGATCAATCACCTGTAAAATTAGTTTATTATACATAATGATAAAATACAAGAAACTACCCAGTTGTCTTAAGAAGATTGTGTACTGTTGTGTAGTGGGAAATTTCCATACAAACAGCGTTAACGGTTGCACCCCATTAAACCTTAACCGATTTGCACAAAAAAAAATGTATGGTATTCAGATCGACAAAAACTAGGTCTATACATTTTTGTTTTTTTTAAATTTTTCCATACCTACATCATAAAAGAAAAATTTAATGTGCGATTTTTTTTTCAAATTGTTTAATTTTTAATTTTTTCACATATTTAAAAAATTAAAAACGTAAGTATAGACCAAGTTTTTGTTGATCATATGCTGAGGTAATTTAATGGGATGCAGCTGGTACCGCTGTTTATATGGAAATTCGCTACTACACAATCCTTTTAATGTAACATTTACTATTCGTAATAAAACCCCTTTTCACTGTAATAAATTGCAAGCAATAAAAATTTCCTGTGACAAAAACCATTTCCGTTTTCCTTGAATGCGAAATGCAACCAATGAATTTATTTTAATACTAGCTTTCCGCCCGCGGGCTTCGCTCGCGTTGACCACAGTTGTACTGAGACAGTTAAAGGAACGCGACGCTCCAGAAAATTGTAACACTTTCTAGAACATTCTGAAACTCAACTGCCTAAGAAATCTCTATACCTATTTTCATAAAAATCTATTAATCATTTTATCTATCATTTTAGCATGAACAATAGCTATCCCACAAATCGGTCTTAAAATCAGTCAGGTATTTTGGAGATTAATTGGAACAGACAGATAGACTAACAGATACTATGATTTTCTATATGTAGATATATAAAAAAAAATTGCTTTTCACTTTTGACAACGCCTTCTTTATATTTGCAAAATTTAAGTAAAATCGGATCAGCTGTTTCGACAATTAGGCCTAACAAACATACAGACAAACACACAGACAAAAACCAGCTTGTGTCACTCCTGGTAACCTCCTTTTTATGTCTGCGAAGATTCATAGAAGTGGTTTAGTCGTTTTGGAGATAAGCCGGAACAAAAAAACAGACTGACAGCCATACGGACAAAAAGTTTCCTATATAACTTTTGACAACCTATTTTTAATGTCTGCGTAGTTGCATTAAAATCTTCAAAAGTTCAGCTTGAACTATATAGACAGACAGACAGACAGACAGACAGACAAACGAACGAACGAACAAACAAACATACTAACAAAAGGTAGCGTATATCACTCCTCTCACCCGTCTTTTCACGTCTGCGTGAAAAGACGGGTGCGAAAAGAAACTGCGTCACGACGAAGTTTCATGAAAATTGGTTAAAATGTTTTAGAGTTTAGCTCAAATGACAGAGAGACGGCCAGACAGACAATCAAAAAGTATTGTATGTCACTCCAGACAATCTTTTAATCACATCTTTGAAGTTTCATTAAAATCGGTTTAGCCGTTTCGGAGAGATTAGCTCGGATAGACGGACAGACAGACAGACAGGCAGACAGACAGGCAGACAAAAAAATTTGGTCATGTGATCACATAGATCTCGTCAAAACATCAAGTTTGAGTACAAACACGATAGGTCTGCGATTGATGGTTTCGAAAATATAAGTATTTAAAAATGTGGTCACGTGATCACATAGATCTCGTCAAAACATCAAGTTTGAGTACCAACACGATAGGTCCTGCGATTGATGGCTTCAAAAATATGAGCATTTTAAAATGTGGTCACGTGGTCACATAGATCTCGTCATAACATCAAGTTTGAGTACCAACACGATAGGTCTGCGATTGATGGTTTCGAAAATATGAGCATTTAAAAATGTGGTCACGTGGTCACATAGATCTCGTCAAAACATCAAGTTTGAGTACCAACACGATAGGTCTGCGATTGATGGTTTCGAAAATATGAGCATTTAAAAATGTGGTCACGTGGTCACAAAGATCTCGTCAAAACATCAAGTTTGAGTACCAACACGATAGGTCTGCGATTGATGGTTTCGAAAATATGAGCATTTAAAAATGTGGTCACGTGGTCACATAGATCTCGTCAAAACATCAAGTTTGAGTACCAACACGATAGGTCTGCGATTGATGGTTTCGAAAATATGAGCATTTAAAAATGTGGTCACGTGGTCACAAAGATCTCGTCAAAACATCAAGTTTGAGTACCAACACGATAGGTCTGCGATTGATGGTTTCGAAAATATAAGCTTTTTAAAATTTGGTCACGTAGTCACATAGATTTCGTCAAAACATCAAATTTGAGTACCAACACGATAAGTCTGAGATTGACAAAAAATAGCCTTTGTCACCCCCGATAACGCCCTCTGCACGTCTGCGAAGTATCATTGAAATCGGTACAGTCGTTTCGGAGATCAGCTCGAATAGACAGACAGACGGACAGGCAGAAAAACAAAAAGCAGCCTATGTCACCCATGATAACACTCTCTGCACGTCTGCCAAGTTTCATTGAAATCGGTTCAGCCGTTTTTGACATCAGCTCAAACAGACAGACAGATGGACAGACAGACACATAAAAAGTACCCTATGTCACCCGCAGTAATGCCCTCTGCACGTCTGCAAAGTTTCATTCCAATCGGTTCAGCCGTTTCGGAGATTAGCCGGAACAGACAGACAGACAGACAGACAGACACTCCAATTTTATTAATATAGAAGATGATTGGGGATCGTAAGGTGTTCCCTCATAAATTGATTACTTTATTGAGAAAAAATATTAAACAAAGAGAGTGTCGTGATATCCCAAAGCGCAACGAACCTGTCTCAAAATTATAAGTCCATAAGGTCATGGTTCGAATCCGGCGTGTACCAATGAGTTTTTCTGACTTAAGTACATAACTGTCACTGACTCCGTGCCTAGGAGAGCACGTTAAGCAGTAGGTCCCGGGCGCTGTCAATAGATGGCGGTCGTTACAATCACCAACCCGTAGTGGAGCAGCGTAGTGGATTTAAACTTCAAGTCCCTCCCTCACCCTGGGGGAGGTCTAAGCCCCTGTAGTGGGGTAAAAATAGGCTGATGAAGAATAGAGAATGACTATTTATTCTTTCTAAAGTAGCCCTAAAAGTCGTTGTGTTGGCAATCACAACATCAAGTGACCTAATTTACAATCTTAGGGTAAATTACCCTATTGCAGGGTAATTTACTTTTTTGATACTGGTCACATTTAGGCCATTTTTGGGAGGTTTATGTTAAAAAACATTCTATAATGGTTTTTCGGTAACATTTAATGAAGGAACTAATCGATTGCGCGTCGGACCACACAAAATTAGGGTAGCGTAGTGATTCAAGAAAACGTGTTACAATAATTATCATTTTTTTCATACACACTTTAACGCCTTTTCAGTTTATTGAATGCATGCGTACGTTATGTAGTAAGTGCAATATTTGTGATAGTGTAATATTTGTAATGCAATATTTTATGTTTCTGAATTCAGCGGTTTTGGGCTATATTTTGATATGTTAGTCAGTCCATCAGTAAAACAATTTTGACATCCCTTGGGGGTAAAACCGACTCGTGTACCGTGCGAACAAACGGCGTGACTCTCTTATGCTAGAGAACTAAAAAATACTGTCTATACGCCGTCATGCTCCCTCTCGGCCACAGCTCTTATTCAGGGTTCGATTGCCGCCATGTAAACATGGTGTGTCAGAAAGAACGAAAACCAAGGCTGCCCAGTTTTATAATAATAATAATAAATACTCTTTATTGCACATTTATAATTAATATCTTGGACATCCCACACAGCGCCATCTAGTCCCAAAGTAAAGAAGTATTATGCTTGTGTTATGGGTTACTAAATAACTGATATACATACTTAAATATTCTTTATAATATATACATATATAGATATTTCACACCCAGACACGGAACAAATAGATATATTCATGCACACAAATGTTCGTTGCGGGCGCGATTCAAACCCGCGACCCTTGGCTCCGCAGTTAGGATCTCTAACCACTCGGCCTACCGGTCTGTAATAAGTCAAACTTCTAAGAATATAGATGAAAAGAAAATAGTTTTATACAGATTTAAGCTTCATATCATATTTTATAGTGTTGTTTTTTTGGGGCTCCATACACAAAGGTACCTACTAACGAGAGCCCTGTTAATAGGGCTCCGCTGTCCGTCCGCCTGGATGTCACAGCAAAATGTAGACTTCTATTTTATTTTTCTGAAAACTTTATCGTTACTGTGATAATGCACAAGTTGTGGTGACCTATTTTAATAATAATCATAATAATTTAAATAAATTTTAATCACAATACAGTTGTAATTGAACCTATCTAATCGAAGATCGCTAATCCGCGGTTTCTCATTTATTAAAATACCTATTTGAATTTAAAAATTCATAAATCTACAACAAATACCGTACGAGGCGTTTCAACAAAAATAATCCATTAATCTTCAGAAACCGAATTCAATGCGTTGTTTTGAATACCTTTGCCTTTGTGCTAAAAAAAAAAAAAACGATTTTTTCCCTCAAAGCGAAGCTTTTTTTATATTAATATTATTTATGGAACGGGTACAATATCGAATTTTAGCGGTAAAGTGGTTATGACTTTGCGTCGTGTCTTTTTGTAAGCATTGATTTTCAAAGGAGAGTATAGCTTTCATTTGGCATCGTCTAAATTAATCTTCAATTTTAGTTTTTTTATGAGAATATATATGTTACGGTTAGTGTAAAAATCAATCCTGTGTCAGTGATTACCGTACGTTTTAGTAATAACCGTAATATAGTGTTGAATCCACACCATAGTATCAGCCCATTGATGCCCCACAGCAGGGGCTTAGGCCTCCCCTCGGGATGAGGGGGCTTGGAATTTAATACCAGTGTGGGTTGGCGGATTTCAACCGGGACCGACGACTTAACGTGCTCTCCGAGATACAGTCAGTGATAGTTATATACAAAAGTTAGAAAAAATCATTGGTACATGCCCTGGATTCGAACCACGGCCTTCTAAATAAGAAGCGGGCTCGCTACCACTCGGCTATCACGACATAGTATTATTGATGGTATTATATATGGTGAATGTAACGAATACCTGGGGAAGGAAAATCATTTATTATTTACAATTCTGGTTTTGGTTATAGATAATAAAATTAAACAGATAAATTTGTTATGATTGATCGGACATTCTGTGTAATGCTCGGACACCATAAAATTCTCCTTATCAATAATGTGCAAAATCATAATATAATTGAATAGGGAAGTCTACGTGTAACTTGGACCAGGTTCGAATTGATAAATCATTATTATCTAGCTACTCGTATCTTCGCCGAATTTGTAATTGAGCAAAAAGTTTCTTACTGGCTCGTCGCTGTATAAATTTAACCTGACCTACCAATTCAGAAATAATATTAGTCGCAGAAACCCAATTTATTAAACGGGTATATAAGGATAGTGCGATAAATTATTATTGCAATACTCAATACTCAAATGTTTATTGCATTCTATGTCGCAGATACTGGCATATACAGAACATGACACGGCACAGATCACAACTTACATAGACCCCGTTGGACATAGCAACCTTACTTGTTGATTTGTATTAATAATAACCGGTAATAGTTAATATTTCTCTATTAATTAGTCTGACCGTGACATATAGATGTGTCTTACTAACTATGTCTGGTAGATTTTGTTTATTGTATTTATTTCGCAACACGACAAATATCAGATGTTGTATCGTAATTTTGAACGTTTCCTAAATATTTAATTCTAAAGGTGTGGGGCGGGGTCGTTTAACACTTTTAAAATTAAGTCATCATAATGCCTCATCAGTCGCAAAATATGATCCTTCAAAGTAGTTTGATTGTCCACCCTTTCTAATTTTCCAAACGATGAAAGTGAAAATATGGAAAATGAAAATTATTACGGCCACTTAAAAGGTTTTATAACTGTATTAGAGAAGAATTTATAATTTTATTTCTCAATATATGAACAGTAAAAAAATAATTCATCGTGTAACTAGATAAATATGCATACGATAATTTTTATTTGTAAAAAAATCTAAGTTTTAATTGCTTCCGACCCGTTTTCGGCCAGTTCTTGTTTTGTGGGTTCCTTTTATAGTCAGTAGGTAGATGTAGTTAAAAAAGGTCTGTGAAATTGTATATATTTGTTAGGTCTACGAGACTACGATTTCGTTATTTGAATTTCCGCCAAGATTACGAGAACGTTTATTGTCAGAACTATTTCAGGAATTTCAAGTCGCTAAGGAACACAAACAAAGGTTTTAAAGTACGAAAAACATTATTTTCTGTCAAGTGATTCGACGTTTTGTCTCAATGTGCTTGTGTTTACCCGCAGTTTTAATTGCGTGGTTTACACCTTTGTATTATTTCGATTTTAACACAAATCATGCTAGCAATCATATATATAATTATTATTACCGTACAAAAGAAGTTTTGTTTTATCACCACTAATGTTTATCACTTCTTTGAGACTTCATTATTTTCATTTTTTTTTATTCAGCATTTAGAAAATTAGTGCACGCCCCTGGCTGCTCATTTCGACGGTATTCTGAAATTTATTCTTTGTATTGAGCATTGATTGAAGATAATTTGTGAGCAAACACACTTAGATTTTAATCATATTTTTTTTTAAAAAAGCTAAGATCACTAAAACATTCCATGTCAAGAGTTCACGACGCATGTCGTAAGCGAAGACTGTCAGACACCCTTCATATCTTACGAGAGGTTGGCATTATAAGGTAGTCTTGTATCAAGTTCAAATAAGTGTTCAAATATCTCATTATATAGAATATTATAAAATCTACCCAAATACGTGTGAGAGTACATCAGTTTCTGGTTCCGTAGCTTTTTTAGACTACCACCAACCATAATATGTGGCTTCGACTCGATGTTGTCGATGATGTAAATGGAATTGCAGATATGTAGAACACATTGAAAGGTATCTGTTAGTTCTATCTGTATTTTTTTTTTGTAGTCATACGGTAAAGAAATTATCATTTTCAAAGATCTTTCCAACGATACAATAATCGACGGGTTGCGCGGATTGACATTTCATATTACACACTGACATATACAGACAGACGGACAAACTGACGTGAAAAAACTATACGAAGTTCCGTTTTTGTCATTTACCTACGGAACCCTAAAATTATCTTGCATAACAGTGCTGTACCTATGTGAACAGAACATTGACTTTCTACATATAAACTCTCGTAAAATTCCTTTGAAGCTAATGAGGATGCGTACTTTATGTTGGAGGACAAAAGGAAGCTTTTTCACTGTATATAATGTCGTTTAAGACTTTTCGGCGTCGCGGTACAGTGCGATTTCAAGCGCTATAGACTTCTGTAGGTATTACTGTATTACTGGAATTCTACAGAAGTAGCGCTGCAGCGCTAAACGGGTGTCGGCTCAGATCGATGCGGGGGTGCGCGCGCCGCAGATGACGTCATCGTCGCCGGGTCGGCCAACCTCGTGGTATTGTGCTGTGAACTATATAACATCCATTATTATGATCACTGTGTTATATCTGAAAACTTTTATCGGTATACGGATCGTTTAAAATATTTCAGTTTTGTAATTGTAGGAATTTTCAACTATGACATCCATAGTGGACATCGATTATACTAGCACGAACTTAAATGACAGCAATGTTCATTAAAATCATATTAGTTTATTTTATTTATAGGTTAATATATATTTCTTCTAAGCGATAGGTTCGCTAACATGAATGAATGAATGAAATAATAATTTATTTAAAAAAAGTTCATTGACATGCACTTGACTTATCGAAAACCATTTTAGGTTTCTCCGATAGCGATATCATCGGCAAGCGTAGGTAAGACATAATATAAAACAAATCCTTATTTACTAGATATCCAGTTAGGTAGGAAATATTTATATCTAGGTTTTACAATATAACAATACAATAAACACACATTTGTGATTACGAACCTACCATCGATACAATATAATATACAGGGTGAGGTTTTAATGACCAGCCAAATTTTAATATCACCTTTGATAAAAATCCATTGGCCGTCTTGTTCCTTTTTATTATAAGTATCGTTCAATAGGAAAGTATTCAGTTAAGACTACGTAAACCTTTCCCAGAACTATCTAAAATACTAGTCACCATTCACGAGGGCGCCAGTGCACGTGCACGCGCCCCACCCACATGCACCATGCACCGCCCTTTCGCTCTATGTAAGTAGAAGATAGCCAGATTTTGTTAAAAAATATTTAGGATATAATTATTGATTATGAATATTTGACTTATATTTTTATTTACTTAATGAAGTCTATTGGTTATACCTAACATCTAGAATTTTTTTGGCTAGTTACTAAAATCTCATCCTTTATAGGGTCACTGGTAATTTGATCTTTTCCTGTTATGGGTTTGTTGGGAAGGTTATTATCAATTGATTTGACCCTATAATGCCTTACGTCAAAGTAAACCCTTCCCGAGATATTTTGAAGCTTAGATGTTTACGCATTTCTTTTTAATAAGGTGATCTGCAATTCTAAAAATAAAATTTAAAAAACCAATGCTTTTATACCAATACTTAATTATAAGTAATAAATTGCGCTCTTTTAAGAATAGTACTCCGAAGCTTTATAAGACAATAAAATATCTGAGACCTCTGACAAAGTTCAGTGTCCTCGAAAAATCAACATGGAAATTAGCGTGCAGATCATCAAAAAACTTTTTTGTATTCTCAGCTATGCGATGAAGTATGAAAAATCTCAGCTGTGTTACTAGGTCAAAGAAGAAATATAGGTAATAAATACGAAACCTGATCGGAGAATTCCGTTAATAGGATTTATTGAATCAGCATTTAATGTTGAAAAAAATTGAAAGTATCAATAAATAATGGCTGATGATCGTGATTGACTAATCATACTACGTGCTTTACAAGAAATAAGGCCAAAGAATAAATACCGTAGCGTAGATGAGACATAATTAGTTTACTAAACTTGCATGTGTAATTCATACCGTTCAGAAGCTTTTCACGTGCGTTTTGAGAATATTGCTATCAATCATTGTTAATCTTTGAACTAAATTGTCTTAGACTGTTGATTTTACTTCTTTTATAACACGCGCCACGAATGTAAAAGGCCACCGGCCGTACACACTCGCCGATTGGAGGCGAGCGCAATAGGGAGCACAATGACATGCCTTCTCTTTTGCCCGCATAGCGCTGCCTCTGGCGCTCGCCTCCGTTCGGCGAGTGTGTACAGCCGGCGGCCTTTTACATTGGTGGCGCGTATTGTACTCAGCTAAAGAACTGGATTCAGTGACTGATTGCTTTTTCGAGGAATAGACCATGTTAAACGACTCGCTCTTTTACTTGCACTGTTGAGGCAAAAGAAATGTTAGACTTGACTTCTAATCAATTTATAAAGCGAGTTAACTAAAGTCCAACTCATGAAAAAAGCTTACTATTGTATTACTGAGTATTTAAATGATAAGTGCGCATGGACATCATTGTAATAGTTGTAAGCACTTTAAATTAAAGAAAAAAAAAAAACAATTAAGAAACATATATTTAAATAAAATAAACAGGGAGGAGTTTCTTGCCGGTTCTTCTCCTTCTAGTTTTTGAACCGGTACCTAATCAATTCACTTTGAATTTCAATAAGTGTGTGTAATCATCTTATATTGAATAAAAACTTTTTGAATTTAAATTTGAGCAATCGCAATATTCCCAAAGAGCACGAAGGTTGCGTCTGAACAGTACGAATCACACGAGCAGGTTAATTATTATCCATGAATAAATCTACGATACTTAACAAGGAATTTAACACACATTTCACCGATTTTTTTATTTCAACTCCCTTCGAAAATGAAAGGAGTCTTGATTATTGATCACGAATTAACTCAGAGCTGGCTGAGCGGAAAAATATGTCAAGGATATCATACCATACCATCAGGCTATTAATGGGAATGAAGGGGCTAAGAGCTTAATCCACCACGCTGCTCCAGTTCGGGTTGGTGGATTTTAACGACCGGGATCGACGGCTTAACTTGCTCACCGAGGCACAGAGTCCACAGAGTCAGTGATAGTTATGTACATAAGTTAGAAAAAACTCATTGGTACCTACGTGCCCTGGGATTTGAACCACGACCTTCTACACAAGAAGTGGGCCAGCTACCACTCGGCAATCACGAGCTTATGCTAACGACGAATTAATGTTAAAGAATGTTAAGAATGGAGGTTCGATCTATCATATATCGGGTCGGGTCAGTATTTATATGATGAATATTGATACTGGTACCGGGTCTTGGTTGTTATATGTATGTGGTGTCTTCCCTTGGTACCTAAAATACAAGCTAATGCTTAGTTTGGGACCTAGACGTTGTTGTGATTGTGATATGTATGTGGTGTCTTCGCACCAATATTTATATATATCATATAAAAAAAATATTTAAGTGTGTATATCAGTTGTCTAGTAACCCATAACACAAGCATAATGCTCGCTTACTTTGGGACTAGATGGCGCTGTGTGAGAAGTCCCATGTATTATTATTATTATGTGCGTACACAAAATTAATAAATGTTACAACTTTTGAGTACTATTGCTATATCTAATTAAATTGTAGCGATATATAATGTCGTGATAGCCCAGAGCGCAACGAACCTGTCTCAAATTTATAAGGCCATGGTTCAAATCCGGGCGTGTACCAATGAGTTTTTCTGACTTAAGTACACAATATCACTGACACCGTGCTTCGGAGGGCACGTTAAGCAGTCGGTCCCGGCCGCTGTCAATGGATGGCGGTCGTTGCGGTTCCCAAACCGCAGTGGAGCAGCGTGGTGGACTTGCTCCAAGCCCCCCCTCCTCACCCTGGGGGAGGCCTAAGCCCCTGCAGTGGGGTAAAAAATGGGCTGATGATGATGATGATGATATATAGGGGGTTCCCCACTATAGTCGCCACTGCAGTTATAGATAGTATCTAAACTAGTATTTTCTGACATCGGTAATAATAACTGAAAGCATTGTACGTACCACATCTACGAGCGCGTGGTTCGTGAATATACACGTTCTTGTCACAGAAGACAGATCAAGGATAACAATAGCTAGAGACAGTAATACTATCCTGTGATATTGTGTTTAGTCTGTCTGGGACGTTTGAAGTTATTTTAGGTATATCTAGCAATCGAGGTTGCCTCACACTTTTGTATTTCATGGATAATTAGTGTTTATTAATATCTACGTCCATGATGGTTTTGTTCACTTTTTAAAGTAACACACCCAAGGCGTAAAGGGGACTCTATTCCTTAGGCTTCTAAATCGGTGACGGTAAAAGGTATTAAGCTTTTTTTACAAGTTGTGTTTTATATGGCACGTACCACGACAAATAATAAAAATAAATTAAGTTCAAATCCGAAGGTGGTCTTCATACACGCTTCATACATACTTCATACACGGTGACGACCGCTTAGCCTAGTGGGTAGCGACCCTGCCTACGAAGCTGGAGGTCCCGGGTTCGAATCCCAGGTCGGGTCAGTATTTATATGATAAATATCGATACTGGTACCGGGTCTTGGTTGTTATATGTATGTGGTGTCTTCGCTTGGTACCCAAAACACAAGCTAATGCTTAGTTTGGGGCCTAGACGTTGTTGTCATGCATACGTTATTATATTATTATACACAGTTTTGGAGATATTTTCTAGTGGAGGCGTCCTTAGTTAAAGTGAATCAAATGCGTTTTATTTTGACATTATAAGTAGATAGGTACCTAAGTACTGTTTGTACATTTTTTTTTTAATCATAACACAAATATTTTGTGTGGTAATATGGAAGGAACCCTTGGTGAGTGCGACCGACTCGCACCTGTTTGATTTTATTTAAATGTTTAATAAATTTAGTTTCGACGAACAGCACTCCTTACGTCATTAGTGTGTTATACAACATAAAAAAACATATGCGGTCGAATTGAGAAACCTCCTTCTTTTTTGAAGTCGTTTAAAAAGTAACTACATTTCTACGCTGACGGCATAGAACTATCTAGAACTAAATAGACTAAAAGTACTCTTCTGTGCTTGCCGTCTAAACACTCTTTTTCTAGTTAACTGGTGTATCTTAGGCAAGTTTCAGTCCGATATCAGTACTCTATGGCTGAAAGTCATATAATTATTAAATTAAGCAAACTTTAATGACCCTCTTTTTATGTACATAAATATTTTGCTCGAACGTAAAGTAAATCTACTGCATGGCGACTACTTATGGAAGTTTTGACGACGATGAAACTCGGGAAGGTTTTTTCAGCTAGAAACACCATACTCGAGCTTATTATGATTTTCGGGAAAAGTTACATTTTATAAAGTTTGAACGCGAAATATCCGCCATTGCTCCATGTAACGATCCCAGGAATCTTACTGCATAATATTTGTGGAACACTGAACGAATACAAATAAAGAAAAATATTGCAAAAAACTATTTGTTTCATCCGCTGAATGCTGTTTAATTAACGAAATGAAACCTGCATAGGGACGGTAACATGTTTTTTTTTCCCCATAGTATTATAAGACTTTGAGGCGTCAAATATAAGTTTCTAAAACCAAAACACGGTAAACGATATTCATATTTATAACAATAATTACAACAAATAGTTATTGAGTTATTTTACAGTTACGATTGTACGTGAGTTAACGAGTTTGAGGAAAACCCTGAAGAAAATGCTTATAATAAATTGATATAATTAAAAACACCTATCAATTAAATATATGCGATAAATAAATAAATAAATATTATCTAAATCAGTAGAATACCTAACGGGTCGCCAACATCATCATCAGCCCGTGTCTCTCCACTGCAGGATATAAGCCTCTCCCAAGGCTCGCCACCACACACGGTCCTCAGCCTTTCGCATCCAACTGCCCCCGATATGTTGCTTCAGGTCATCTGTCCACCTGGCTGGGGGGCGTCCTACACTTCGCTTCCCGGTACATGGCCTCCACTCGAGAACTCGTCTACCCCATCGGTTATCGGTTCTACGGCAAATGTGACCGGCCCATTGCCACTTCAGTTTGCTGATTGCTTCGGCTATGTCGACAACTTTGGTTCTTTGACGGATTTCAGTGTTTCTGATTTTATCCATCAAAGAAATACCGAGCATAACCCGCTCCATAGCACGCTGAGCGACTTTAAATTTGTGGATCAGTCCTGCCTGCCTGCAGTTGCCAACGTACCTGGTTGTAATGGCAATGCTGATGTCACGTCCGCAGTAAGAGACAGTCCATCAGTCACTTGAAAAACTTCACACTTAAGAACTACTCGTATTTAAGGGTACTACGATTACCAATTGAAAATTTCCGTTACTAGTGGAGCTATAGTTATTGAAATTATGTATTAAAATTAGAGTTCCATGCGTCAAAAGAAAAAGGAACCCTTTTATACCTAGATGGTTCGTTGTTAGTCTGTCTTTCTGTCAAGACCCTTTTTCTTAGGAACGCGTGGATGTATCAATTTCAAATTACTGTCAAATGGTTAGATCTACAATCCAATTCCGGATCCGGATACCTCAGCTTTTCGTGGCTAACTTCATGGTGCTTATGTACACTTTGGTAATACATTTAATATGCATGTATATGTACACTTTAATAAGATTCACTAGTTTGGAAACCTTTTCGTTGCATTGGTATTAAAACCGAACAAAAATCACGTTCAAAATAATTTAAAAAAATCATAATTATTAGTACTGAAATCGTCTGCAGTATATTAATATATTAATAAAATAATAAATACTACTGCAATCGGTAACACGTAGTTTCTAGTTAATACTATTGAATCCATTTACCCTGAATCGATAAGCGCATTGACGTGCGCGGCACATTTTCTATCAACAATCGCATCGCAAGGTGACAAATCACCCGAACTATGTAATATCTGTGCACACACTATTCGCCCCCTAATCTTGTGTTTGACGCACAATAACCAAAGTGATTACAAGAATATGCTGTTTTATCAAAAATTAATCAAATCTTGTCCGTATTTACACGTCGTTTCTATTCAAGATAACGTTATGACAGAGCTAAACTCTTTAAATTCCATGAATTACATTCATTTTTATGGTGTCAAGCGGCGCCTCCACACATAATTTTATATGCTACTAGCCAGCGGCGGCCTTACCCATTGCGAGGCTCCGGGCGGCAGGTCTTTGCGAGGCCCTTTGTCCTACGGAAAAGTACCTATGTGATGCGAAAGTAGGTCTGGTTGTTTGATATGTATTCGTTATGTTTGACTAGATATGCTAAAGTTATACAAATAAATAAAATTTGAGTTTTAAAATATTTTACTTACATTGAAAGATTTACAAAATTAACAAATACAGAGATGATAAATTTTAAAATTGACGTTTGCGGCTTTTACTAAGACTAAAATCTTTAATTAAAGCACAATAATCTAACGAATGAGCTACGTCATTTTCGATTGAAAGAATAGCAAGGGCTGAAAGTCGATGCTGTGTCATCGAATTCCTTAAATATGTTTTAATAATTTTAAGCCTCGAAAAACGCGATATTCAAGTACTACAAAAATGATTTCATCAATTATGATTTCAATGAATGAATTAGTTAACTAACTTTATTTTAATTTACCGTTATGTAATACCTTAATAAATAATTAAGAATCAAAAGTCTTAAAAAAAAAAAATAGTTATAAAAGTCTGTATTTTTTTTAAATTTGCTTGACGCGAGGCCCCTGCAAGAGCGAGGCCCCGGGCGATTGCCCTGTTCGCCATCCCCTAAGGCCGCCGCTGCTACTAGCTTTTGTCCACGGTTCCGCCCGCGTAGACATACTCAAAGCATTGAAGCCCGGTTCTCGCTAAAATTAGAGATACACTAGGCAGCGGTACCCAAAGGTGTAAATATAATATAGGAATAGGAAACACATTTCTTTTTTCATTTATATAATTCAAAACAAATGCTTGAGAACCCTTGAATTCGAGGCGTAAATTGAGTCGAAATTGAGAACTGGGCCTTATCGTCCTTATAACGAAATTTAACAAATTCAATCACTTTTTTGATTAAGTTTGTATGCCTTGAAAATTTTCGTCTAAGGTACACAGTGGTACATGTTATTCTTCACACTTTCAATTAGCGTCATCAGCATCATCAGCCCGTGTCTGTCCACTTCTATATGCTTCTCAATTAATCAATCAAATATCTTTATATTGTATTTATGTAACATAATCTTGAAATACGTCACAAGAGTGAAGTTTATTACTTTGTAACGTCACCACGAAGGCACATTCTGAAAGTACTGGTTCCTCTCAGAAGAATACGCAGGAAACTGAGGGACGCTTTTCTTAGCAAAATTATAAACAATTTTTTAACAAACTAATGATAGGCGAGCGGCTTACACCCATGGATTTTTATCATCTAAGTAGTCTGATACTTTATAATAAGCTTTTGCATAAAGCTTTCGTTTTATTGTAGTTTTAAACTTGTTAAGGGGTAGATCTTGAATGTCAGCTGGAATCTTATTGTAAAAGCGTATACATTGCCCTTTAAAAGATTTTGTGATTTTGTTGAGGCGGCTGACATGATTAGCAAGTTTATCTTTGTTTCTTGTATTAACATTATACCGATCACAATTTTTTTAAATAATACAATATTTTTTTTACGTACATTATGTTTTCAAATATATATTGAGACGGCAATGTCATTATATTAATTTTCTTAAACTTGTCTCTAAGTTATACTTTAGGTCCTAATTTATAAATAGCTCGAACAGCATCTCTCAAGGTTTCAACTATCCCCGTATGAAAAAATATGTACATCCCTTTATTGCTCCGTTGATAATGACGAAACTATAAAGATTAAATTTTTGTCATTTGGCTACAGAACCCTAAAAACACCTTCTTTTTTATGTTGATTTTACAATTAGTTCTTTTCCAAGTGGCATCAAAATCAGTAAGTAATGTATGTTTATTTATTTATTTATTTATTGCATTGTCACATGTCAATCTTTAGGTGGTCTGACAAAATCATCTTATACACTATGTGACGCCACGTGAGAGCACAGCAATATAAGAGGGCTATTTTCTTAATAATTTTTAAGCAATTTCAATGTAAACATAATAATAATGCAATCACAACAACAAATAGCAAATCAAAATGCTTTATCTATTAATCTTTCCGAGTTTTCAAGTTGCCTCCCTATCTGCCGTCATCGAAATCAGTTCAATAGTTTAAACCTCGGAGGGATAAAGGAGCAAAAGGAGTACAGAAGACGTATGATTTGTAATGTAAATATTCAACGAACTTTAATACAAAGCGAAGATCGTTCAATTTATTTATCGGCGTTATTGACATCTAATGTACTTACATCATAACATTCCTCATTGTCACGTGGACGATATAAAACACAATGTTTGAATCATTTAAGATTTAGAAGAAAACGATTAAAATTCTGCGGTAAACGTAGTAGATTTAGCGAGGAATTTTAATAGATTCCGGATTAATGATAATTAATTATACAGTATGATCATTTAAAATGAACAGCACAAGAGTCCAGAACACTATTATATTAAGGAAGCTTTGTTTTAAAATGTCATGCTTTTTTATAAAAATTAAATTGTGTATAAAGGGGCGTTTATAAACTACGTGGCCTGATCAAAGGTGGGTAGGGGTAGTTAGAAAGCTATGCTGTACTACGTGAAAGCATTCAGAGACCGAACTATGTGATTCTTCACTATTTTATTGGCACAATTGAAACATTGGCAGAATATGTGACAACATTATGGATATTGGTTTTCACAATATATCATAAACTCAAAAAGATGAATGCGTCCCTAATCTGAAAAGTTTCAACAGTAGCTAGTATCACCAATTGAGGTAAAATAATTATACAAAATAATAAAAAATATCGAGTTGTTAATTTTATACCGAATACTTAAAAAATTACATTGGCAAGAGAATATACGGTAAAAAGTCTTTCGGAATTCCATTCATAAGATGGAGTCAAGGCAATAGCCACATAAGGCTATTTAAGGTCGGACAGTCTAGTCCGAGTTTTGAGTCAATTACAAATAACCAATACTTTTAATTTTGAATGAAAAAAAAAATAGTTACACATGAAAAATTCCGCAGTCAACGTAACATAAATATTTAAAAGTTATGCATCATTTATTAAAAAATAAAACAAAAATAGGTTTAGTTAAATATATAATAAGAACGGTTGAGTATATTAATTTTTTTCATCACAAAAACAACGAATTATCGACATTCGACATTACACGCACCCCTATTATAAACATGACGTCATTAATAGTTCTGAAGCGATTACGTCACCTATCACGATTACTAAGGGCCTATTTAATGTTCGCAAATGCTAAAGTGAATAAAAAGTAAATTCATCATCATCTTTATCAGCCCGTGTCTCTCCACTGCAGGATATAGGTCTCTCCCAAGGCTCGCTATCACACACGGTCCTCCGCCTTTCGCAACCAAATACCCTCGGTATGGTGCTTCAGGCCATTAGTGTACTTAGTACCTGGTCGGAGGGCGTCCAAAGCTTCGCTTCCCAGTACATGGCCCCACTCGAGAGCTCGTCAACCCCATCGGTTGTCGGTTCTACGGTAAATGTGACCGGCCTATTGCCACTTCAGCTTGCTAATAACTTCGGCTATGTCGACAACTTTAGTACTCTGATCGATTTCAATATTCCTGATTTTGTCCATCAATGGAATACCGAGTATGGCCCGTTTCATAGCGCGCTGAACGACTTAAAATTTGTGGACCAGTCTTGCCGTGAGAGTCCATGTTTTGGCATATCTTTTTCCCCATGCATTGAAACTGGAAGCATCTGGAGAATACAAATTTATTTTCGCTAATCAGATATTATATTGTTATTATTATTATTATTATTATTATAGACCGTGCTATCAAAAAATGAAATAGACTGTGTAAAATTCAAAGGAGTCAAAAAAATTTGAACGAGTTGTTTGACTTGAATAAGATAGTACCTTCGAGTAGCACCTTCAACAACTAAGCAATTCATAAAAAACTATTTTCTGAGATATATTTTTATAGTAAAATTAATTAAATTTTTTCCTTGCCTTTTTCGCCCAGGCATTTTTTTAAAATATTTTTCATTCTGCTCTGAGATAATTCGCGTTCAAAATCACACACTCTTCCCCCCCCCCCCCCCCCCCTTGGGGGTACATTAAAAAATCTCGACTTTGGAATTTGCATTATGTATATTTTTTCCTTAATTTCATTATTATTTTTGCCCACTTAGGATTTAAATTTTAAAAAATATATATACAATTTTTTTACGACACGCCTTTGATTTCTTGTATTGTACTTGCATCTTGTGGAATCTGAAATAAGAATAGTAAAATTCTAACCAAATTATCATCAAATTGTTTACATTTTAAATGTATCGATTTATACGGTATTGATTTTAGGAATACTGGCGTCTTGGGTGATATTTCTACGTCACATCCATTCCATCACCCTTTTTTATACCCCACTGCAGGGGCTTAGGCGTCCTCTCATGATGAGGGGGCTTGGAGTTTAATCCACCACACTGCTCCGATGCGGGTTAGCGGATTGTACCGACCGCCGTCTATTGACCGCAACCAGGACCGACTGCTTAATGTGCTCTCCGAGGCACGGAGTCAGTGATAGTCAATGTACCTAAGTCAGAAAACTCATTGGTACACGCCCGGATTCGAACCATGGCCACATGGGCCATAATTTGATTTTGAAACAGGATCGCTGCGTTCTAGCTATCACGACATCTTATCACTAACAAAAAAAAGAAAAAAAAGTGTTATTTAATTTTGCGGCGCCCTTGACCCCTGGGCGGTCGCTTAAATGCGCCCTACCCATATAATATGCCGACACTGAATTTATACCATATCCAACATGACTGACCACTTACCTACTCAGTCGGACTTCGGAGGCCAACTGAGCATGCGTGTCTGGTTGATGTCTAGTCCGAACTGTTGCGACAGTACATTTATTAATCGATAGTTAATTTGTTCGTGTAGCCAGTGTTTCTGTTTTGGCATTTTTAGTGCTTTTCAATCCTTCCTGAAACTTTAAAAGCCCATATTAATACAAAAATACGTTTCAGAAACGGGTACTTCAATTAAGTAAAATATCTATTGTTAGATGATCGTTAACTTAAAAATAAGCTAAGATAACTAAAAATAAACAAAGGTGCCATATCACTTAATTTTGAAGGAGATACAAATTACTAAAACATATATATGTTTATTTTTAGAAATTTTTTTTTCGATGGGGTGTGTCCACGGTGTGCCACGCAAAACTTTTGTAGGTGGCGCTCTCGGCGAAGGTACCTCCTTTACATATTGTGACATTTATTATTTATATTTACATGTAGGTACTTAACTATAGGCAAGTAGGTATATAAAAATTCCAACTTTCGCATGAAACTGACAGTCGATTGACTACCGTCGCTCATGGGCTACCTGGCGAGTGAAAAGGGCAGTGATACTCTCTATTAATACCTAAACATTATTTTTGTAGTGGAACACTTTATTTATACCAGTGTAACACTTTATTTGTACCATGGATGTTCATAGAGGTAAAATGTGAGCAAAAAAAATATACTACACGCAGACCAAATATACACCAATTTGAAATATTTGCTATGAAGCAGAATTTTGTGTCAACTCAACGATGTAAAGAGTGTTGCCAGACGTCCTAATTTTGCGGGACGTCCCGATTTTAGGGCTCTAATCAAATGTTCCGCACGGTACGCCAGTTGTCCCGATTATTACGTGAAATATAGTTGTTTACAGCTGGTCTATTCACTGAATACAACGTACAAATCCAACAATCCAAATCGAAACAAAATCTGGAAATTGCTGTATTATTAAATGATTCAGCAATTCCATTAGAATTGCAAATTTTGTGCAATTCAATTTTGATTTCGATGTATGGACGGACTTTCATAGATTTTTGAAAGACAAGAAAGATAATATACTAATTTTTTTAAATTTTTTATTTAATAAAAAAAATAATTATTTTCTTTGTCCCGAATTTTTTAACGAAGCCCCGCATTTTTTTAATTTTTGCATATAGTTTATCCTTTATATTAACCCACATCCTTTGACACCTGGACACCGCATACCGACAAAAGTTCACAAAGAAAGCCACCGGCACTTAGCTGCCGCCTCAAAGGATACCGACGCCGGCGTCTGAGGTCTAATATATAACGACTTTACAAATCCTGATTTACGCGAAAAAAATCTGACTACACTGGATGTAACCCACATGTAAAATTCGGTTTCCGATCGCTTCGAAGTATGAGACGCTCCATCCTGATTATTATGCTATCTAAAACTCGTACATACTTATCATTTTATTTAGAAAATTAAAAACGACTTAGTATTTATTTAGCATTTTTTACGCCCAAGGTTAGATAATCTCCATTTAAAAACCGGCAACACTACCTGCGAGCTACGACGAGTACGAACGAGCCGAGAGCACGAGTAGCGTGATACCAACCTCCTCAAATAGGTCGCGTTATATTATCAGAGGCACACACGTCCTGCTGTCTATCCTTATCGCGACTGTCGCACTGTGATAAAAATAAGGCCAATTGCAGTATTTGTTAATTATATGATAACACTACTAGTTGTATAGTCGTTATATAAATGAAATCAAAAATGTTTAGACATTCGGTGTTAGCAGTTAGTCGGAGGAAGTTAATTTCTGCAGTCGGCTGTCGTGCGTTGCGTACGACTCGGGCGAAACGGAACGTGCGTGGCCTCCAGTTTCAAAGGCGGACTCGGACCGCGCGGTCGCGTGGTGTATTGGTGCTTGTAGTAATTTAGTTTGACAGTTGGCGCGATTCTCGTTAATTATTTTAAATGGAATACATAGATTTGTAAGTTTTACGTGTAATAATCTGTGTTATTTCTGTTTTTCATTTTGGTGTACGTACTACGAATAGTCTGTGATCCTCAAACCGGCTGTGAATGGATGTGATCGCCTGTGCACTGGTGACCTGTGTGGTTGAGTGCAAATATTGTGGTTTCTCTTGTGGAAATTAATTGTTTTGGGTTTGCTGCTACTTCCCGACATCGATAAGGTGAGTAGTTGAATCACACACACAATGATAGTAGAACGATAAAACCAACTCAAATAACTATATACTATCAAACATTAGTACGTTTACGTAAAAAGAAATCGCTAATATAGTAAAAATTATTGCATTTTGTCCACCCACTTCGCGGAGTGGAGCTGGCCGTGTCATACGACAGCTGTAGAGTACGTAACCGAGTAAAAATAAATACAGGCGCATTATCGCCCAGACACCGGCTTTGCGCGAGACGACCAGACATTATGAATTTATACTGTTAAATAAATCTTTTGACTGTTTTTTTAATATAAATTCCTTTGATCACTCTCCGGAAACCTACCTGTTACTAAGTACCTATGTAAAATGTTTCCCAAAATTAATTTAAATTACCAATCACACACCACTGAAGTACCTATTTAGACAGGTTTTTCATCACCTTTTAGTGATGACCAGCTAATTAATTTATTAATATATTTACCAAATGTGTGTGATGATCTGTGATGTCTGTTTATTTACGTTTCAAGGTTAAATGTCAATAGCATGAGAACATCTATGTGTGACCTTGTACTAAGTAGTTATATATATGATTGTCTTATAGGTAAAAAATGGCCAGAACAATTTATACCTAATTGTAAATAAATTTCAAGTGTATATTTCAAAGTACTAATATTTTGCATATTGAATTAACTATTTACAGTATGAGGTATGGCTTTCCAAAACTACCACCCTAGAAGTATTAATAATAATTTAGGGGATGTGGGACGAGGACACGAAACCAATTTTCAGAATTTTTAGGATTGTGAGAAAAAATAAAAAATGAAAATACATACACACTAATACCGAGATGAATTCGCTTCTTGCATTGACATAGTCAAAGAATAGACTATTGTGAGAGGAAATAGACTTCAACATTAATTAAAATAAATTGAAAAAGGTAGAAAAATATGTTAAGAATTTGCTTACCTAACAAGTGAAAATGCAATTTGCGTTTTTTATGTTCCTAGTGGGTTAAAACCATCAATTGTTACAACAGTAGTTTTTATTGTATTTTTTAAACTAACCTAACCTACCTATTGATTGAGAAATGTTAGAAAAGCAACCTACCTTGACCAAATTTCTTTTAAACATACTAGGACCTAAACAACTGAGACTTATTAGAAGAGTGGCTGGCCATTTAGTGTTAGTTTCAAGTGTTTTGAGTTTAAAGGTTATCAAAAATGTCATAGCAGCAGAAATAAGTATATACTAATTTTTATTTAATAATAATAATAATAATACATGGGACTTCCCACACAGAGCCATCTAGTCCCAAAGTAAGCAAGTATTATGCTTGTGTTATGGGTTACTAGACAACTGATATACATACTTAAATATTCTTTATTATATATACATATATAAATATTTTTTTTTTATATATATATATTTTTTTTATATATATATTTAGTTTTTTTTTTTCATATTTCCGCATTTATAAAAAATGTAAAAGTTGGTTTAATCTCTTCATCTCGCCCCCCTCTTTCTTATTATTAATACTCTTAGGGTGGTAGTTTTGGTAAGCCAACCCCAGGTATCATGCTTAGGTATTATATTTGTATGATATGAAGGTAATATATAAATTGACTAAAACTTTACTTAAACAACATAGCACATTTCAACAAACTAAAAATAAAATATCTATCACTTAAATATACTATATAATAGATAATCTAGTTAAATACAACTATCTGTGTGATTATCCTCATGTTAAAAAAATAAATTATAATAGTAGGTACCTACTTGTGTTGCAAATAATGACATAACCTAATTTTAATAATAGATTGTTCCACCTAGTTATGTTTAATTTTAAATTTTCACTCAACTTAGATAGCTGCATCTTATCTGCAAGGTTATATGCACAAGACTGATATCTGTAATTTATATCTTTAAAAGCAATCAAATTAACCCAAATATTAATATTTTATCAGTAGTACATAACTATGTTAAAAACTTTATGACGATCTAGGTATAACCATACAAGTAATTTTTTAACTTTCATAAAGCATAAAATTATGGATTTTAATTTCTCTATTTTATTTCAAACTATAAATACCTAATAGGTACATGCCTAGTAAAAATGAACCCATTACCTACAGACCAATTTAAAATATATTAAATTAAATTTGTTTCTGATTCCCAAGAGAATGACAAAACTGAAACTGACCAATGTAGATCAAACTATATCAATTTTAAGCAGAATTCCTTGGGTTATAAAATAATTAATTTGCCAATAACTCTTTCTTTAATATACTTAAAAAGCAATTTGATTTTATCAAATCAAAGTTTGATGCTCGTGTTTTATTTGTCCTTCGGCTTTTTGCCATCTGCTACTAAATGTGAGCCTACTCTTCATAGGTAGGTAGGTTCTTCATTTCCTTTGATCTATCGTCAACACTATTTACAGACTACGTCAACAATACTTTAGGTATATATGGTATGGGTAATGCTAGAAGTTTGAGTAAAACTAGGTTTACCCGGGTTTACTTAGAACTACGCAAGGATTTTGGGGAAGTATTGTCCGAATAATAAATTTAAATTCAGGTTTTACCTATACTCGCCTGGGTCTATCCAATGCTGGCTGGGTAATGTTAGGTGTTGCATCAAGAGAACATAAATCGAATTACTTCAATGAGTGAATCCATAGTAGGTACCTACTAATTTTGAAAGTTAGGAATTAATTCATACTTAATCAGAAATTAATATTTTGTAATTCATGCAAAAATATTTACCCAGGAATAGGTATCCATCCTTATTTTTATCAAATTTGTCTACAAATGTAAAGCTTTATATACTTTTTTAATTTATTTGTTACTTTTTCTTAGTAATTTTTTAAACTAACCAGTGTTTGCAATGTTTGCAATGCTTTTTGAAAGTAAAAAAAAGTCAATTTAAGTAAAAAGTTTGAGATCCCAGCAATCTAGCTACTAACTGTGCTACTAGCTACGAGTTAAAGTTAAAATTAATTAAATTAAAAACCTTAGGTGTTGTACATGATTGTATGATTTACACAAATTACTATATTAGGTACTTACCTGTCTATGTAACTTTCAAATTACCTATCTAACTAATAAAATTTGTAATCAGTGAATGATTGTATGAATGATATAAAATCAATCCATAACATATTTGTATTTTGATTTTGTGAATCACAGAAATAAATGTATATTTACTGTTTCAGGACCGATCAAATTCATTCAGTTAATCACAACTAAGGGGCCGTCCATTAATCACGTGAGGCTTGAAAGGGAGGGGTTTGACAAAAATCACGAAATGTCACAAGGGGGGAGGGGGGTGTAGTAAGATATCACGTGTATTTATTTTTTCAAAGGCGCTATTTGTAAATCGAAAAGCGGCGTGTAGTGTACACCATTCGTTTATTATTTTTATACCAATCAAAAACAACCTGCAACTTTTCTGTCTAGAGATTTTTATCATGGTCCTTAATTTCAGAGTAAAGTAAGATTTAAGTAGAATACAAGTATTTATTTATTGTAGAATACAAAATTCTCTACAAAACCCGTATTTAAGATAATATTCTAAAAAGTTTAAGAATTTTTGTAGATACTATAATACACGTGATGTTGGGTGGGGGGTGGGGGGGTAGTCTTAAACCTCACCATGTATCACCAAGGGGGAGGGGGGGTTAAAAATGCTTAAAAAAAATCACGTAATTAATGGACGGCCCCTAATGAACAAACATTTAACTATCATTACAAGCATGACAGATTACCTATATTTTGGACAACCCTATATTTTATATGGAAACCACTCGGTCTAAATAAAACCATCAAAAACAATACTTGTCAAAAAAACCAAGTCTCGCAACTCAGTTGTTCTGCGGTAAAAAGTTGTGAGATCCATGTAATACCAAGTCGGTTATTAATTTATTCAGTCTCTACTTGTAAGTCTCTACTTGTAAGTATGTAATGTTTTATATAAATATATTGAGACTTGGCCATCGCACTAAATAATTGAATTTACATGTGTTTTCAGGCGATTGAATTTACACGTGTTTTCAGGCGATGGCCAAGTCTCAATATATTTATATAAAACATTACATACTTACAAGTAGAGACTTACAAGTAGAGACTGAATAAATTAATAACCGACTTGGTATTACATGGATCTCACAAGTTTTTACCGCAGAACAACTGAGTTGCGAGACTTGGTTTTTTTGACAAGTATTGTTTTTGATGGGATCTCATTTCTTTTTGTATTTTGTAGACAGTTCTACTTTTTTCCTTTTCGGTACCTTCTACTTATTGTATATATGTATATCTACCAGCAACGAATTTTCTTAAAGCCCTCTCTCTGACTTATGAACTTTTCTTATTTTTGTAGGTAGCCTTCCGTTTTCTCTTTTCCGGTACTACTTCTTGAGCTTCAGCTACAGTTTAATATAATAATAACTGCCGAAATAAAACATCGTTACGAATAAAGCCAATATTGAAAAATTTAACTGAAGGCTTGGCTGTATGGGCTTAATTTTCTTTGCGGTCTTTTCTAGATTTTTTAGTTTTTCCTTGATTCATACACCAAACACTACTTATATTCCAATTTGAAGCTTCTAGGTCTGCTAGAAGTGCCTTAGAATTTTGATGATCGGTGAGTCAGTGAGTGACAAAATTAAGAAATTTGACCCATTATAATTTCTTAAAAATACTGGTTCAAATTGAATGAAATTTGAAAATATGCTTATATAATATGCCTGCATGGTTACTGAAAATTTCAGTCTTCTAGTTTTATCCACAACGAAGTTACAGGGGGTTGAAAATGGTCTGAATTGCTTCGAGAAAAGGATGGTACGGCCGTGACGCTTTTTTGCTCGACTTGGTGGGGGCACGGCCGTGCCCCCAGATCCAGTTACGGATCTTTTAGGCATTATTTTTAGTACTTACTTATGCATTTTACCAACAATGTTATATATTGTTGTTGTCAGCTATTTAAATAAATTGTAAGTGACATATATGTAAGTAAATTTTCGAGATTTTAATAGGTATTTTGACCACTTTCATTAGCTGATTAATCAAACTTTCGTAATAAGAAAACTGCCATGTACACGTACTAGGTACACTATTGTCAGTTGTTTTTAACTGAGAATACTACTATTGTGACAACATTTGTGCCACATAACATTTTAATCTGATATATAGCAGATATCAATTTGCCAATAATGCTAAGTACTTAAACCAAAATCACTTTCCAGTTCAAATGTCGAGTAAATAGCGGGGGATTTGTTATCAATTTCTTTCAGGTAGAAATACCTAATATTGGTCAATCTTTCTTGACACAGTAAAAAATTAAATTATGTACCTAGATGAGTGTTTAGAGATGTACAAAACAGATAAATTTGAGTTTATCTATCTCCAGGTGCATTATCATAAAATTGTAACGAGGTCAGTCGTGTATGTATGTTTTTCATAACAATAATTGTTATAGATAATGTAGAAACACTGTACTTAAATCAATATTTTTTGGAATTTTTGTCTGTTTGTTTATATGAACATGATAAACCCAAAAAACTACTGGACCTGTTTTGATGATACATTTGTAATTCATTAATCATGATCCAGGGTCTAGTCTGAGATACAGTATATTTAGTCTGTTTGTTTATATGAACATGATAAACCCAAAAACTACTGGACCTGTTACGAGGAAACTTCTTGTAAGTTATTACTCATAATGCAGGGTCTAGTCTAAGATACAATTTATTTAGTCTGTTTGTTTAAGTATATGGACACGATAAATCCAAGAACTACTGGACCTGTTTTGATGAAACTTTTTGTAATTCATTAATCGTGATCCAGAGTCTAGTCTAAGATACAATTTATTTAGTCTGCTTGTTTATGTGAAAATGATTAAGCCTAAAACAACTGGACCTGTTTTGATGACACTTTTTGTAATTAATTAATTGCGATCCAGAGTCTAATCTAAGATACAGTTTATTTAGTCTGCTTGTTTATATAAACATGATAAAGCCTAAAACTACTGGACCTGTTTTGATGACACTTTTTGTTATTCATTAATTGCGATCCAGAGTGTAATCTAAAATTTAGCTTTTCTTAATTATTTTTTTCAATTGTTTTAGTGGGAACTAAGAACTAAATTGTATAAATCGTGAATTTATGAAGGTGAAGCAACAGGCAGCAACTAGTTTACCATAAACTTTAAATTGTATGAGTGTAAAGAAATGAAGTTAAAAACTTAAAACTGATGAACCTGTATGGAACGATTGATGATTATCGATTTTCTGAAAGTGCTATGTAAGGACCAGTAGCAATGAATGACCTATAAGAAAGGATAATCTAAGCAACAGGCACCTATTGCGATAGCCTATTGTAATGTTTCGGTTTTGTTAGTATATATAGACATTAATATACCATCGCAATATCAATGATAGAGTGTCACCTAGAATATCACAGGTGATTTCCATTTTTATTGTTCATCTTTCGCCACTGACGAATCATAGCATGTGGAGATCTTATACTCTCTGGTTAAATCTCTGGGAGACATGCGTGAGTTTGTGTATGTAAAAAAAAATTTTTTTGCTAAATCTGAGACAGTTTTCATTGCTTCGAATTTCCTAGAATCATATTCAGGTTTAAGGCATATTTCCAATTTGCTGATTAATAATATTCTCTCTGTAATCTTCTCATAAAATTAACTCTTGCTGTTTTATATAATCGTTTTAAATAACTGATAAAAGCAATAACTTGTATTTTGTTAATGGCTTAATATGATTTTGTTCTAGAAACTAGAGACTTCAAAAATGATTTTGAACTAAGATTTTAGTTCATGTTAGTAGGTAAGTATACAGAGCGTTTTTCTTGGAAAGCATAGGCATATAGGTATTAAACCGTAAGAAATATATGCCAAAACTGGATTTAGAAACTTAGGTTCGTTTTTGATAAAAAAGAAAATTTAATATTTAGTTTTTTTTACACAATTTGACTCCATTTTTATCGGTAACAAATCATTCTAATGGACCAAAAAAAATTCGAACATGGAAAGTTGGTTAAATTTTGAAAAAAAAAAACTGTTTTTAATACATTTTGGAGTTAACTAATATGAAAATACTGGCTGTAAATTATTTTCCATTAATGTTAAATGAAAAATTACTAACAGCTATTATAATAAAACTTTTTTTACTTGAAATAATACTGGCTTCAAATAATTTTCCGTTTATGTACAATTATAAAAAAGTATTTTTATTACGATTTTCTTTTTTTTGACATTTTGTATTCTTTAAATTTGCCATGTTATTTAATTCAGAGAAAGTTATTATTAACAGGGTATTAGGCTTGAAATAATTCAAGGACAATGGTCAAATGTTAACGCAAATCACAAAATTATCTGGGAAGTCATCACAAAGTAACATAAAATAACATCAACAAAGACAAAAATTCTACAAAAACAATACAAGATACAAAGTTCAACGTTTTTTAACTGGGATTATGATCTTCTCAAAACAAAAAAAGTACTTAGCAGAAAAATATCAGGAAGCAATTTCAGAATCTATGAAAAATAAAATTAAGTTTGCAGCCGAGGAATTTACCAGTCAGATCGCAGAAGTGATCATAGAAACATGCGACACAAATGATTTTCCTGAAGAATGGATTCATACTATTCTATCCCAAAGGCAAGTCCGATTAGGAGTTTAAGTGACTGAAAAAAGAAAAAAGGCAGACCAATATTCACCTGGAGGGATTCTCTGGACTAAGACATGCAGTGCTACGAGCTTAACCACCGGGATTTGCTCAAGCTAGCAGAAGATAGCCCAAGGAATAAAGATAGCAACAGCTGAAATATATAAAATTCTAGAGACAGACCACAAAACATTTAAGGAAGAACCATAAATGCAGCTTTATCCTCTGACCATTTATATATGTACACAGTATATATAATATTTATCCACCTCTCCCGTTTCCTTTCTCTGGCTACAGGTTGCATGTAAATCAGTCGGATATAAAAATCCCTTCATTCCTCTTCCAAGCTGCGATGACCTACACTCCCTCCCATAACCACGCCCCCTTTGGTATATCGGGATTTATCCCTTTCAGTTGCATAACTGGCTGAAGGAGAGGCACTGATGATGATGATGATTTAAAACCCACAGCATTACTTAAGTGCCTAATCAGAAGATAATTTAGTTCTTAATTTACACATTACTTACCTGTCTAATTTTTCATTGAGAAATGGTTTAAAGAAAATATTACATATATGTATCTTTTACTATAAAAACTAAGCTTTGAAGTTTTTAACAATTACAGGAGAAAAAAAACACCATCATTAGTATAAGTGCAGATGTTCGAAACAATCAATAACATAAGAACTCATTTATTAACTGAATGTGTTATTATTGTGTATCTACACCTTAATGAATGGGTGGTGAACGTAATTACTTTTTATAGTTGGTGTATGTTATTTTAATGGACTTTCAACCTTTTTTTTTGTCTTTTATGTTTGTTAGGTATATATTCCCCTGCAACTATAATAATATAGATCAATTCTGAAATGGTTTTTGTATCAAAATATTTTTTACATTGAGCTAGGTACTAGGTAAATACTGTAGAGAGGTTAGATGGTAGATTAATTAAATTATAACTCTTTAGAGGTTTTAGAGGAGTATATTGGTATAGCTTTTGTACATGCGCTGGTGGAAGATATTACTCGATCAGGGCCGTTCGTCGACTCCCTTTCTTCAACTCCTTTCTTCTATTGTTCAATGTTTTGAACTTCGATCTTGGATCTTCTTTCTTCTTTAGGGGTGTCATAGCCAGTGTTACTTGCTTTTTCTTTCTTTGTTCGTACGGCCTCTAGCCGCTCTACAATACTATGCATGTTGGTAATAATAATAAATAATGATACACATTATTGTAATTTATTTATCAATACGTTGATATGGAATATAATAATAATTCCTAGGACATCCCACACAGCGTCTCTGGTCCCAAACGGAGCAAGTATTATGCTTATATTATGGGTACTAGACAAATACTTGAATATTCTTTTTAATACCTATATACATTTCATTGATTACCTACACCACTAGCCGCGATTAAAAAAAAAACAACAGATGATGGCGCCAAAATGTTACAAACGTTTTTGTTAAGTTTAGTTTTTTGTTGATCCTCTAATTTTAACGATCATAAACGAACTAAACTTTGAGGCATTGTTATTTCTCGTGTAAATGACAAAGTAATGATAAAAACACTGTAAATTTGTTTTGGAGGTATAATTTTGTCAGATAGGTTGGGTTGTTAGGGTTGTTAGTGGTGCCGCCAATTCGAAGCTAATTTTGTGGTCCTCATTTTAAAACCGTTCATTGGCGGCTGATAACCGCCCTTGCTTCTAGCAACGACAGGGACCCACCGGCTTAGAGCTGTCAGTCTATAGGTACAGAATAAGATTGTGACTTGTTTTAATTTCTTGAATGTTCTTGAGAAAAATTGTAACAACGCACGCACAAACACACGCACTTAAACATACAAACACATAACCTCTTACCTCAAACGCATATAGTATACGGCCTAGGTCGCGTAAGACAAATAATGTTTATAGGTACTACACCTGCTCGGAAAGCGCTCTAATACTCTTAAAGATGAAAGCGAAATGTCCTTCTTTATTCCCGTGAGGGAGAAAAATTTATAAAAATCCATTACTCCCGCCAGTAGCGGAGAAATTTTGTATGAAAAAGTCCATTACTCCTCCTGTCTTTTCTAATATTAAAATACGAATCTTTTGTAAGAAGACGCAAAACGGTACTGGCCACTTACTTTTTATTCTGAATAAAAATTGAAATAAAAGCTAACTATCGTCAGAGCCATCAAACTGCGTCAATCTATATAAAAAAGCTAGCGGTTTTCTTTTAGCGGTATATAAATCGCTTAATTTATATAAAAAAATTACTAAACATGTCCTCTAGAAACGATAGTGATGATTTGTTTACTCCAATAGATTTAAAAGAAGCTGCTTAAGCTGTTATTGACAACTTATTGGAACCGGAGTAAATAAAGCATTGCTGTTCATTTTATAATTCATAAACATTTTATTTGTTTCATTGTCCTCGTAAGTGTAGTATAAAGTAGTACGTATCACTATAGAGAAAGTGCGATTCCCGCTTCGTGTGTTTAAGGCCCTCCGCCTTCGGTGTCGGACCTCAAATGTCCACTAAGCGGTAATCAGTCACTTTCTTCCCTCGGTGAACAATCTACTATTTTCATATGTGCGCTGTGGATCCGTTTATCGGTTAGTCATGATAGGTATGTACTTAAGTTGCGTTGTTTATCATTCTTCGGCGCTCATCTAGGCCTACAACTTTTATCTGAGACAAATATTGCTAAAACACTTTGAAAAAATTGAAACGAACGATAAACGTCGAAAGTCGAACATACATTTTGCATTGCAATATAATGCCTGTTAATTACACGATTTAAAACACATATTTTATGACTTAAGTTACATGAAAACTGATTGTGGTTCTCTCCCTTCAAAATGCGCGTTTCGAAAAAAATTATCAGCAAATAAATTGGAGAAGTATGATAATTGAAAAAAAAAAATGTTTTATTAAATTAAATCTTTCGGTAAATTACAACTTGATTTATTTTAGTTTACCACAATTAATTGTTACTAAAGACACGGCTGGTCGACAATCATGAATCAGTATTAAGTATACCAATCTTTAATAATTTGCATGCTAATTAAATATTTTACAATAAAATGTAAAATTACTAATTTTCGGTGGCAAGCATCTATATTGGCGTCATCATCCCACCCACATCGTCTAGGCATCCCACTGTTCCTTTCTTTGTTGTAAACGAGCGTGGCATGGCGCCACCGAGTGACTTCTCCTTGAATCCTGGGTGATACAGCTCATCAATATATACATGAGTACGGACCTGAAACAAGTAACAGATTATTGCTACGAAAGATAGCAAATGTTCTACCTAGTTTGTTAAATCCACTTCAGCGACTTCTCCCTCCCTTCCTTAATAGACTCTTTGATTATATGTCTGATAGAGACTCGACGTCAAAAAATTTATATGAAAATATCAACTAAATTTTCGGATATAATTCACACACAAAGACGGTTTGTATACATGGTTAATATGGCGTAGCGAATGTATGTGGTCTGATGAGTAACACAAACAGGTATGTAAAAGTTGGCCTGGGCAGTAATTTTTTTGACATAGTGTTGTGATGAGGGTCCATCCAGATATATAACAAAGAATAGCTAGCCTATAGTTTTTCGGTTTATGTGGTTCCATTCGCTGATAATTTGTTTGTAGTTTCTCGCGAGTCTGAACCTATCCGAAATCTATCTTTCACGTTTACCATTTTCATAATCTACAATAATGTAATACAGAGGTAAAGTTTGTAAGTTTGGATATAGTAGATTCCATTCCGTCAGCCCATTACACCTCACTTCAGGGGCTTAGGCCTCCCCCCAAGGTGAGGGGGCTTGGAGCTTAAATCAACCACGCTGCTTCAGTGCGGGTGGTGGACGTAGAAGATGTGATCTCCGAAACTATTCATCCGATTTCAAAAATTCTTGCACCGATGTTTAGAATGGACTGGACCTTCAGGATGTATATAGATTGTCTTTTATTTTTATTAATCTAAATATTTTTGAAAGTTTAATTACGCTATACCTACCTATATAAACATGTAGTCCAAGTGGGCGATCGCTAGTTAAATATAACACTCAATACTTCGTTTTGCAACTCAGTGATATTTCTCCTACGTATAAGTATCGTTCCTATAAATTTTTAACAAATATTTACTCGGCTTTGGTATGGCTGACGTTACAGTATGTTATGCGCACTCCTTATCCTCTTTTCATGATGTCATTTGTAACTTCGCCAAATGAGAATGTGCTCTGCGGCACATATGTTAAGTTTCAACTTCCAATAGTGCCAACAATTTGGCAATGCACCACCGCATGCTTCGTGCTAGAGGGAGTTTGCAGGCGGAGATGTGTAATTTAGTGTTGAATAAGGCGACTAGACGGCCGTTACCCCGTCTCGGCTGTTCAACTGCTGGCCCGGAGTTCTATTGTTAAATTTCGTTAAGTGAATTTATGCACCACGGCAACACTAAAAAGGAATTGCATTTTCAAGTGATAGGTTAATTGATATTGGACTAGTAATTTAAGAAGGCACTAGTAAACAGTTCGATATGAGAATATACCATCTTCACTTCACTTCATCAGCCCATTTTTTACCCCACTGCAGGGGCTTAGGCCTCCCCCAGGGTGAAGGGGGGCTTGGAGCTTAAATCCATCACGCTGCTCCACTGCGGGTTGGGGATTGTAACGACCGCCATCTATTGACAGCGAGCGTCACGGACGCTGAATATACCATATAGTAAATTAATTTGACAGCAGCGTTTGGTTTTAATAGTCATAAATGTCAGTTCACAGTATCGAAGTGACATACGAAATTATTCGGGGGGGAATGTACTCCCCATCTTACACCAGTTAGAGTGGTTAGACGGTAAAAGCAGCAGAAGAGGGCTTTTAGTCAATTCGTATTTTTGTGGAATATATAAAGATACGTCTTAGATCATGTGCACGGTAAGATTATGTGCACGGTAAGATTATGTGCACGGTAAGATTTATGGTAGATTTTGTCACCAAGTAGCGCATGTCTGCTGCCGTTGCAGATGTCGCGCACGGCTGGACTCTGCGAATCTACCTTGCAGCCAGGGCTTTAATTGTTCCAAGAGTCGTAGATGTGAACCATCAGATGGATATGTTTGTTATATCGTTAGCTGATAAAATGACGTATGTAAGAAGATGGTGTGTGCTGTTTTGTGTGAAACATGATTCAAATTATTTATTATGGAGAATTGTTGAAATTTAGTTTTATTAGATTGTTCTTATGTTTGTATATTCTTATATATAGTAACTAAGCAACTGTAAAACTATGGGTTTAATTAAATAAATATCGCTGTTGACAAGAAGTTAATTGACAATTTTGTTGTTTTGGTTCAAAGTCACATTTGAATAGTTACATTAATACATGCTCGACCCTCCTGGTAACCGACTTTACTGTGTAATTAAAGTCCATCAATTGTGTGACTTTATTTATTACATTTTTGGGTCTCTAATCAAGTTTTAAGTAAGGATTCAAAAAACGGAAGACATGGCCCTGTGAACATAAAAAAAAGAAAATGTTAACGTGGTTTGTAATGACTTGAAAAATTGACGTTTGATGATAGCAGATCTCCCTCCCCTTTTGTGAGATTTGGTTGGGCCCCCTATTTGTGCTCGCGTGATTTATGCCCCCTTTCGATTAATTTATTTGTGGCCATTTTACCATTTATAATCATGGATCATGGATGTACATATACCACGTCGTGACCACAAAAATATGAACAAAGTATATACGTCACAAACTAAACATATGGCACTTCATGTTTTGCTCATTTACTGTGAAATAAAATGTTGTATGTCGCACTTGTAAAATTCGCACTAGAAAAGCTAATAAAAATTTTGACAAAACATTTCTTGTGTAATTTAACAATATATATTTAAAAAAAAAAACAATGCTAATAAAGTATGGTCTGTGTCATCGCTGAGTCTGTTTTGCTCGGATTTTCGATAGTTTTGAACATAGAGATAATATAACTAGAGTAGGCAAGCTCCATAAAGCCCTATAAAGAGCGGTTGAGCATCAGTCGGGCATGAGAGAAAAAAGGATGGAAAATAACTGTACCCTATATAAATCAAGGTGATCCTACGAAATACATTTATTCCCTGTCTCTTTCTATTGAGACCCGCATTTCAGACGCGATTTCCTGCTCTATTATATTATCTCTATGGTTTTGAAGCATGATACGAACCATCTTGATCATTCTGCTAAGTCATAGACATATATATGTATATACTTAATACGTAACTAACCTTCTATGACAAAATATTCCGCGAAATAAATCACTCCGACTTGAGAAACGCTTGGCATATACGAAGAAAGAGAAAGATGCAATTATATATCACTACGTATAGATCGGTTGTGACCATTGCTCTAGGTATGGGCCAAATTTCATATAAACAATAATAGAAAGGCTGTGATGAAGACTGTTAAGACTATGGAGTTATGTGACTATTCGTCACAAACATTTGACTTTCACACCCACGGCGATGCCGCATCCAAGTAATATTAAATCAATGGGTGCAATGCACTCCTTTGGGATTGTGGTTTTGTGAGCGAATATATAGGACACGTCTGTATACACCAGAAATATGTATTGAACGAAATGGTCCAAAAAAGAACTGTGCAATAAGATTAAATAACTCCACGGAAAAGAAGATTAATAGTACTGTAATGAAAGTCAGGAAATATCGTTTTCCTCAAACTAATTTTCATAAATGGTTTTTGATTAAAATCCATTAGTTAAATGAATGAAATGAAATAAAATAAAATGAATTCTTTGTATGGTATAAATAATGGCTCAAGAAAGAGGCACGTTCAACGACGACGCTTGGGAAAACGAACACTGTTCGAAGGAAGCGTCAGGAGAACCCAATTGGTATATGTTTTTAAAATGCAACTTGACTATATTGTACATAAGCATTAGGTAACGTTAATCTTGACGGTTTCACAGGACAGAAAAATTTACGGTTTCAACAAATAAGTGCCTGTGGGTGCTGAATCCAAGCAGCTCCGTCGTTCAAACAATCCCGTATGGAATAATAAAATTTATAACCCGTTATTTTTTATTAACGTATAGCTTAATTTTTTCATGGTAAACCTTGCTTATCCTCCATATACATGTGTTAACATTATAAATACCTATCACCATTTTTACGATTCCTTATCCAAATGGCAAAATACGGAACCCTTGTAATTTTGCCCTGGCTGTCAGTCTGTCCATCTGTCACAGCCATTTTATTCGGAGACTATTGACATTATACCTAGGTGAACTTTGGAAGATAAATGCAATCGTAATATAATGATATAAGTAGGGAAATTACGAACAAAATTTTTTTAGGATAGGTAGGCGGCTTACGTAACTGAGGGACGAAGAAAAATAGATAGATCTTTAAGTATGTTTCATTATAATTTTTTTATTTAGGCAAATCAATAGCTGTTGTGATAAAATCTCCTAAATCCTAGAAAGTGTGTCCTCCCCTTAAACTTTTTAACCATGAGGTGGAAAATTCAGAAAAAAATTTAACTAGTACAACTTACAAAACACTTGCAACGACAACAGAATAAGATGAGTTGATTGGTTTTAGAGATATTTGTTTTTAAACATATTCACTGTGCGTAGGCCGACACGCAGTTTTTCTCAAGTTAAACGAAGATTTTTGTGAGCATACATGGTGTTGTCATATATGTACTGCGAGGCTACAGTTGGTATCCGATTGAATGTAGATAATACAAGAAAGAATAGACCAATAAAACTTATCATCCAACTAGATATTCCGAAAACTGTCATAGTCGTCGGCCTAGCACGCTCGTCTGTTGGAGTATTTCCAGCGGTATGGACACGTCATGTCGCTGCGGCGGCGCGTGCGTCATGCGACGCTCTCGGCGTGAATAGACACAGCGAAACTGACTGCGGGTGACGCCTGTGCTGTGACTCCGCGACGGCTCACGTTACGGGTCATGCGGAGGACGTCATCGTCATAAACCAGGAGTGAGTTATGCTGGCCTTGAGATGTAAAAAGAAGCCTTAGCACTAGGTCTTGAAATTCAAGGGCATAGTGGAAATGTCATTTTGTCATGTTAGGATAACGTGTAGTAAGTTTAGTTGCCACTATTAAGAAAACTTATACTACAGAGCCCATACGAGTTGGATTAGTCATGCTATCCTTTTTAAGTGCTTGACCTCCGCAAGTGGCTTTATGGCTGATGAATTTATATTTCAATGATGGTTTTGCTAATAGAATAGTTTACCATGAAGCCTTAAATGAACTAAATAAAGTTTTCAATTAGGACCTTGACAAATTAGGATATCGAGCTTTCGTTGCAGATGATAAGTTAAACGTCATCATAATTGTCTAAGGCATTAGAGCAACTAGGAGTTATAATGCCTTGAAATATTGAGAGGACTGATCGCCCGCTACCGTCGGCCGGCGTCCCCGGTAATAAATAATAAATAATACCTTGAAACATGCTAAATCCATGACCTAACGTAACGTCTTGTCTGTTTAAACCCGCCTAAAGCGACAAGATGGTCTGCTCTGACTGTGAAAAGACTGACGTGTTCTCGTGGTATAGTATGTATCGATAGCGATATACATGTAGCAATAATGGCCTACTTACCGGTCTCTACAGAAGCATTGATCTTGGTGACCTTATCAATACCACATCATAAGAGTACTATAGGCCAGTGCTCTTTGGTGTTGATACTCGTCTTACCGAACCAGAAATCCTCATTGTTAGAGATCCGCTTCCTATTTCCTTCATTTTGAAATTCCCACCAAATAACTTGCGCCCTCTGTGATCTCGTCAGCAAAACAAATATATGTAAAACGAAACTAGTGGTGCGCGCACACGAAATAAAATGAAGCAGTAAATAAATTCGTTAAAAACCTTAAAATAAACGAGAAAAAGGGTGAAGTGAAGTGATCGACAGAAATACTGTAATTTCCCCCTTCCTTTTACTGGATCTACCTAAAATTAAACTTTTATTCAACACTCATAATTGATGACTTCCATAGAATAAATGGGTCAGTGTTACATCTAGGTACAATTTCGAAGTATTGAGTTCGCTCTAGTTGGTGGACATCAAAACTGGCTTTACGAGAATGATTTGTTCAGTCCTATAAGTTTGTTCAGAGTATAAATGTCATTGAACTAGTATCCCAGTTCAAAGGTGTGAACATACTACTATATCGAACAGAGTATTTTAATTTGTTATTCGAATAAAAATGGCTTAGACATACATTTTTTACTAGGTATATCGCTATGTGTGTTTTAGCTCTGTTCAAATACTTATTTTTTATTAGCGTCAAGCGGTAGCGGTAAATAAATTTTAAGTTTTAGTTGGTTAGACGTGGTCACTTGATCCACTTTCGCTTAACGCGATGACTCAACACGGGGCCAAAGGTCGTTCGGCATCTAAGCGCATGTTCTCATGCTGACGTGATGATGTAGCCAACATCAAGGCTACCTTTTGCAATTTATTATCTTTACAATTAGGCTGTAATTTTTGTAATTGTAAGCATTTAACTTGCGACCATGTAATAAATGTAACTTACTGCTGTACTTTTTAAGGTTTCAACAAGATTTACATCCTGACAAACTTATCTATGTGTGTAAGGGAGGCGCTAGTGGTGATAATACAATCGTAATGATATTTCAAGATGGTCTCGATGGAGTCATTTTTCAGATAAGTTTGTCAGGCTGTAATTAGCGATGGATGAAACAAAGACATCGAGTACGTTAATTGATATTTGAGGATTGGCTTTGAAGAGTTGAATGAAAAAAAAAATGTTTACCTACCGTCTATCATTTAGCTGTTAATCTGTTCACTGGAGGGTATAAAACTCTCCGTAGAAATATGCTATGTATCATCGGATGCTAAGGGCTCAAGATCGTTTGGGGCGGAGTTCATTAGTAAAGCCCTGTGTCACCTGTGTCCAAGAGTAGAGTCCTACAATCGTTATAAGACCGCGGAAACGCATTGAGAATTATTATGTTTTCTTTGATAAATTTTATGTAGGTAGGGTTGTCACAATATATATTTCGAAGATCCTTACCTAAGAAGGAAAAAAGGAAATCCTTATAGAGTGACCTCGTTGTTTGGCTGTGTACTTTGCCACATGTATGTAACTTCTAATTGATTACAAAGTTGAAAGAAATTCTTATTTTAAGATATACCGCACTAATTAAAAGACATTAAAAAATAAAATGTATTAGCGTGTATAGGTACTTGAGTTGAAAAATAATTTGCCTTCTTACAACGCTGGGTTAAAAAGGTCAAGGGTATTGAGTATTTTTTGTACCTCTTGAAAATCCTTACTATAATCATAGACGTTTTTCAACGTTTCAGTGCTGACTCATTTTCGCCTTTTACAAATGCCACGTAACGTAATGCGACGCCTAGAACATTATTAAACCAAACTCAAACCATCATCGTTCTAGATTTAAGGAAATCAATTTAGGTATATACACAGGGTATATATGTCAAAAAATTGTCATTTGTACGCATCGGTGTTTAAAGATGGACATTTCGAAAAATCACTCGAAACATCATCCGAAGATTTACAGTGCGGTGGCGGCATAGAGTAAATAAATTTGACAGCAGCGTTTGGTTTTCATAGAGACAGAAATGTCACTTCACAAGTACCTATCAAAAATGTCAAACGCGATTTCGCATGGGTGAAGACCATCGCGCGGAGATTTCGCACAGGTGAAGACCGGCGCGCGGGGACATTGTGGACTGAAACACGCCATCTTGCACCAGCTAGGTAGAGTATGAGTGGTTAGACAGTAAACGTAGAAGAGGACTTCTAGCCAATTCGTACTTTTATGACTTGAGGGAAAATAAAAAAATAATTAATGAGTTTAATAATATATAATTATTATCGAATGAATATCCTAGCGTTGTGATAGCCTGAACGCAGCGAACCTGTTTCAAATCTATAAGGCCATGTGGCCATGGTTCGAATCCGGGCGTGTACCAATGAGTTTTTTCTAACTTAAGTACATTAACTATCACTGACTCCGTGCCTCGGAGAGCACGTTAAGCAGTCGGTCCCGGTTGCCGTCAATAGATATCGGTCGTTATAATTCGCCAACCCGCATTGGAGCAGCGTGATAGATTTAAGCTCCATGCCCCCTCATCCTGAGGAAAGGCCTAAGCTCCTGCAGTGGGGTATAAAAAGGGCTAATGAAATAAAATGTAATATCCTAGATACCGTCAACTTTTCTATTCTGTAACAAGGCGACCGGACGACCTGAGTGTTCGAAATTCACGATAAAATCAATCTAATTAACCGACTTCTGAAAAGGAGTAGGTAGTTTCTGCAATGAATTGCATTTTTTGTGTGTATGTTACGCGATTATTGACCGTCTATGTACAGATTTTAATAATAATTTTTTTACGGGATATATAGGGATATGGAAGGTTAGTTCCTCTACCCACTTCCCGATTTTAATAAAACTTTAAAAAACACAAAAGTGTAGTTCCAATGAAATTATAATATGGTGACCTAGTGCTTATCTGATGATGGAAATGGCAGGCAGTCTAGGAGAACTCTTCAACGGTGAACAGCTTCTATCTCGTGCTTGGGCTCATATGATTCGTGTTGACGAGTACTTCCATCTGAGTTTTGATTGTCATCGAGGAGGCAACCGCTACGAACACGGAAGCAGTGAAAAAGTTTAAATACATTTATATGGAGCCGTCATTAGTTTCCACTACTCCTGTTTCACTGTATTCATGGCTGCGGCCAAGCACCCAATCCGTAAATTTTTGCATTTCATTTCCTATTTTTTTTATAAACATCGTTCATTTCGTTAATAGTTTCCTTCAAACTATTCATTTTAGCAGCGCGTTTAAAAAACGTAACCGCACTAAATACAAATAAGTTATTATTACGTAACCGTAACCGCACTAAATACATAATAAGTTAATATTTGCAAAAAAATAAAAAATGGTTTCAGAACTTTGCCTATGTTAAAAGTTTAAGTAAAAAGTTACAATTTTGTATATTGTCCTTTAAAGCTCTTTTCCTTAAAGTAATTAAAAATATTTTTTAAATCTTTTTAGTTTAAGGTTGTATCTACATATAGACAAAGTGTTGAGATCGTTTTACATATATTTATATATATTTTTTTCGGATAACATTATTTTGTGGGAGTTTTTTTTCTATAGACATCGATGTTTACACACCATTCAAGGGCGCAAAATGTAGATATTACCTAAATCTATTAAATTCTTTAAAGTGCTCTAGATATAAGCTCACATTGGTAAAAATGTAGATATTTTAAATGTCCTATTTTAATTATTTTAAATTTTTTCAACGAGTCGTTAAGTTTAATTTATAAACCGTTTCAAAACCTTGTTCACATTCTTAATATTTCTTTAGTATATGCTATGTCTAAACAATGCTACAAAGTGAAATGTAATTAGTGACACCGTGTGAAAACCTAAATATTGAAGTTAGCTAGGCGCTAAACGGTGTTGACTGGTATGTGGACAGGATTTTTGTTTTTATGGTTCCGTACTTCAAAAGGTAAAAAAAACCTGTTAAGAGCATGTTAGATACGCATCACCTTAGGATTCCGTAGCATGTATTACAATCACTAATATACTACCTTATAATCACTAATAATATAATATTTTTGTTTGTTATCCAAATTGGATATAATCAAAAACTTTTCAACGTGTATTGTTTAGGGGTCCTCCGTTAATCATGTGAGGCTCGAAAGGTGGAAGGGAGTTCGACAAAAATCACGAAATATCACAAGGGGGAGGGATGGTGTAGTGAGATATCACGTGTATTTATTTTGTCGTTTGAACGCGTGATTTCTAAACAACCGAAAAGTGGCGTGTGAGCTCAAGTCATGTACCAGTATAATTACATTTTTTTCACATGATTACACGTTTCTTTTATTGTTTTTATGTCAGTCAAAAACAACCTGCAACCTTAATATCTGTTTGGACGTTTTTATCACGGTTCTTAATTTTCCAGAATTAAATTAGATTATACATACCTGTATTTAAAGATAATATTCTGAAATTATCAAGATACCTTGTACTAAAAAAATACACGTGATTTTTGGATAGGAGGGGGGTTAGTCTTACACATCACCACGTATCACCAGGGCGGAGGAGGGGTTAAAGAATGCTAAAGGAACATCACGTGATTAATGGACGACTAGAACAATTTTCGTTGAATGGGCTTAGACAGAAATTTTAAGTTACTGTGATAGTTATTAAAATTTAAAGGATTAAGGTTCCAAAACAACCTCTCAAAATATCATTTTTTAATTTTTACCTGTAACATCATCTGGACAGTTCAGCTGTTTTCGCTGTTTTCTACGATAAAAAACTAAAGCGAAAAGTAAATATAAAATATTTCGTTTAGTCACTATGTCTAATGAAATTGTAATGTTCATGAATCGATAAAAATATTATTGCTTTGTTTAGTTTTAGGTAAATATCTGGCCAGATCACGTCACAGGGACATTTAATTAATGAAATTTTGGAAAAAAATTGCTAAGGGAATTGCAGACGTATTTTTTTTATTTTGAGGGAAAGTTATAGATTGATTTAAATTTTTTGGGAAAATATGTGAAAACAATATGTTAAAAACTTTCATTCAAGCCTATTCGTTTGTTAAATGCTACTTTTTGAGTTTTATTTCAATTGGTAAGCTACAGTTGAAATGTTAGAGAGGCTACATTTATTAACGAATTTGAGAGCTCATATCTCTCAAAATATTCCTAAATTTCTCATGCGTTTTCATTTTGTATGCGTTTTTGCGTCAACTGAAAGTCAGCATCTCTATAAATACGTTACATAACGGCAAGGAACTCCCAGGGCGCGAGTACTCGCACTTGACCGGTTTTTTCAATCCAATTTGACTTGGCCTAGATTTGCTGCGTTCAATGCATCGATGTAAGAAATACATGTAGACAAGTAGTAAGCACAAAACGAAATCGCACGGGGTAACTTCTAAAGGCCTTGAATTAAAAGAAAAATCTACTTAATCTCTGCATCATATAATATAAGCCAACTCTGCATTTCAAGGTTCTAGCGGTTGAGTCTGTGTGTTGAAATGTCAGTTTCTTCTTATATGCAAGATGTTCCATATAGCGATTACCAGAACATTCCAATTCACGACGACATTAAACTTTTGTATCTACTAGATATCTCCATATCACATTGCTTTTATTTTAATGATTTCATTTTTTAACCCCATTGTCCCCTAAAGTAGATACTAAGTGGTAATCTAAATCTTCTCAATTTTTCAAGATAAGTAATAATGGCATGATACTTAAGTAAAGTTAAAATAAAAAATAAAAAACGAAACAAACAGTTGTCCGTCGCGGATCATATTCACACTGGCCAGTCAAATGAACCAAAGATTTTGTATTATTCAAAATATCACAAATCCTGTTTCTATGTTCTATTTTAGATAGTTTTTGTTCACTCTTCATATTGGTGAGGTGCAATCCGGATGCCATAAAACGTTTGTCTCTGACGCTTGTAATTTGATAAGTCATTCACCATGTACCTACATAAGTATGTCTTCGAATTGGGAACATTATGGGTAGGTATCCATCCTATTTAGATTTCCTGACCGCCGGAAAAAGCAAACCTTGTGGGGATTTCGATATTTCTTTTTTTCATTAATCTGTTTTAGGCCTATATAATACTCGGCTATTTTAAAAAATATATATATATAAATATATAAATTAAAATTATCAGCATCAATTTGGTTTTCACATCTATCCACATCGTGTTCCACCACTTTCGGTATATAATGGAACCATATAAACATGCATGTAGTGGTTGCTCGGAGTGTCAATAGATGTGAAAACAAGATTGATGTTGATAATTTTAATTTAAACATTATGAAATTTCAAATTTTAATACTAAAAGTTCTAAGTTTTCATCTCTATCGGCAGTCCCTAAACTGCCAGTTGTTTATAATTTTTTAATATGACATATATCGGCAGAGACACGAAATTCATTTTCAATTTTCACATATAACGTTGATGTTATCTGTACTGTATTATTTAAACACTATATAGTACTGTTATGAGCATGTCGTGACGCATGGCGCTGATTTGAGCATGTCATGACGATCTGGTGTCATGACGCCAACCCATAGAATCGATCCCTACCAAAAGTGCCCAACGCGGCTAAAGAAATTTTCACTTCAAAAATTCTATGTTGTAGTTTTAACATCCACATGGAAATACATATCGATTCGGCTTACGAACCGATGCCGCAGGGTAAGGATCCATAATTGAATTTCTTTAGAAGTGTTAGTACAGAGTCTGGTTTATTTGTTAACAAAGCTAGAGGTCAATCCAGTCTTCTGATATCAGTGGTCTGATATCAGTTGTATACAATGTGGGCACGCCTTGTGATCAAATGATAAACGCGTCTATTGTACAGTGATTGTGGATACGACTGCCACATATCGTTCCGCTTAAGTGTGACAATTGTATCACTGCAGTTAATTTATTTCATACTGAACAATACCTCATTTGATCATTAGTTACATGCGAAACTGAAAGATTATTTGCAAACAATTCAGAACAACTGACAACAACTAACAACTACAACAACGACTAACAAAATGAAACCGGGCGACATTCTTATACAAATATGCCAACTTATCGTATATCGTATTTCCGGGCGTGTACCAATGAGTTTTTCTGACTTAAGTACACAATATCACTGACACCGTGCTTCGGAGGGCACGTTAAGCAGTCGGTCCCGGACGTTGTCAATAGATGGCGGTCATTACAGTTCCCAACCCGCAGTGGAGCAGCGTGGTGGACTTAAGCTCCAAGCCCCCCTCCTCACCCTGGGGGAGGCCTAAGACCCTGCAGTGGGGTAAAAATGGGCTGATGATGATGATATCGTATATCGAGCCCAGTTGTAAATTAATAGATTTTAACAGTTTAAAAGCTCGATAAGGCAGGATTGAAATAGGTGATTAGTGTTGGTTATTATCAATTGTAAACAAATAATAGATATTTGAACGAAATAAACCAAATTGATATTATAAACTAAAAAGTTTAAAATAATATTTTTACCTTAAAGAAAAGAACATGAATGAACTACAGCATGAACACAAGGAAGCGGAGCAGCAGCAGAAACATATGACGTCTCCATACAAATGTATAAATGTTTCTTACTCCTCCCGTCCCGTTTCCGCTGTGTTCGTGGCCATGGCCTCCTCGATGACTATCAAAACATAGATAGCTAGAAGTCCACATCAAAACGAATTATATGAAACATGATGCGACATGCTTTTGAGAAGTTTCTCTTGACTGCCTGCCATTTCCAACATCAGGTCAGCTCTAGGTCAGCATAATATTTATTTTATATGGAACTACGTCTTTGTGTCAAGTTTTATTAAAATCGGTTAACAGGAAGTGTTTCAAATTCAAATAAACGAGATTCATCTCTTAGTTTTCTACCGTAGAGGTGGAATATTCTCTTCAAATTTAAATGGGACTAACCTTGTGATATAACCTATTTAATAAAAATGGAATCAATCTAATTAATTTACAATCGACGAAGGATTCGATTAATATACACAAAAAAATACATTCGAAACTATTAAACACCAGTTTGTTGGTATAACATCCCTTATCTCGTTTCCGTTTCGGCTTGCGTATCGATTTCGGCTTTTATATCCCATGGAATCGTTCATCCGGGATGAACAGCAGTCTATATTTTAAGCTTGGGACTTAATGTACTATGCTATATCTCCCCATGAAGGATTTTTATACACGAAGCCACGATCTGACAAGCGTTTGTTTACCCACAAAAACGACTTGTACGATCCAACAGTAGATTGTTTAAAAAAAATTGATTCTTTCAACTCGGTCAGTTGGATTTAGATGTCAATGAATTCAGAACAGGCTTGATTCGCTGACATTTTTGTATCGAAACCAATGTTGCCAGTTTCTTTTAGGAAAAGTTTTCAAATAATGTGTCAGATTTTGCATCTACTTATTTTTGTATAATGAATCTTTAGCTATAATTTAAAATATTTGTACAATACACTACCTAACTGAATTGTGTGGTTTCTAGATATGCTTCAATAATCTCGACATCAAGGCGACGGCGGCGCGGCGCTGCAATTTTATTTTAAGTTCTATAAAAATTGCGCTATTGAAGTGAAATTTAAAATATGCTATTTAAGCAGTTTATAATAATAAATATCATAATTTGTATTTTTGTTTATGCTTTCCTCTCAATTTTTTTTTTTAAATTGATGATACTCCGTTGCGTTAGTGTAACTTTTTTTAAGAATCAAAAACTTTCTTATATCAACCATAGGATATTTCGTCAACTCGATAGAGTTATGAAATTCAAATACCGCCAGATACGCTGACTCTAGTCGTAGTTTCGTTTCGGCCTAGATTATTATCCGGATTGATCTCGAGCAACCGAATCGCTTTTATACCGAACCGTTGCGTTGTAGACGTTTGCGAATATTCCACGCTTGATATTCAAACGATAGGTACGTGCACGCCCACACGCCTCATTAATATTTACAAGTATGAACGATAACTATATTCTGCGAAGTTAGTTGAGAAAGAGACGGAGTGTTTATTGTGTGTATATAACGTAACTTGGTTATGCTGATGTTGAATACTAATATAGTATCTAAAATCGGAAGTCGAATCACGAAAAATTGCTAATAAACGACTGTTAGAATTTATATTTACAGTATGTTTGAGTGTACTAATAGGTATAAGTAGATGACTTTTGTTAATAATAATAATAATACCTGGGACATCCCACATGGCTCCATCTAGTCCCAAAGGAAGCAAGTATTATGCTTGTATTATAGAGTACCTACTAAACAAATCATATACGTACTTAAATATACTTTGTAACATACACATATATAGATACTTTTTACATCCAGAAACGGAACAAATAGACATGTTCATGCAACAAATATTTGTACCGTGCGAAAATCGAACCCGCGACCCTTAGCTCCTCAGTAAGGGTCTCAAACCACTCGGCCAATCGGTCAGTCAAAATGATGTGGTTTGTTAGATCGTGTCGGTAGACGGCAATACAGATGCGGTGGAAAATAGGTAAACAATTTTAAATAGATATCATTTTGAATTGATTATTATTGTTCATAACTTAAGACACCTCTTACACTCCTTCAGAGGCTGAATTCAGTAAAATCTTTCCTTGGTAGACGCCCATGTCATACTCGTATAAGAACACTGCAAAATTACAATTCTTGGCTAATATGTCAGTCAGGTTTTTCTTTTTATACATATATATGGCTACTTATCTACATGCTATCAATTTATAATTTAAATGAATTGACTGAAAACCACCCAACCAAAATAAACTGAAATTTAATCCATGAACGGCTTTTATTTTAGAAAAGTCGTTTTAGGTATCTACTTAATTCTGATTTCGCGTGAACTTTTTAAAGAAAAGCGTCGATGGTGAAAAGGGTTTGTCTTAAATTAGTTACATCTATTTCACATAACTTTGAGTTAATGATCGTAATATAATTGGCAATAAATTTAAATTTATAACTGTAGTAAAAATTTTATCTCCAGTTTTTATTTTATTTTGGCAATTAGAAGCGTCAGCAGTCAATTCGGACCGTTATAATTATCGATCACAAATTTTATTACTATCGAGATAATATAGTTTCAGTTGATATCGTCATATGATAAACAATAAATTCACAGATGCGAAATTTTAACTCTGTTGCCTTACCTTCCACGACACCGGCTCGCGGTGTTGCGTAGGCGCTCCCGATTTGTATTGCTATTACTCACGCGCATATAAAGATGGCTGCTCGACGATAAGTAATCACAGTTCGTTTTACTGTATTTTATTAAAAGATATAGATGTTTATGCATTATAATAATGCACGATAATCGTGAAATGCATAGAATAATCGGTATAGTATTGTACCTATTAAATTTTATTGGAGTTCCAAATTCAACCACTTAATTATGAAAATTTCGTAGTTTTGATGAACGAATCCGAAATTAGAAGAATTTAGTATTTAATTATTCCAAGGTTCATATATTGTATAGAAACATAAAAGTTCACTGACTATTTTGACTTACCAAAAGAATTCAACGCGTTTCTACATTACATCATAACAGTAGGTCCCTGATCTATGAGTCATTTACTCTCCAATTCAGAAACGTTTATTCAGACTCGTTTAGTTAAAATAGGTTTTATCTCTTTCTTCCTACCAGTGTCATAATGGAAAGATAAGGAGAAAACAGAATTTAACTAATGATAAGCCAGGCTTGAATAAACTTTCTGGGTTGGCCAGTTAGTTAAGTTCTTTATTTCCGACTGCTCCGACTAATATTTTTGTTTAATAATCAGCGCCGTACAACACTGCAACTTGTCTCGTCCTCGCACATATAAATGTACAAATTTATTGCATTATATAAAATATTGCAATCTTTAGTGAAAAATATTTGTATTTTGCTAGGTGACTATTCTTATCTCGGGGGAATAAGTACATTAAAAAAAAATCTATCTCTTTACAATGTATGAGCACTTTGTGGGAGCGGTAATAATACATAGAACGATAGGGTGGATAGAATAAAGCACGTAACTGCTAGCAATCGGTGAAAAGGCAACGTCTAGCCTTTAGGCCATCAGCACCTCTTTTCCACACCAACAACAGTCTAACAGTCAATCTAAGTGTTCAAAGTACTACGAAAAAGCAATCCTAAAACTGTTGTGATAGTTGCCAAAAAATGGTAACGGAAATTGCTATTGCTGTCCAATTAAAATAAAAAAGGCATGCTCTACATTTACGATATAGTTGGGGAACCTGTCGCTGATTATATTTATAATATAGTCGCAAAGCCCATCCCTAATTGTTCTTCTTACGATATAAGTACACAAAATTGTCAATAAACCACAGATGTTTTACTTCTTGCGCGTGTGCATGCTGATACATGCACCTATTTCTGATAATGAGTAATTTAATCGAAACTATATTCGACTTTAATGCGATTTATATTACAATATGCATTTTAATATGATTCAAATTATGTGATTTAAATTATCAAATTAACAAACACGGCCAGAAGGTGACGAGCTGCATACAAGTTTCGGTTGTTAAACTACATGTCGTTTTTCGGATTGCGTACTGCCTTATAGAGGAACACTAAAGTTCTCTCGATTCTCTAGTCACGAGTAGACGGTAATAAATAATATTAGGTCTTAACCTATGAAATTGTCGTTCTTCAGTACAGGCCATTTCAAACAAAAAAAAATTTGATTGGCTGTGAATTCTAAATTCACATTAATTTTGTTTTAAAAACATGACATTCATTTTACATAGTCTGTCTTTTGTTTATTGATTAGCATTGTGTTTTCATTACATTTGAACATTTTTCGTCATAATGGACACTTGACAAATTCGTATAATTATGGAATATGAATTCCGTCGTGGCACTAATGCGGCACAAACGGCACGTAACATCAAAACGTTTACGGAGAGAACTTAAGAAACGAACGCACAACCCGTTATTGGTTTGCTTGCTGGCTTCCGTTCTGGAAATTATGACTTGAATAATGAACCTCGTGGTCGTCCGGACACTTTGGTCAACAATGATGAATTGAAGGCGATTGTGGAAGCTGATGATACTCAAACTACAGATGAACTAGCAGCAGCTTTTGATGTTAGCATTAAAACGATTGGACCATTTGCGACAAATTGGCACAGTAAAAAAGCTTGATAGATGGGTACCCCACGAACTTAACGATCGCCAGCGCAACGTACGCGTCGAGACCTGCCTTGCGTTGCTCAACAGGCACAAAAATGAAGACATTTTGAGCCGGATTGTTACCTGTGATGAAAAATGGATTCTGTTTGACAATCGAAAGCGCTCAGCAAGTTGGTTAGATCCTGGTTCAGCACCAAAGAAATGGTTTAAACGAAATATAACCTCTAAAAAGGTGATGGTCACTGTTTGGTGGTCTAGTGCCAGTGTGATTCATCACTCATCACAGCTTTTTACAAAATGGCATGAGCATTACTTCAGATGTGTACTGTGAAGAACTGAAGACAATGATTGAGAAGCTCGCACGTCTGCGACCAGCTTTGGTCAATCGGTCGTCCCCGCTGCTCCTTCACGACAAATCTCAACCCCATACTGCACAATGAACAGTCTCCAAGCTGGTAGACTTGGGGTTGGAAGTTCTCCCTCATCCGCCATACTCACCAGACCTTGCACCTACCGACTATTACTTTTTTCAAAATTTGGACAACTTTTTAACGGGAAAAAAATTCTATTTCCGAGACACAGTACAAAATGCCTTTGAAGAGTATGTTGCCTCCCGTCCAGTTGATTTTTCTAAGAAGGGCATCAATAAAGTGCCACTGCGTTGCCAAAGATGCATCGATTGCACGGGTGATTACTTTGAATAACAGAAATAAAGATGTTTGAAAAAAAAATACTTTAACTTATTTCATACAAACAGCAACTTCATAGGTTAAGACCTAATATGTGGGACATCACACATGGTCATCTAGTCCCAAACTAGACAAAATCTGTACTATGAGTACCGAACATTTGATGTAAGATGCATACTAAAATATCTTTATAATAATTACATATTATTTTATATTTTACACTCAGTCTTGGAAAAAAATATACATATTCATTGTAAAAATATTTATCGAACCTGCTACCTTCAGCGACTCTGACCATTAGACTATTTCGTCAGTCAGTGTAATAATAATAAATATTTTATTTTTCTATTCCATTCCATCAGCCCACATTCATCCACTGCTGTACATAGGCCTCTCCTAGGGCACGCCACACTCATCTATCCTCGGCCATTTTTATCCAGCCGCTACCGGCAGCTCGCTTTCTATGGTCGTCGGTCCAGCAAGACGGTGAGCGTCCCACACTACGTTTGATGGTTCGTGGTCTCCGCACTCAAGAACCTTTCTTTCCCATCATTTAAAATTTTACTTATCGAAATCACACACTGAAAACTAATCAATGGGTGACACTTCGATTTCTATTTTAAATTTAACACAAAAGTGACTCGAAACGTAAAAGTAGTTATAAAAACATTAAATAAAGAACCTATGACAGAAAATGATGTCACTGCTGATGTGCTGATAGCAAAATTAAAAAATCCGTGTTCATATAAAATGTAACAGTGAAGGCGTTTAAGAAAAACTCTTGAGTAATCTGTACCGACAAAGCTTCTTCAGAAAAGCTTAGCGTGGCTTAAAAAAAAGTAAGTACGTATTATAGGTTGACGACCTTTCATATAGTTCGTTGACGTCTTTGGAACTGATGATTTATACTCGTTTTTTTCTCGATAATTATACGTTATTATGATGACGATGATATATTTAGCTTCGGAAATTGGAACCCATTGAAGTGAACGGTCAGTAAGTTGATTTTTCATTCATAAACATACCTACGTATTATAAGAACAGGTTGTACAGTGCGTTACAATATCGTCTCATATAAAAGGTCCCAAAAACCATAAAAGTACGAATTAACTACGACTGACCCTCTTCTGCGTTTACCGTGTAACCGCTCGTGATGACCGCTTAGCCTAGTGGGTAGCGACCCTGCCTACGAAGCTGGAGGTCCCGGGTTTGAATCCCAGGTCGGGTCAGTATTTATATGATGAATATTGATACTGGCACCGGGTCTTGGTTGTTATATGTAAGTGGTGTCTTCGCTTGGTACCCAAAACACAAGCTAATGTTTGGGGCCTAGACGTTGTTGTTCATGTATACGTTATTATTATTATTATACTATAGCTAGCTGGTGCAAGTGGCGAGGTCTTCACCCCCGCAAAATTGCGTTTGACATTTTCGGTGCTGTGAAGTGACATTTATGATTTTATTGAAACCGAACGCTGCTATCAAATTTATTTACTCTATGCCAAAAACTGAAGTTGGAGGCGATATGAATTTGGTCGCGCTTGTGATGACGTAACTAGCCTTGTAGGGACGTTACATACGTAAATATTAATTTTTGCCTATGTAATGTACAATTTTATTTACACATTACAATATTAGCACATTAACAGATGTAGGTATCTAATTATAAACATTAAAACCTAAATCAAAAATTATTTTTATATCGTGGTACAAATTACTAAACTATATAGTCTGCCACGTCAAAGTTATGCTCTGATAATCACGTCATAAGTTGTCACAACTCACAACAATTTCGAAAAACAAATTATACAAATTTAAATGTTTATTAAATAAATATATTTAAATAGAATTGGTTACTTAGTGCAGAAGTAATTTTATATAAACTTTATAAAAATCACCCCCCTTATTTTTATAACGAGTCGATAGCAACGCGTACGACATTCATGTCTATATAAGCTGCTGCTTTAATCAATATGGTTTTAGAGACTCCAAATTCCAGCGGAGGTTGGCACAGACCTTTTCCTCTGATACTCCCATATTTTCTAATCCAACCGATTCAAGTAGTAGAGTAACGGAGTAGAGGCCATTATCCGGACCAGATGAAGTCAATTCCATGGGTGCGCTAAACTTGTTTTCGAACATTGTTCGATAAAGGGGTTCTACAATGTTTGTAAGAACAATATTTTGGTACACAACAGCACTAAGTCTAGTTTTTACACCTTTCGCATAGAAAAACACCTCAATTAAGCTTGAATACGAAACTCGAAACTAAACCATGAATGACGAAGGATGATATCCATGAACTCTCAGGTTACGCCTGCTAGCTTCTTCACTGTTGTGGGCGTTCACTTTGTCATTCTGTTTATTATATATAGCTTCACATAAAAAAAATCGCCTGAAAATGGAATTTCGCGCTGTTTTTCTTTGTACCGCTTTAACAAAGTCCGAGATCTTTTTACCCTTAAATTTTTCAGTCGTGGATTGAAAAGATATCCCATTTTTTTTCGGTACTTCTCCAGTGCCTGGTCTTATTTTAACACCCTTTCAACAGTTGTTTTGTTTGGCCCATCTGAAAAACTACCAATTTTTACTTGCGCACGGCACGCCATTTCGCTGGATTCGGGTCTTCGCTACTATGACGACCGCTGGTGTCCTAACCGCACGACGCCAGCCAATCCTCTCCCGATCTTCGAAGATTGAATATTCTTTGATACTTTAGATGTTACGATAAACAAAACACAGAGTTAGTTTTAATTTCTTTAAAAATTTGTAAATTTGAGTTAACGTGTAATAACAACGTTGCACCGCGATCACCCCGACTCTATCGTCCTTTTCCATCCACTCTATTTTCAAAAATAGTATGAAATCGAAAAAGTTTTTGTTTTCTAAAACCTCAAAAATTCTAAATTTAAATAGAAATAAATTTCTGGCCAGTATTATCAAATCAAATCAAATCAAATCAAAATATCTTTATTTCGTAGTTATGTAACATAATCTTGAAATACGTCATAAGAGTGAATTTTATTACTTTGTGGAAGAACGTGACCACAAAGGCGCATTCCAAAATGCTGGTTCCTCTCAGAAGAATGCGCAAGAAACTGAGGGACGCTCTTTTTAACAAAATTATTAAAAATAAATTTTTACAATAAGTGCTTAAAGAATAATATTATTGAAACAAACTGATAGGCGAGCGGCTTACACCCATGGATTTTTATCATCTAAGTAGTCTGATAATTTATAATAAGCTTTTGCATAAAGCTTTCGTTTTAGTGTAGTTTTAAACTTATTAAGGGGTAGATCTTGAATGTCAGCTGGGATCTTATTGTAAAAGCGTATACATTGCCCTTTAAAAGATTTCGTGATTTTATTGAGGCGGCTGACATGATTAGCAAGTTTATCTTTGTTTCTTGTATTAACATTATGCCGATCACTATTTTTTTTAAATAATGTAATATTTTTTTTTACGTACATAATGTTTTCAAATATATATTGAGATGGCAATGTCATTATATTAATTTCCTTAAACTTTTCTCTAAGTGATACTTTAGGTCCCAGTTTATAAATTGCTCGAACAGCTCGCTTCTGCAACACGAAGATTGTATTAACATTAGCAGCGTGTCCCCACAGCAGAATGCCATAAGTCATTAAACTATGGAAACTACTGAAATACACCAACCTCGCGGTTTCTATGTCCGAAAGGAAACGAATTCTTTTTACAGCGTAAGCTGCAGAACCGAGCCTTCTCGCCAAGTTAGTGATATGAGGATCCCATTGCAATTTCGCGTCCAATGTGATTCCTAAGAATACAGTAGAATCCACAAGGTCCAATTTCTCGCTTTTAATAACAATATTGGTAGGTGCCTGTTTGACGTTCGGTAGCGAGAATCTTATGCATTTGGTTTTTTTTTCATTTAGTAATAAATTGTTAGCCGTGAACCATTTTACTATTTCGGAGATAGCATTGTTTACATCGTCGTAGGTAAATTTCTTTCTATTAACTTTGAATACTAAAGAAGTATCATCAGCAAACATTACTATCTCGTGATTATTTTTTACAAAGTAAGGCAAGTCGTTAACATAAACTAAAAATAGAAATGGACCAAGAATTGAACCCTGTAGGACGCCCATCGACATTAGAGATCCTGATGACCTCTCTCCGCTTACATCAACCCTCTGAACTCTGTTACTTAAGTACGACCTCAGAAGGTCGAGCGCACGGTCTTTAACACCATAATGACACAATTTCCCGACCAATGTATCATGTTGGACACAATCAAAAGCCTTGGAAAGATCACAGAAGATACCTATAGCATCTCCAGAGCCCTCCCAGGCCTCAAAGATGTGCTGAATCAGTTCAACACCAGCATCGGTTGTTGAACGGCCCCGGGTGAAACCAAACTGTTTGCGATGCATTAAATTATTCAAGTTAAAATGTGAAAGTAACTGACCCATTAATATTTTTTCGAAAATTTTACTTAACGTTGGTAGTATCGAAATAGGGCGGAAATTAGTAGGGTCAGATGTACTACCGGCTTTAAATAATGGAATGATTTTACTGTGTTTCATTAGGTCGGGAAAAACGCCATGATCTATACACTTATTAAATAAATAAGCAAGATGAGGTAAGATGCAATCAATGATTGAGCTTATAATTTTAACTGAAAGGCCATGAAGGTCCGCAGTATTTTTCATTTCTAATGATTTGAATACTTTAATAATGACTGTAGGGTCCACGTGAGAAAACTTAAAATCAACCATGCACTCACTGACATTTTGCTTGAGTAATGATTCGGCAAGAGCGGGAGAAGAGTTTAAGGACTTGGTAGTCGAAACTGGAACATCAGAGAAAAATTTCTCGAAAGCTTCGGCTACTTCTAAATTTGATGTTAAAATATTATCATCAATTTTAAGTTTAAAATCATTATTGCGTGCTTTTACTTTTCCAGTTTCGCTGTTCACAATTTGCCAAGTCGTTTTTGTAATATTCGAGCTATTTTTTATTTTACCATAAATATGATTTGCTTTAGCTATAGCACAAGCGCGTTTAAACATTTTTGAATAATTCCGAACATAATTTCTAAAATAATCACTTTTGTTATATGATCTTTCTTCATAAAGTTCATACAACTTAAGCCTAACTTCATGGATTTCCGCCGTTGCCCAATCACTGAATCGTAACGAATTATTAATTTGTATGGTTTTGGATTTAAACACATTGTCGTATACATTTTTTGTGATATCAACCAATGCACTATATGACTCATTAATATCATCATAATATTTTAAGTATGGTAAACTCGCTAATATGCTTTTTCTATAATTGTCAAGCCGGGTCTCATTGACTGGTATACATTTTATTTTGTTTTTAGTCACTTGTAATTCACCTACATTAAAAACAGCCATTTGACCACAATGATCTGATGCTAATTTATTAATTATGGCTTTATCACAAGGTTCAGCATTAGTAAAAATATTGTCAATACATGTTGCTGTGGTAGAGGTAATTCTTGTAGGCTCAGTAAAGAGGTTCACCAGATCAGAACACCGAAATAGCGATTTGAGCCTACTACTTAGTACACAATTTGAATCTAGTAGATCTATATTGAAATCTCCACAGACAATAACATCCTTGCCTTTATTTCTTATTTTAAACAGTGCCTCATCCATTTTCTTTTCAAACAAATCGTATGATGAGGCTGGGGGTCTATACACGCTTATTACAACAAGCCGCTCAAGCTCTATACAGGCTATTTCAATTGTTCGTTCAACAGATAGGCTCACAACGTCAACACGTTCTTTAAACTTAATTGTATTACGAGCAAGTATTAAAGAGCCACCGTGTATCGATTTTACTCTGCTGAACGAACTTGCTACCTGGTGGTTTTTGAATCCAAACATAAACTGGTGACTTTTGAGCCAATGCTCAGTAATACATAAAATATCAATATTATTATGATTCAAAAACAATTCCAGTTCGAGTTCCTTACTCCGCATGCCCTGAATGTTTTGATGCACCAGGTTAAGCTTACAATTTTTGTCTTTACAGTTATATTTACGATTACAGGCGGGCATTTGTTTTGGAAATTTTTTGCTTAAAATTATGTTGCCAGAGTTACTCCCTATTGTCTTATTAACTAATTTAAATTATTTGGAACGGATTCCAATGTCTCAATGTTAAAATTATTTTTATGCTCAATAGAAGCAGTCGTTTTAGTAGCCAGTAAGCTGGCTAAATTAACAATATTATAAGATAGCAGCTTTGCTAACTGTCGTTTAAAATAATTTGAAAGAAAGTACATTTCTTTTGTCAAATGAAAATTTTTACTAATAAAATTATTAGTATCAATAAGATGAAATTTATTATGACGACATGTCAATGTGTGCAATGTCATATTTAAATTATGTCTAATATTATTTTCGTTTACAGATAAGTTCCTGCTGAAAAGAAATGCAAATAAAATTATATTACAAATATTTGTTAAACTATTCAATTTTGAAAAACAGTCAATAATACGTTTTTTATTCGCATTTCCCCTCCTTCCAATAAAAATAATTAATGTTGTGTTTTCTTTAAAATTCCCCGATATAATTCTATTTACTATTTCAATATAGCTAGCTCCAGGCATACAATTATTTATGATAGCTTGTTCAGTGTACTGGTTAATCAGTAAACCAAAATGTTTACCGATTTCATCGCTGTACATCACTACATTTTGTTTGGTAATTGTTTGTGGTTGGGAGAAGGAGGCACTATCTCGCACGAGTTGCGTGACACAAGGCGACGGTGTCGGCACCAATACTGGCGCCCTACGCGCAAGCGAGAAGTCGTACGTGGGCTCGCGGCGTATGACAGTTTTGGGAGCAGTAATCTTCTCCTGCACAACCGTTTCTATTGGAATTAGAAAGTAAAAAGCGTTTGACGGAACTTATGACCTGGCTAGGTAGACCAACTTATGAGCTGGCTCTATTAGGCGGCGTTAGTTTTTCAATACGATGAGCACTTGAGACAGACGTTCCGATAGACGTATCTTTATTTTTTAAATTAATGTTGAAAAACTAGCACTGCATATATAATATGCATAAAATTGTTTTCATACCAATAAAACTTGTCTTGTGACAGTGACAACCAATTGAAAATATTGATTTAACCAAACACAGCGCCAATAATACTTCAATATTTCATTCGTCTTTACCATAGCCTTATTATTTATTTCATGTTTAATGCCTCGAAAACATCATTATGTCCTTGAATCCTGTTATATTAAAGATATTGGAATAAAACGTAGGTAGTTATTTCTTCACGGTCCAGTGTTGTGGGTGCGTAATGTGAGGCCCGGTGAGCCAGCGGCGGCGGCAGATCTCAGAATTACGTCATTCAAGTTTTTTTTGTCATCGCCGGCAGTCGGTGTTGCGGGTCATGGTCATTTCAAATCTGCAGACTGTTTCTCGCCTTTTAGAGTTCCGTAACACAAAAGGTAAAAAAAAACGGAACCCTTGTATGATCATTTTGTTGTTGTTTTGCCTGTCGGTCAACACCACCGAACTTTGAAAGTAGTAGTCTAGAAGACGCACGCTTGCTAAACTCATCGACTGAAATCCGTCAAATTTTGTTATATATTTGTAACTAGTTGTGACGAGTAATACGCAAAGACCTAGATACAACTCAACATCTAGATAAATAATCGCATGGGACATATGCACGCCCCGCGCGCGTCACCCTTTCTCGTCCTACGTCCTACGGCTCAAATGTAATAACTTTAATTTTTCTTCTTCTCCTAATTTTAATGCTCCTCTGTTGAACTAGATAATTCAAATCTTGGTGGTCAAGACTTTTTTTATAAGCAACGGATAGAGGTATAAATTATTTGATTGTGTGGCATGTTTATATGCAATGTTTAGATGTTATAATAAATTTTAAGTGTCATATTTGTGTATTGTACTGATACATTTTATTGTGGTATAGATATATGGATTTTATTTAGGTAGCTTAATTTATTCTATCAGGTAGTACATCATTACTATCTTTATTTACTCAAGTTTCTACAAATCTATCCAAAGGTTGTCAGTAAAAGATTGCTTTTAGCGATAAGACCGCCCATTGTACCAAACGTACTTATAAGAGATATTTTATTTATTCTTCTTCTATTGACTTTTGGTGTACAATAAAGAATATTATTATTATAAATTTAAAACTAATATCAAGTTGTGAGTCTGCGATCCCGTAGTTTAGGAAGTATCCGAGTTTCAAGTCAATGCGCTTATAAAATATGGCCTTTGGAGCACTTATGTCAAATAGTAAATGATGTTTTTGGCATACGAGGAGAAATCAGAAAGTGGTGAGAATGAGATAGAATATAATGACTATTGATAACTTAATAATTTATTTTTCTACATGGTCTCCGAGTCTCTCTACACCGAGTCCAGCGCCTTTCCAAAGCTTCATCCCTTTCAAAAAAAAGTTCTGTCTTGGTCCTGCAAAAAGCTCTCCACGGCATCCATGATCCATCCATGACGATAACGAAGTTATCGTCTTCGTACCTGTTTCCCCTTTAGTATTCTTTCAATTTAGTGAACAGATGAAAATCGCTAGGCGCCAGATCTAGTGACTAAGGGGGGTGGTCAACCAATTCGAACACAGCTTGTTTAATGGCAGCCATCGCAACTGCCTAGCTGTGCGCGGGTGCGTTGTCGTGATGAAACAGCACGGCCCTTCGAGGTTTCCCTCTCCTTTTCTCTTTTATGGTATTCCTCAACTTAGGAATTAATGCTGCATAATATTGGCCTGTCATAGTGGTTTCACGCTCCATGTAATCAATCGACAATATCCCTTCTGAGTCCCAAAACATTGAGGCCATAATCTTGCCAGCCGATGCCACGGCACGAAACTTTTTCGGGGTCGGTGATAATGGCCGTTTCCATTGTGAAAATTGCTGTTTTGTCTCGAGATCAAAATGATAGACCCATATTTCGTCCATTGTTACAAAACGAGACAAAAAGTTTTCAGAATGTTCTTGAAATTTGTCCAACAATGTCTTCGAAATGTCAAGTCGATGTTGTTTCTATCTGTTAAGATTCTCGGCACCCATCTTGCGAAGACTTTTCTCATATTCAAAAATTGTTTCAATACGGATTGAATACTTCCGTATAAAATGCCCGTTTCTTGAACTAAGTAACGGATTGCAACTCTTTGATCGCTCAATACAATTTTTACGACTTTAACAACATTTTCTTGGGTGACTGACGTCGATGGACGGCCGCAACGATGTTCTTTTTCCGTGCTTGTTCTCCTTACTAGAAATTGAGAAGCCCACTTTGCGACAGTGGAATACGGTGGAGCAGACTCCTAATCCTAACCTAATGTTGCCTCCAAATCATAGTGAACCTCTTGCGTTGTTAACTTTTTTAAACAGAGATATTTAATAACGGCTCGCACTTCGTTTTTCTCCATTTTCGAGAACACGTTCCGACACGAAGCAAACAAATGACTACATTCAGAAAAAGAAAACAAAAGAGAATCGAAGACTTTTTCTTTGTTCATATTACAAATATCTAAGCTATGCCTGCCAGTATTATTTTTTTTCTTACCATGGAATATATATGTCGTTCTCACAAATTTTTGATCACTCCTAGTATATCTAGGAAGGTCTTACAGCAGCGTAATATTCCCAAATTTCTAATTTTAAGTTTTTTTTTTAAATTTACGTAAAAGGTAAAAACAAACAGTTTATAAAGTTATTAGTACCTTCTTAGCTTACGTAATATTCGTAATTATAACGGTACGGAACACTCAGGCGCTAGTCAGACAAGCACTTGGCCAATTTTTTTTGTAATGGTAGTTTAATGATAGTGATTCAGGGTTCCGAATCCAGTTAAAGTTAAAGTGGTACTGATGCGTAGAGGCTGACGGATATAATAAATAACCGTATGCTTTAACGTTATCTAGTCTCTTAACCTTGAATAGTGTTTGGTGGAGGTTTCCACGGTGAATTTAAGGCGATGTTAGAAGCTGAGGACGGCATTTTCAAACAACGATATCGCTTAAAGTATTTCATGTATCTTAATGTCTTTAAAATATATTAAATCACTGTCATCGTTTTATACGACGTTCGTTTTGAAATTATTATTTAATAAGTTTTACAGATTAAAAATAAATCGTAAAAATACCTCTTAAAAGTCCATTTATCAATCATTGTAGCTGAGTAAGAAGTTTGTTATAGTTGAAAAAAATATAATATATAGATTTCATAATTCCGTGTTCGATGCTCGTTTTGTATTTTTCAATAGGCGTTTCAATTAAAAGAAATTAAATTTTAATAATTTTGCATTTACGCCCTTTAATTTCAAGCGGTGCGCTATTGTGCGTCTCGCTTGTGTAAAGCACGAACTCGTATAACAAGGTATGTCGCCTTTGGGGCCAGTGGGCGGCGACATTCTGAATTTTCGTTGGCTTATGACATTCTCTTAAGCATCGGTTGTTTGCAGCGAGTGATTGCAGCGTATCGTTTGTCGAGTAAGTTTACCGCTTTGCGGTTAACGCAACGAAGCATATGTGATGGTAAAGCGTCATTCCTTTGTGTTAACGAGCTGCGGGAAACAGCAGACAAAACTAAATTTCGATGCCAACACCCAATCAAACGGCTTACTGTGGCAACACCTACGGCGTTCGCGTTCGACGTTTGTCGATAGCGGGTAGGCCGTTCTTTTCCGCCCCGCTTCCCGCTGCCAATACGTCAGATTAATAAGTTCCCATTGAGCTTATATCTACCGGTACATATTTTCAGTCCAATTTTGATGGAGATTATTGTAATAACCGATAAAAATATATATATGTACGTTATATATCTGTAAATTATTGTATTTAATTCGGATATTTTTACTAACGTATTTCTATTTGTAGTTATCATTCGTACGAAAATCGAGATTTTTTTTTCATTAGATAAAATTTCAGTAAATTTTGTTTTGAACGCTGCTTCCCGCAAAAACACTCCGATGTAGCAGCAGGCCCCAATCGCCTGCCATACCCGCAGGTCGCTTCACGGTGGCAGTGTTCACCCGGTAGAGCACGTTTGTTTCGATCGCCCCTTCCCGCAGCCCGTCAACGCAAAGCGCCTGCGCTATACTGTGGTTTTCTCGATAGATTTTAGGCTGTAACTATGCTATACTACTTACCAACCTCTTTGTGGTTAAAATTATTTGGCATACTTTTTTCTAGTGTGTCCCTTGCCGACGCTTTTCATTTTCAATTATCCTAGTTCAGTTACGTACTCCAATGACATTGTCACGGGTTCCATGTGCAACAATAAAACTCTTTGCTTTCACGTTTATTTTACTCCGTACAATGTTTACAAAATCAATGATTAGCTTTAAACCGGCCTTTGCTTCGAGGATTGGCCGGTCGCTCCATCATTTACCAAGGAGGTCCCTTTAAATGCAATTTACAGGCACGTTGAAAATTCTGACATACATTTCGTGATGAGAGAATGAACTAGTGAACGAAAATATCAACAATCGATATCGAGGATGTACGCGTAACAATAAATTAAAAAGGTTGATATCTTAATAACGTTTATTTTACTGCACGGACAGACTCCTTGATGTTTACGATCATATATTTATATGACCAAAGGGAACGTGGAATTTATGTTTTGCAATAATGCGACACAGCCCTGTCGTAACTTAAGTAATGAAACATAATTAATGATCCATTTTGAGTACAGCTTTAATAAATACCTATCGCCGTTTCTGATATTTAAGGAAGTATCTTGTTAAAATCACTGCAAAGAGCAAGTTGAATTGTCCCAGATATGTTGTGGAATCATGATTTACCTATTATTCCCAGGAAATCTATGAAAATATGGATTTTTGTTAGCAAAATTTAAATTTACCTCATGCTCTTAAGAATATTGTAAAATCAAAAGATTTGATTACTTGACGAATCAAAATACGGCTGAACCATAATTACAGAAACGAAATTAATAGAAAAAAAAAATAGCTTTCTATAGGTGAAAGAATTTTTAAAATCAGTGTACAACTGTGTAGTCTACGCGAGTGATGCCGCGGGCAGAAAGCTAGTATCTTAATAAATTATAGCTTATGTGTTATTCTAGTGTATGAGCTATATTATTGTAAAGTTTCATTAACCTAGGCACTATACATTAACCCATTTGGGTTAAAACCAATGTCACAAGCATTTGAATGACGAGGACAATTGATTGATAATGATTGATGACAAGTTAATAGGTTGAAATTCATTCAGTGGTTTTTGCGTGAAAGAGCAACAAACATCAATACATACAAACTTTCGCTTTTATAATATTAGTAACATGTTAATTTTCAATGTCTGAATACATAAAATTAATATTGGGACGTGAGGTTTACTGAAACAAATTTTTCATTAAAAATACTAATTAGTAAAAATATGAAATATCTATTCTCTTTTAGATCGAGTACCTAAGCGAAAGCTTTCAGAGAAGGGTAATTTTTAATTAGATCACAATAAATAATTTATTTTTTAATAGTAACTGGAATTCTAAACGTTTTTTAATGACGGCAACGAGTCGTTTGCATCATCTAGGTTATTTATTAGACTGTAATTTGAATTTGATTTTGACATAAATATGTTACCTTGGTTACAGGTAAGCCACAAACCATCGGCCTTGCCGTCTTTCAACGTTCACAGTGTAACATGTAAGTGATATTCAATCAAGATACAAATGCATATCTTACTCTATACAAATAAATGAAATTGAAGTGTCTGTCTGTGATTTCGAAATACTTTATTTGCTTATATTTATTTGCACGTAAACACGGGTTCTTAAAATTGTTGTCTGTCAGCTCAACCAATATTGACAGGAATTCACTGGCGGGTAGACGACTTTTTGGAGAATAATATCGGCTACTTTTTATTCCGAAAACATTGGGGCTCCTGCGTTTTTATATTAAAATACCATATAATATTAATGATTTTACAGATGGTAAATTTAAATCTTATACAAAAGAGATTCTGAAAAAGCATACTATAAGGTTAACGATATAAGTAGATAATAATAATAATAATAACACACACAATCACAACAACGCCTAAGTCCTAAACTAAGCATTAGCTTCTATTTTGGGTACCAAGCGAAAACACCACATACATATGACAACCAAGACCCGGTGCCAGTATTAATATCCATCATATAAATACTGACCCGACCTGGGATTCGAACTCGGGATCTCCAGCTTCGCAGGCAGGGTCGCTACCCACTAGGCTAAGCGGTCGATGATAAGAATGTGTGGACTTAACGAATTATTTATTTGCAACTTATTAAATGGCACTTTTTACAAAAATCCTATGTTTTCTCTGTGTTATTAGGTATATATTTAGTGCGATACAATAAAGTGAATTTATAATTTTAGTTTTGTATTTTTTTTTTTTGTGAAAGTAACTCCAAAGCAATTTGCATTATTGTGTGCACGAGCGACTAAATAACATTTCCATGTAAAATGGTAGATTTTCTAGAAGTTATCGAGAAAACGAGTATAGGGCAAACATATAGTATGCTCACTATGAAATAGACGTTGTTTACTAGTTCAACTATAAAGTATTCTTCATCTTTATTCGTTTCTAAACTGGATAGATAGAAACGAAAACGTGGGTCGTCTCGATCGTAAAATGTTACCCTAGGGATTTCTTGTAATATACGGTCGTCGCTGCACTTTCTGTAGAGAGCAAGCTTTTGTTGCACAAGCATCCGGCGTCTGCAGTTTATTTATCTTTTTCTTACAATCGGCTTCGTTGACTAGGTATATCTAAAAATCAAAATTTATGAGTTTTCGCTTTTCGAATATCTAATATTTTCACAAAACCTGCCAAGTCTAGTTTGCGTTGAAACTGATTTATGAATGTTAGAAATTACAATTGATGCTCCTCGATATATACTATGGACGCTCCAGAATTTACACACCTACAGTTTACAATAACGCAACGTTAAATTTCTGGAGCGCCCGTAAAAAACAATCACGGTTATTATAAACTCGACATGCTTAGGGAGGCGATATAGTTATCGATGGTTATTTAACCGAAGTATCGACTAGTCGTATCGTAACTGTCGGAGTTTTGATCGCTTAAAAATATATCTATATTGAGACATAAAATTAATTAACAAGGTGTAGCGTTTCCTTATGCACATGCAAAAATATACTTTACGTACATAAAAATATTAACTCCAGAGGGACTACGCTGGGCAAGACGAACTCGGGCAGAATACAAGTCGAGCGGCTAGCACTATTGAACCAAAGTCGCGTAGCGCTGACGGACCTTGGAGCTTCAAACGAGTCCGTCTACGCTGGGTGAATTTGGTACGTTACGTGCTCAGCTCGCCTAGTGTAGTACCACCTTAAAATGGACACCAGGACAGGCAGGAGTAACTGTGTTAGTTTTTATGATACGGTTCCACAGAAAATATTAGAATGAAATTTTATCCAATCAAAAAAATTTTAAGATCAGGTCATGAAAAAAGATTGTTTACTGGGTCATATCTTTCTTGTGTATACGAATCAGTGATGTATTTATTCATTTAAACTTTCAGGACGTGTGTGTATTACACCTAATATTAAGAGCGTAAACTATGTTAAAACAAAATTACAATTTTCCCGCGCCCCTCCCGCCTTCGTATATCATTTACTGTTTAGGATTTATACATTTCTTTATATTATTATTCGTTGGAAAGTTGACTGACAAATAGCGCTATTTAAAAGCTTCGTTATGATGACTGCAATGAGAAACAATTAATTCGAAAAATAACTGACCATTACTTGCTCAGCGCAGAAAAACGTGCTTTCGCTTTGAACTGAGCATTGCGTTGGTACTTCAGACAGAAAAGGGTGTCGAACGTAAATATGATTAATTGTACTAGCGAGTAAGTTAGATGAGAATACTCGAATAAAGCGACCAAACGGTTTTAATTTAAGAGCAAAAATTGAATTTTAATTAATAAATTAGCCAACGGTTAAATACTCAATGTAGAATTTTTGTAGATATACATACTTAGTTTATTTAGTATTTTTTTGTGGAAGTATTATCGTAATTTCGTAAAAAGCAAACGCTTACAATTGATAAAAGTAATATTTTAAGGAATATCTTTGCGCAAGGACAGTCATTTAAAATATTTCCGCTTCTTAATCAAAAGTAATATAATAGGATCCATATAGTAAATCACTTTGATAGCAGCGTTTATGTGTTATTAATGAAATTAATCAATTGTTTTTTTTCAAGTTCAGTAGTGTCTGTACAAGTGACCCAATACTTCATGACGTTTTTCTGATAGGTATCTTGTATTTTAAGTTTATTAAAAAGAAAATTTTAATTTATTAGGTTAACAAAATCGAAATTAATAAACTGTGCTGTAAATGAGAACATCCACATTAATGGATCGATATGCGTCACGGTAGCCGAGTTTCAAATCATCGACACCGGATATTACGGTTCGGCACGTCCCTAGGGTTTGTAAAAAGCGTAAACATTTCAAAGCATCCTCACCTCTACATCAGGAACTGTCCAAACAAACCTCCAGCGTAGCGCGGCAGGCGTCTCGGTAAAAACATACCGCCTGGCCAAAGCAAATGTTCGCCCCGGGAATCGAATGAGTAATGCGTCTGTCGCAACCGCGTCGCGGGTGGTCGGTTAAAAACAACTGATTACACCTCGTTCCCGAAAAATTCATGTCGGTCGACTGAAAGTTTCCTAAGGTCGCTAGAGGACGTACAAAATTTTATGATTTTCTTTTCAAACTATTATGTGACAAAAATCTTTTTAGGTTCCGTATCCATATAGCAAAAAGGAATCCCTCTACTATCGTCCTGTCTGTTTGTCCGTTCGTCCGTCCGTCTGGTCGGATGTCACAGGTTTAATCCTGATGAAACTTCACATATACATATAAGCGTTAAAATATAAAATAAAAAAATAAAATAAATAAACCTCCACACAATCAAGGAAGTAGCATTTGAAGAACCCATTCCAACAAAAATTGTTTCGAAAAAGATGCGTTGACAAGTTTTTGAAATACACACAATTTTCAGTTGCCAACAAAATTTCGTGTGACACGCGCTTTCTTGTATTACCTACATGCTACGGAGCCTTAAGTCGATGCGTGTCCGATCCGCACTTGCCCGACTATCTATTGCATCTTCCGAGCGGAAGTTCGAGTTTGTTTACGAAATCTTGTCATGCCCCTCCACAAAAAATTTAATTGATGTTTGTGAAAAATTTATTTAGAACAATGACTTTATGTTACGTACGTATTAGTATATTTCATTGATTAAGCGAAATTATAGAGGGATAATATATAAAAAAAAGATAATGATGCCTAAGCCTATACAAACATTATCTGTCCAATTCAAAAACGTTTATTTAATCCTTAGATAGCGTAATAATCAGAATGGAATGTCTTATAACTTCGAAATGATCGAAAACTTAAGCAAAATGTCGTGCCCAGTGATTAGACGGACCATACGCCATTATTATTGTTAACAATTATTTTGGTAAATTACACATGAAATCGAATTTCAGAATCTTTTGGTATTCCAGTACGAATTTTACATCTATGTCATACAAAATTCTATTTGATCATCATCATCATCAGCCCGTGTCTCTCCACTGCAAGGTATAGGCCTCTCCCAAGGCTAAAATTCTACTTCACAGCTTGTGTATTTTTACTTTACAGCGTATATTTTTTTGCTCACATTTTTGTTGTCACAACGCTGTGTTTTTATGAACATCCATAATTTAAACGTAGTTTAGTTAAAAATTTTATTTTTCTTTATCTTTCATTGTCATACTTGGGTTTAAAAGAAAGAGTCAAAACATATTTTAATGAAACCAGGTTTAAATAAACGTTCATTTATTAGACCGTATGCCTACGTTTTTGAGTGAAGAGTAGTGTCAAGAAGTCGACAAACTACTTGCCTACGAAGCTGGAGGTCCCGGATTCGAATCCCAGGTCGGATCGTATTTATATGATGAATATTAATACTAGTACCGGGTCTTGGTTGTTGCATGTATGTGTGTCTTCGCTTGGTACCCAAAACACAAGCTAATGCTTGGTTTGGAGCCTAGACGTTGTGATGTATACGTATGTTATGTTATATTATGTTACTTTAGCGCTCTGAGAAAAAGGGAGTTTTATTAATTGTAACACCGCTCCTCAACGATTGATTTTCTCGATCTGATAATCATTCATCTTAGAAAGAGTCGGGTTTTTCATAAATTCAGTCATGCTCGCTGAAAGTTCGACCGTCCAGTCATTGTTACATGGCTGAATCGCGAAATGAGTCTTCAAACAATCCGTACATTGTTACGATTGTTGTACGTTTAATCTATTTTTGATCCGTACACTGAACGTCGGTCGGTCACTTGAAATCGACGACGCGAACTGGGTTAGTGCACAATGAAAGCGCGACCGATAGATAGATACACACAGTTCGACTCATAGACTTTGCAAACTTCTCCGCCGGCTTCCCCACTAGAAGCACGTCTGTGTGAAGTAAAGCGTTCCATCGCGTAGCGGATGGGGAGAAGGAGATTACCCTATACTATTGACGTGACTAAGTCGCAATATTAAATTTATTTTATTAGTGATAGACGGGTCGATACTGTTATTAAAGGATGCTAAAAACACATGTGTCGCAGAAATGGTGGCTGCCAGATATTGGTTATGCTTCTCATCTTTGGAAAAAAATTCTCAAGATGGGGCAAATTTTTATCAATCTGTGTCATATTAGTAATTGATATTGTAAATGCATATTAATCTTCATTATACCTATACTTTATAAAGTAGAAAGCTTTTTATTTACAAAATTGACGACCGTACGCTCCTTCAGAAACGTATAATCAATTACTTCGGTGATCAATTACGCTGCTTCTAGTGAGAAAGCAAGCGTCGGGTTTCTTCAATTCTATAAGTTCGACTGTTTTTTAGGGTTTCAAAGCCAAATGGCAAAAATGGTACCCTTTTATTTCCGTCATATCCATATGTCTGAGGTTCATATCTCCGCCATATACATATTGACGACCGCTTAGCCTAGTGGGTAGCAACTCTGCCTACGAAGCTGGAGGTCCCGGGTTCGAATCCCAGGTCGGGTCAGTATTTATATGATGAATATTGATACTGGTACCGGGTCATGATTGTTATATGTATGTGGTGTCTTTGCTTGGTACCCAAAACACAAGGTAATGCTTAGTTTGGGGCCTAGACGTTGTTGTGATGTATGCGTTATTATTATTTCCACTGGTCTTGGATGAAATTTCACAGCCGCAGTTGTACATTCATTTTCATATTTTATTTTTTTCTCGTTCGCCCCAATAGTGGTGCGTTATCATCAGACAGATCTTTGAAAATGCAATTGAAGTTATATACTAAGTGAATGTTTTGTTTAGGTGAATATGTGATACAGCGAGATATGAATTTTCAAATGCGTAAATTTCCAGCCTTGTGTGTTAAAAATCAAAATAAAATGTAGACTGTACTACTTAACTAACGCTTTCAACAGAATATGTGTGAGGTTTTTAAGACATCCACTATTTTCAGTTACCGATAAACGAAATTTGATTCCAAGACAAGATTTTCTTGTCGAAAAATTCCACAGAACTTGGAGTTAAATAAAGTTTTCTGTTGTTGATATACTGATAATTTGAGATATAATATTTTCATCTTGTGTATGAAATCACGCTTGTTCGCCCCAATTCCGCATATTATGGCATTCGTGTAGTGATTCGGAAACTGTGAGACTCGTGCGGACCTCTAAAAATGCCGCGCCGGTCCATTAAGAGCTTATTAAAACCGTGGTGTGCGTGTCGTCCGTTAAAAAAAGACGAACGCCGACGCGATCCGGCTACCGGCGGTCGGTGCTTGATGGTATTTTGGGACGGCCACGTCTGGCGTGCTCCACCGCTACGCACGACTTTTACACGGGGACACCTCGTTTATTATACATTGCCGGTTTATATTTCGATTTAGTTTGTTCGCGTTCGTTTCGTTTTCGTAAATATTAATTACTCATGCAATTGCAAAACGTACGTGTTCTATTGGGTTCACAGACCATTCCTAGACTCTATATATGGGCGTATGAAAGTGTGTATTGTTATTAACAATATTCGCTCTAAAACCAAAATGCGTTGCATTTCATGTACTTAGACTGAAAAAAATTCTATATTTATCTATCTAAATATAATATATTTATCTAAATATATATATGTTATAAAGAATATTTAAGTAAGTGGTCTGGTATCCATAGTACAAGCTTTGCTTAGTTTGGAACTAGATGGCGCTGCCTGAAATGACTGCGGTATTATTATTATTATTGATTAATCTATATACAACGTAATAGTTATTCGACTAGATTCCTCTTAGGAGGTGATTCACTATATCCAAATATACACATTTTCCATTTTTTTTTATTATTTACTATTTTTCCAGGCAAGAAATTATAATACGATCCAAATTACAGAATCTTCATATACACAGTACTTTTAGTATGCGTGTGCGCATGTAGAAACGTGTTAAACTAGACAAACGAGACTAGAAGCGTTTACGTGCTTAGAAATCTCAGAATCGCCGTGCGCGCCAATCAGCGTCCTCAAGTAACACCCACAGCTATAGTGTCGCGTCCCATAAGTGATGTAGTGAGCATTCGTTCTTAATTTCAATAAACGATTTTATTTATATAGAATAGTTTAAATTAGTAACTAATAATTATTTTATTCTTTTAATGGGTCATTATAGGTCATGTTACTTAAAATATTATTTTCTTATCGCCGTTGTCTGATCTGAATTGATTTAACCTAACATGACTCAGGTTTTTTATAATAAAGACACTGAAGTTGCACTTACATCATATATTATAAACGCAGAAGCTAATGTAAGTATAATAAATATATGATAATATCACGGTTACTTAACCCAAAAAAAGTAATCAGATGAGTTTTTTATTAACAATAAAGACAAAAACCAGCAATGTATGACACATAAAACGGTACAATTTCTAAATTTAAGCACGTTATAGTGACGCAGTCGCATCTCGAAAGACTGCGGCAGTGAGTTATTCAGATTAGGTTGAAGTTATTGGTACAAAGCAGTGTTGTCCTAATAAAGATTCCGCACAGATTTTATATTTTATTATTTTATATTTATTAAAAAAAATGTTTTATCTTTTACTAGTCTAATAAGTAATTGCTGCAGATTAAATACGTAGATATTCATTTATACTATACAATCGTAAAAAAGAATGTCAGTACATGGAAAATGTTGTTAACAAGTTTGTTGTAATCGACTCCTTCGTCGTCCCTGATTCCACTAAACATTTTTTTTTTAATGTTACTCAAATTATTATTATTATATTATTATAATTACATTGTTCGAAGGATTATAACTTAAAAACCACTTTATTGATTTTGATGAAACTTACACATTTATATATAATAAATCATAGTTCAACACAGAATACTTAAGATTCATCATCACACTACTATTTTTCAGGATTAGAGCAGTAAGAAGATAAGTAATTTAGAAAACATTTTCATCACGACATAGCCCAGGTGTGCAAAAAACATTTTTTATCTCAAAGTATAATAAATATGGGTCAGTATATGTATCGACGAATCAACCGTTCGCGTCTATGGAAGGCAATTTGTTGGCGGTTCTTGTAGTTGCCGAGAACAAAAGAACTAATGCGAATCGTGAAAATCCCCACGAAAACTATCATCATCATCATCAGCCCATTTTTACCCCACTGCAGGGGCTTAGGCCTCCCCCAGGGTGAGGAGGGGGGCTTGGAGCTTAAGTCCACCACGCTGCTCCACTGCGGGTTGGGGACTGTAACGACCGCCATCTATTGACAGCGTCCGGGACCGACTGCTTAACGTGCCCTCCGAAGCACGATGTCAGTGATATTGTGCACTTAAGTCAGAAAACTCATTGGTACACGCCCGGATTCGAACCATGGCCCTGTGGAGCCTTATAAATTTGAGACAGGTTCGTTGCGCTCTGGGCTATCACGACACTTAAACTATTCGAAACTACACGAAAACTATTCGAAGTCACAAATGACTAGTAAAATTACATTTAAATTTAATGTTCATTCAGTGTTCTATAAGACAGACTGGCTCTAAATAACCGACTCCGTGTCGTCCCAACACGAGCGACGGATGCGACGTCGGAATCATTTTAGCAGCATTTATTTGACGAATTTAATTTATTTTTATTATGCCAACGAACGAAGTAACAGATGAACGAATTTGGGAAGTACGCGCCGAATTAGTCTGTATTTTTTTTTAAAGAGGAGTCACAAAGTACTTTTATGTATTTAAAAAAGGGGGGAAGGGTAACTGTAGCAGCCATGTTTCGATATTTATATAAAAAAAATCTTAATAAATTAAATGTTAATTATTGCGAATTTATGGACACAAAATTTATGTATTTTATATAGAATTTATTTCAGTTAAAGTGAACGCGTTTTATAGAAATCCTTATGCAAAATTTCAGGTTTCTAGACCCAGCAATCAGGCGTACTTATGCGTTGATATACAAATTTAATAATACTTCTTTCCACCTCCCCTAGTATTAGAATTTTGAATTATTTTTAGTACATGCTTACATTGTTAGGTGTAAAGAGCTTCTGTTTGATATTTCAACTATAGGTACCTTATAAACTAACACCTCATTTCATCCACTTAGAGAATGAATTTATAAAATCGGTAAAACACATGTTTCCTCATGCACTTTATAAATTGTTTCTATGAAATCTTAAGTTAATACAGTTGATATAATAATATTTTCTCTATACAAACCATAGAAGTAGGAATAATATAAGGTAGACACTAGAACGCATACTACGCTTACAATGTCTTACGGGAACTACGCTTAAATTAAGTGTAGTCGACGCGCCGTCTTTGGTAACAATGCTTGTTAAAGCTCCGGTACAATGTTAATTTTAATAAGGAAAATGATCGCAAACGACGTCGTTAATTCTGATGCTCCATTTTCTCTTCCCGTGACGTATTGTCACTGTACGTGTTGACCCCTCCCACACTTCGCCGCATACCTTCCCCCGCGTTGGCGGCTTACGACTTTGTAATAGTTCAATGGAACAGGGCTCGTTATTATTGTTCCTACTTCTATGATATAAATTTTAACACTTCTTTTCACCCCCTTATATTAGAATCACAATTTTACGAAAGTCTGTTTCTACGCGGACTCAAGTTTCGAGGGTGAAGGAGATCGCGTGGGTATCGGCGAACGGTCGTCGTCAGCTGTTACGTCTGCAAACCGGCAACGTGTGGTCAGTAAAATGCTATATGCTCTACTTAATGGTCGCTTTTGTTATTTCGTGTGCTTAGCTACGTTGTGTAATAAACTTTAATTCTGAATTTTAGTTTCGTAAACCCAGGGATTTGAGCTATGCGTTTATGTATTAGTAAATCAGTTCTATCTTACACCTGGATACACACGAAATTATAACCTTGTTGCTATGACACAATACGTAATATCACCGAAGGCCATCTTGGATCCGCCATGTTGAACACGATAGCAACAAAAAGTTATTTAAAGTCGAAACAATTTTTTAATAAATAAAAATTAATTGTGGAATCATACAATCGGATTCATCCATTCACGCGTATTACAATAAAACATATTCCCGCGACATCGCTCGTACAAGTATTTCTAGTACGGGCATTGTGTCAGCGAGCAACTAGATGACAATGTGGTTGGCGTCTACTATTGAAATAATGTTGTGTAACGTTTCCATTCTAATAACGGCTCCGTTGTCGGATGACGTGAAAGTATACACAATAGAACGGCCGAGTAGATAATGCCGTGCGATGAAACTGGGAACAATTTTAGGAAACGCGCGGAGTGAAAATCAGATCACGTAATAACAAAAGAGGAATGGCCAAGTGCGAGTCGAACTTCGCGCGTTTTGGGTTCTTTAGTGCATGAATATGTCTATTTGTTCCGTATCTGGGTCTACATATAGTACATTACGTATCGAATTATATGTATGTATATATATATCAGTTGTCTAGTACCCATAGTACTGGCTTTATTTACCAGATGACCGTGTGTAAGATATCGCAGATATTATTATTATTCACCTATTAACTAGTCATCAATCATTATTAATCAATTGTCTCTGTTAATTGAATGACCTTCAATTTGACCAAATATGGTTAATGAGTGGTGAATAGGTTAATAATTATAATAATACCTAGGACATCCCACACAGCGCCATCTAGTCCGAAACTAAGCAAAGCTTGTATTTATTTATTAAATATTTATTAAAGGCACCAGACAACTGATATACATAGTTAAATATTCTTTTTAATACATAGATATACATATACATACATAGATATTTTATTATTTTTAGGGTTCCAGTGCTAAAGCAAAAAACGAAACTTTTATAGTTTTTTATGTCCGTTCATCCGTCCGCCCGCCCACCCTACTTAGCCGTTTTGGTTCAGCGATATGTCGTTGCAAAGAAAATCGGTACTTCTTAAATATTGAAGGTGATTGAGAGCACAGAAGCAGAAATAAATAGAGTACAGAACACACTTTTCAAGGTATTCTGTACTCAAAGAGTATTTGTTTGATCACATAGTATAGGTATACCTTTGCAAGAACTTGACTTGGGCTATACGTCAGGTTTGCACAACATTTCTAACAGTTGAAACTTTTAAGCAGTACACATACTATAATTACTTAAAATTGTAGCGGGTTTCCAACATTCGTTTTGAAAGGACAACGGACGAACGGAAAAAAATTGATATAAAAAAGAGAGGAGAAGAAATAAGTTTTATTATGTTTGAACAATAACTTGTCTTTCGCGTCGTTCGTTGGGAGTGTAATATTCCCAATGCTTTGGTATCTAGCAGACAACTATCAAATACTGTCTAGCCTATGTCGACTCTACGCTCTCGTTAAGTACGTGCGGACGGTAGTACACCGCCAATCTCCCTTGCAACGTGGACTTGGATTGCTCCGAGAGCTCCTAGATGGGAACCATCAGCTGGATGTGTTTGTTGATAGAAGACGCCTGTAAGAAGAAAATTGTGCTATTTTATGTGAATTAAGATGATTGATGTCATTGATTGTATATAATTGTTAAAATTTAGATTTATTGTTTTTATTTTGTCATACATAGTAAATGAGCTACTGTATAACTATTTTAGTTATTTAAAAATGCAGGTATGAGAGAATGTATTTACAGTTAAGTCGGTATATTATGTGTAATTTGTATTCTGTTGTGGTCTACAGAGATTGAAATAACAATTCTAAGCCAGAATTTAATCACACCAAACGCCCCATAATTTGTAGTCAGTCGTTTACGTTTTGGTTTTCACACAAACGTACGTTCAATATGTATGATGAATAGTTGGGTCGCAGAGCGATGGTATTATATCGAATCGTTTGATGTCTCAAATCGGCGGGTGATGAATAACGTAGTAATAGGATCGCTTATTCGCGCTCGTTAAACCGCGGCCCCGCTTCTCGATTGTGTCTGGATTGACATTGATGTGTAGATGTTAAGATATGATGGTCGGTGATGTTTTTTGTTAGCAAACACCATCATTGGTGAAACGTTTTTTGGTGTGTTTTAGAAATAGAGTCCATGTTTGTAAATTACATTAACTTTTTAATTAAAAGGGTAGACTTTTCATACAAAAAAGAGGGTTCGGACCGTGTCTAATCCTCGCTGTATTACAGTATCAATATTTACAGAAAAAATATATGTGATAGCAGAAATACTGTCACAGGGCGGTATGTTTTTGTTTTTTCGATATTTTGTTTAGTTGTTTCAGAATATTTCTGAAAAACATGATTTCCGTCGGTTCTTGCTTTTAAACATAATCAGCCGTAAATTCGATATTAATGCGAATTTAAACAGATAAAAACAAAACGTACCGCCTTAGGGACATGACATCCTTTTTTAATGAACCTGCAAATTTTGGTTCCAATTCATACACATTTCAGGGTTGGAAACAGTCAGGGCCCGCAAGCTGTTTCGACGGGTATTTTATAGGTATTTTTGGGAATTTGTTTTTGTCATCTCGTCACTCAGGAATAGGTCGAGGAAGAGAGATTGAAACGGAAATAGGGATGCCAATTCGAAGCCGCGAATTGAAAGCCTAACCCCATATCTAACTGCGTGTTATGTAAACGACTGTGACGTTCCTACAATGCAACTATTTATGTCCTTGAAGATCTTTAAAAATGGCGCACGATTGTGTTGTAAATACTAGGAGTGATCAAAAATTTGTGAGAACGCCATATATACTCCTTGGTAAGAAAAAAATTATACTGGCAGGCATAGTTCAGATATTTATAATATTAATTAAGAAAAAGGCTTCAATTCTCTTTTGTTTCTTTTTCTGAATGTAGTCATTTGTTTGATTCGTGTAAGAACGTGTTCTCGAAAATGGAGAAAAACGAAGTGCGAGCCGTTATTAAATATCTCTGTTTAAAAAAGTTAACGACGCAAGAGATTCACTGCGATTTGGAGGCAACATTAGGGGAGTCTGCTCCACCGTATTCCACTGTCGCAAGGTGGGCTTCTCAATTTCTAGTAAGGAGAACAAGCACGGAAAAAGAACATCGTTGCGGCCGCCCATCGACGTCATTCACCCAAGAAAATGTAGTTAAAGTCGAAAAAATTGTATTGAGCGATCGAAGAGTTACCGTTACTTAGTTCAAGAAACGGGCATTTCATATGGAAGTATTCAATCCATATTGAAACGATCTTTGAATATGAGAAAAGTCTCCGCACGGTGGGTGCCGAGAATGTCAACAGACAGTCAGAAACAAAATCGACTTGACATTTTGAAGACATTGTTGGATAAATTTCAAGAAGATTCTGAAAAACTTTTGTCTCGTTTTGTAACTATGGACGAAACATGGGTCCATCATTTTGATCCCGAGACAAAACAGCAATTTTCACAACGGAAACGGCCATTATCACCGACCCCGAAAAAGTTTCGTGCCGTGGCATCAGCTGGCAAGATTATGGCCTCCATATTTTGGGACTCAGAAGGGATATTGTTGATTGATTACATGGAGCGTGGAACCACTATGACAGGCCAATATTATGCAGCATTAATTCCTAAGGTGAGGAATACCATAAAAGAGAAATGGAGAGGGAAACTTCGAAGGGGCGTGCTGTTTCATCACGACAATGCACCCGCGCACAGCTCAGCAGTTGCGATGGCTGCCATTCAACAAGCTGGCTTCGAATTGGTTGACCACCCCCCTTATTCACCAGATCTGGCGCGTAGCGATTTTCATTTCAAAGCCTTGGAAAAGCGCAGGACTCGGTGTGTAGAGAGACTCGGACACTATGTGAAAAAAACATTTTAAGTTATCATTAGTCATTATATTCTATCTCATTCTCACTACTTTTTGATTTTGCCTCGTAGAGTTTCCATATAAATTAATTAGTACGAGCACAGTATGTATGTATTCAACCAGTTATTTATTCCAAGACTGCGTCCTGAAATATAAAATTTTTACCTATTATCATAACCTAACCTAACATTAACCTAAATCACAATTATTTCACTAATTAGCCTCTTTTAATTTTGTCATAGGCTTAAAAGGCTTCAAATTTTAAAACCAGCCTAACGTTACCCGTTTAACCTAGTTTCATTACCTCCCTCCTAACAAACCCAGCGAGCAAAACGGTGGCGTTGCTTTCTGCGTAAATAAAATAAAATAAATAGGCAGTAAAAATAGGCCACTCAAGTGTTTTCTGTAATCAGCAGCCAGCGCGTATTAAAGAACTAGAACGAAGTAGTGTATTAAGAAGGGAAGTCAGCTGGAATGCGAATGGAATGAGAATAAAATTCTACTTTGTAGTTTAAACGATTGATATCTTAAGGGGCTAGTTTTTTTTCGTTGGAACTCCATTGCTCCAATTTAACGATACTATCTCCGTTTCAAGCGTGACTTAATATAACTTCTCCCTCTTCAGTCGAACCGATTACTAATATAAAATGGATTCCTATCCCCCAAACAGTTTGTATACCTGTAAAATACCCTCCAAAACAGCTTGCTTATCACAATGCAGAGATGAAGCCTATATCTATTTAGCTTTTTTTTATTCTTTATAATTTGCTATTAAAATTTAGTTAACAACGACTATATAGGTATTAATGAAAGTAAATGTCTATGTATAACACCCAACCAAAATATGATAACATATGACTATAGATCAATTAAGATCTAATGTATAATTACTTTGTAACATTGGCTTAGAAGTAGTCTGAGTGACAGCTTATCCTAACAAGCCGTCTTTTTGTATTGTTTATTTTTGGAGTCTAAGACCTTAACACTAAAGTAAGCTCCTTTAACGTAAAATCTTGGTGGATATTTTTGGCCGAACTAAATTGCGTAAGATATTAGCTTTACACCTTGCAGCTTCATCCATGTGGACTACATATTTATACTGGGTCTGCTCAAGGGATGCGACGTTCCAGGACATTATGAAACTTAAAAAATTCTGGAACACCATTTATTTAAATTTTTACTTAACTTTGTTTTTAGTAACTTAAAGTTTAACTTAAAGTTTTCCTTATTAGTTTTTAAAGATCAGTAGGACTGTGGCCAACGATATAAAATGACAAGAAAAAGACGCCTTGACGAAAAAGTTACTGCAGGGCCCGTTTATTGCTTAAAGCTGCAATTAATCCAAGAACCAGTTCCTGTTCCTGGTGAAATCTATGTTATGCAAAAATCCGCATCAAATTTAGCCCGGTTGTTTGTAAAAAAGATATCTACTGCAACTTGCAACGCCCCTTGCTGGCCTGTAACCTAAAACCTGTTTAGGAACATGTTCTAAAGTGATACGAGCGCCTGTGTACTGCAAAAAGTTTCACCACAATCTGATGAAAGATCCGCGTAGCTATAAAACACAAGCACACAAGCATTTTTATATACAATATTATATAAAAATTTGAATTTATTAAGTAAACTAAACCAGACTAACTGGTCATTTAAAACGGCATGGGATACCCAAATATAGGGAAACGAGTGCACGCGCGACGGCTCTATTTGTCGAAAGCCTGTTGACCACATACATGTCGGTATTTTGATTGCCTCACACAAGAACGAATACGCGGAACAGCCAATAGATGTAATAGGTATACATATTAGACAGGGACAAACTTTTGCCTCAGATACTAAATGTTGGATGACTTGTATGTTTGCACTATCTCGTTTGAAAATTCGTCGTCTTGAAGCTCATAATTTTCACGTAAATACGGACGATATTATTTTTATCACACAAAAGCACTTAAGTGGTCACATAGTCTTTTATTCTTGATTGATATGAAATGAAGGCGATAATTTTTTTTTATATACTGTGACGTACATCAATTTTTGAAATAACTCCAAAAATAAGAGAATGTATCCTCAGAATGTTTTCTCGTAACTGTCCATATTTTTCTAATGTGTATACTGCACTTGAAAATCATACATACGTCTCTACAAAATTATAAATTGAAAACTATTGGGACGGTTAATTTAAAAAAATATTCTCGTTATTTTAAACTTTTAATTGGTAGTTAATTACTTAGAATTCGAATACTCAAAATATAGGTAACGTTTCACCGCGATACGTAGGTAGGCAGTTGGCGTGTTTAAAAGGTTCCCGATCATGTACAAAATGGCCGGCGAACGCCTTGCCCCGTAATAAGTGTAATTTGTGTGTTTGTATGCCGCATTTTATCGTCCCGCATAAGTCTATATACACCGAACTTAACTCACGACATGTCTTTTAGTTTTCGAACGGGTCGCTTGCGTGTGCTCGCAAAAGCTTAGCCGGAAATAGCTACTAAGGTGGCTTCCTACATAGCATAGCTATAGCTTTCTACAATACGACGTCTGTTTTTTCAAATGAAAATGTTCCATTTTGTATTAGTAACGATTCAGGTTATGTTCGTAAATTACAAGTGAAACTTTGTATTGAAAACATTAGTTAAATTTCACTAAATTCGAATGATCTCTTTTGACCATAATTAATGCGAAAATGATACTGGCCGATTTTCAATCGTATTCTCGATTTATTTCTTAAATATATAAAATAATAATAATACCTGGGACATCCCACACAACGTCATCTAGCCCCAAACTAAACAAAGCTTGTATTATGGGTACATACATACATACTTACATATCCTTTTATTTTATTCTTTAACACACATGTTCAACAAATACACATGTTCATGCACACAAATATTTGTCCCGGGCAGGAATCGAACCCGCGACCATTGGCTCCGCAGTTAAGGTCTCTAACCACTCGCCCAAGCGGTCTTCGTCATATAAATATATAATTCATTTGTTTATCGTGTTTCGTTTATCATTGACGTCTATTTGTTCTGAATATGTTGCAAGAAAAACGTAATATGTTAGAAACATTAGAAATTGGGCATCTAACAGTCATTAAAGTAATTAAAGAGGGAAATACGTCCTCACAAATACTACAACGTGTATTAAATGTGTTCGATGATTACTGCCCTTCTGATTTCATTATAAAGTTTTGGTTGAAACAGTACAAACAAGGCCGCGAAAGCCTCGAAGACAGATGACCCCGTAGTGGGCGGCTAGTTTCAACCGTTACCGACGAAAATTTGGGTGTAGGAGTTAATTTAAGAAGAGTGGCAAATTAAACAGTGGTAATCGGTACAGGGCTTCGGATGGCACGTTAAGCAGTCGGTCCCGGACGCTGTCAATAGATGGCGGTCGTTACAGTTCCCAACCCGCAGTGGAGTAGCGTGGTGGACTTAAGCTCCAAGCCCCCATCCTCACCCTGGGGGAGGCCTAAGCCCCTGCAGTGGGGTAAAAATGGGCTGATGATGATGATGATGATTAATCGGTACAGACGTAAACATTAGTAAAGAACGCATAAACTAAATCATTTATTCAATATTTAGACATATCCAAGGTCAGTACGTGCCATTAAAATGTTAGCTCCGTCGGCCATGGAGCGACCTATGAGATGTTGCAAGGCATTTTTATATATGAGTAGAGGTAAAGGAATATAAATTATTTCTACAGTAGTAACCTATGATGAGCCCCTGGATCCGACAATGGGATTCCGAAAGTAGTGGCCGAACTTTTGAGATGTAGAAGGGACAATAAGACTAATATATCATTTGCCAAAAAAACTACGATCAATGCTGTATATTATGCTAATTTGTTGGATCAACACGAAAGCCATTAAGAAAATAAAGGAGGGGCAAACTCGGTAGAGGTATATTAATTTTTACATCATAATGCATCTGTGTATACAGCTCAAGCAATACAGCTAGCCATGAGCAAAAATGGCTTTTAAAAAATTTATCACCCACCCAGCTCAGATTTGGCGCCCCGCGATTATTTCCTATTTAGATTTTTGAAGAGATATTTAAGGAGACGACATGAAAAATCCAGCTATACTTGTGTTTGCTTGCATAGGTAAGAAGATTACTTAATAGCTTGACCTCGTATTTACAAAGTACGTGCTATGTATTTAATTAAAAGATAGGAATACCGATGTATTCAATTTGAAAATGTTTTCTATTATATTATCGATCCTATATATATATATATCGTTCGTACAGCCTGAAATATTACCTTTCAAGGTCAAGAAGAGTGCGAAGAGACAATTTTTCGTGCGCCCTGTTACAAATCGATAAAATCGATACGGAAACCGTCTTTGCCTTATTGCATCTATAAATTTTGCAAGGCGCTATCAGCTCTGCATTATAAGCGGACATGAGAATTCCGCCTTATTAGTCGAAACTGGTAGTTTTCCCTTATAGGCCGCGAGGCGAGGGCCGGGTCAAGGATAACTGCCCTACCTCCCTGCACTCTCGCTTTTTTTTCGTGACACCCTATTAAATGACGGATACAGCGAAATAATGTCGCTTTGAAGCATGTATTGGACTTTTCGAGTTTGAACTACGTCGTAAGGATGCGATTTTCATGTATGCCGAAGATCTTATCTCGGTACTGTATTTTCAAGAAATTGCCCAACTAGCAGTCAAGCTATTAAAACACTTAAGAACATTACAAATGTTGTACAGAAGGGTTCGTATTCGTATTAGGTACCTACTATTAAGTCTTTGCACAGCTACTGACAGTTATTTCACGAACGTTGCATTAGTTTGGCCCATTTTGAATTTTACAACAGTTGTACAAGGTCCATTTTTAAGTTCCTACCTCTCCTATACAGCCATTGTAAAGCTCTGTTTCCACAGCTTGTCCGCTAGTTGGGTGTGTTGACATGTGTACTGAAAAAACTGTTCTTTTAATATGGAGATTCACTATCAGTAGAGCGATAGATGATCGAGGCATCATAAAATACGAGGAAAACAGCGTAATTTATGGTTTCTATTCTATCTTTGCAACATAAATTGCTTTACTGATACTGAATCCTTATAAAATTTAAGGAACACTTTTCTCAGTGTGTTTTTCGATCTAAAGATTAATTTTGTTCGGTAAGTAGATGTAGAAAATACCTAATACAGCGATTTTTTGTTATGTACAGTTCCAATCAACCTTCATGGCGGATGTGAACATAGGCACTAGTCGCGTCGCAGTAACCAGTTTTAGGTGTAGCGGGACGCAGTGGAGCGAGGGGCATATGAGTGAACCTGCGCAAGAATTCTTAAAGCGTTGTTTTCCGATCCGCCATAAAGTTTGATTGGAACTATACACGTAAACGAAATGTCATACTTAGTTACGCGATTTGCAATATAGCATACAAATTAAATTTAAAAAGCCTATTCCTATCGAACGAGGGGAAAGATAAGACCTTTACGCGATCGACGAATAAATCAAGCGAATTCGAGTTAATCTCTTGTGATATTTTTGCACGGAACAGTGTAGCAAGGGAGCTCGCGCGGCCGGGTCAAGGCGAGCGCCGGATGACTACCCCGCTTTTAACTTTTATGGGGTCGGCTTTACTCGCGTCTATATACGGCTCTCGCTGTGGCGAAGATTTAAATGAAAACGGAACGAACGAATTTCCCTTGAATGTACTCGCTTTTAAATTAAACATGGCGTCTGTAGTGTTAACGAACATACCTATAACTATCTATTAATAGTTTATTGGATGACATTTGTATAAAACGCCACCTCATTGCATGCGTGCGTACCTACGAGTGGTGTTTGTATAATCTTTCGCCCTTTGGCGGTTGACTAAAAAGCTATAAAAGCTCTTCTCTATATGCATCGCGAATTTACTATAAAAGGTAATATATAACTGCAAATTAACGATTTTCGGATCTTTTCCTTTACTTGCGCTGCTGGAGAGCTTGTTTCAGACCAAATTTCATAATTCTAGGTCAACGGAAAGTAACCCATAGGTTTTGATTCACTTTACAAGTGTCGAATATAATAATAATAATAACACACACAATCACAACAACGTTTAGGTCCCAAACTAAGCATTAGCTTGTATTTTGGGTACCAAGCGAAGACACCACATACATATAACAACCAAGACCCGGTGCCAGTATTAATATTCATCATATAAATACTGGCCCGACCTGGGATTCGAACCCGGGACCTCCAGCTTCGCAGGCAGGGTCGCTGCCCACTAGGCTAAGCGGTCGTCATATGCGTCATCAATGTGATTATTTTTTTTAAACAGGCAACGACAATATTTTAAATTTAACGGGTGATTGTTAATTAATTCTGAATTCAATTAATCAATTAAATAAATTGAATTAATTCTGACGTGTTAATTTTATGTTACGATGAAAGTGCGATGCCAATTTCGGGGAGGTTATTGACATCATTGGTTTTACAAACGTATTATGCAAACACAGCACCTTGTAAATGTTGTACCAGGAATACGGAATACAATTTATTTGTGTTTCGTAATATTGATATTGACAAATATAGCGGAAACCCATTTGAATGTAATTTTCAGGAAACGCGTGAATAACAAATGTCATCAACCAATTTACACAAAAGCTCGAAATGGTAGAGTCAAGGTACGGGTGTCGCATACGATTTTAATGTTATACAGATGTGTTTTAGTTGTTGCCTTTTCATAATTATTTTAAAAGTTCGATACATAAATATTTTAATTAAATGTTTGACATCAGCAGCCAAGTTTGTTGTTTTTCATCATCATCATCATCATCATCATCATCAGCCCGTGTCCCTCCACTGCAGGATATAGGCCTCTCCCAAGGCTCGCCACCACACGGTCCTCCGCCTTTCGCATCCAACTACCCATCCGACTACTTGTTGTTTGGTTGTAGTTAATTAAAATGTTGCTGGACCCTAGGCATATTATCAATTTCAGAAAGTATTTTACAAACGGAAATTGTATGTTATTGAGCAATTATATTAACAGTGATCAGATTTAAAAAAAAACTTAATAAACCTCGGTGTAAAAAAATATATATCTATAAAAAATGTTTAAGTATGTATATCAGTTGTCTGGTACCCATAATTCAAGCTTCGCTTAGTTTGGGACTAAACGGCGCTGAATGGGATGTCCCAGATTTTATTATATTATTATTTAGGTATATTATTAAGGCTATGCTAGCATCCATATATACATGTTTTAATTACTGATGTGATCTCTGTTTCGCCTGCGTGATCTACAAGACTTAAACTGTTTATTTCTCGATTCCCACCCTGTCTTGAACGGGCTATGCTCAGTATTTCTTTGATGGACAAAATCAGGAATACGGAAATTCGTTCAAAAACTAAAGTTGTCGACAAAGCCGATGTGATTAGCAAGTGGCAATGGGCCAGTCACATTTGCCGTAGAACCGACAACAGATGGGGTTGACGAGTTCTCAAATGGAGGCCACGTACCGGGGAGCGAAGCGTTGGGCACCCCCCGGCCAGGTGGACTGATGAAGCTCCATGCCGAGGGTAATTGGATGCGGAAGGCGGATGACCGTGTGTGGATGCGAGTCTTGGGAGAGGCCTATATCCTGCAGTGGAGAGACACGGGCTGATGATGATGATGTCCCTGTCTTGAAAAATCGTTTAGAAAATTGTTTCTTAGAGTAGACCCTGGGTTACGACATATAAATTACGAAAAGTTTCATCAAAATCGGTTCAATAGTTTTTTTAGTTTATCGTATTCGTACAAACAGACTATAGTACATTATGATGTAAGTACGGTAAGCTGCATATTATAGTCGAGGGTTTATAGGCACGAGGCGGAGCCGAGTGCATCATACGTATGACGTTTTTCAATAGATTTGCGATTGAAATTAGGTAGATACTTCCAATGAAATAATGGCGGGAGCTATGGGCGCGAGCAGGTTTGCTTTTTGCGGTTTACGCAAACGAACAGAATGCTCGTTTGTGATTAATGTAGAGTAAAAAGGCCTAGTACTGTAAAATACAACATTACGGGACCTACAAGTTTCTATGTCATAAGGACCGTATTAATAGCAAATGTATTGAAAAATAAATTATGTCTTAGATTACACTCTAGATTACGATATATAAATTCGATTCAGTAGTTATTGAGTTTATCGTGTTCATACAATAAATTGGTAAACCATAAAAGTACGAATTGACTAGAAGCCCTCTTTTGCGTTTACCGTCTAACCACTCATACTATAGCTAGCCGGTGTATGATGGGGAATTTTAGTCCGAGTTTCAGTGCGCAAGGTCTCCGCGCGGCGCTCTTCAGCCCCGAGAAATCCCCGCACACCGGTTTCAACACCCCGAAACTGCGAAATGTCACTTCTATACTGTGAATTGACATTTATGACTATTAAAACCAAACGCTGCCGTCAAATTAATTTACTCTATGCGGTAAACAGACAGAAATTAAAAACAAATCGTTGTTTTAAGTTCACGATCGTCTACATAACCTATAAAAATTATCGTTTTGGAAAAATAACTTATGTACACGATTGACCTCGTTACTATTTTATTATAGTACGAATGGATGGATACTACATTTGAACGTTAGTGAATAGTTAGTATGTACAGAGGGCTAAGTGCGAGTTCTTTTACTATTAACTGTGTAGTTTGCGTTTTCCGTAATTTGTATGGAAACTCGTAGTTACCTAAAACGACCGCTAGATGTGCTGTACGAGTTTCCATACAAATTATAAAAAACGCAAACTACATAGTTAATAGTAAAAAACTCACACTTGGCCCTCAGTTGTGGTTTGGTATCGATCGCACGGTTATGGGCGGACTGATGCCTCCACTCGCCAAAAGTGAACAACGCAGATCACATAGACTAAAAAAATATGGATCCTCTATAGATTGTTTCTCGTCTAAGTGATTGGTCCTTTCTGTGACGTGATCACATCTTCCGAAGCTGATTGGTGGGCATAGAGTACTGCGATTTCTGCGCATAAATTATTTCTAATACGTTATAATACGGCGATTTCTATGTGACGGCTTATCTACGTATGTACGTCGATGGATAGTACCTACACAGCATAAAAGAAAATAGCATATTTTTTTGTTACTACCCAGGGTTCTGTGTGATGTTAAGTAAAACGCACGGCAAGTTTTTCTTATAATTTACGGAGAAATAAATCCACATTTCACATCGACATTGACAACTCGTTGATTCTTTCTCTACACTTTTACTTCATTGTCATCACTCGTCCAAATCTTACTAACACACACGTTGTCAAATTCGCCGCCTATGTATTATCCAAAACGACTTCCATCACAAATTGGTCATCCTTTTTTTTCCAGTACTGTGCTGTACTGTAACGCGTAAATGTAACAATATTATATCGTAGCCATGTCCTCACGCGTCATTAATAATTGGTTTTTCGTAATGAAATAAACTGAAGAAAAATTTCTACAGACAGACCTAATTATCGTACAAAACCGCTTTCATTTTATAATATGATGCTAGTACAAGCCGAATATGACGTCTCATTTTTCTTTACAATACGGAAATAGAAAAGGAAATGTCTGTGGAAGCTATTTCGGAAGCACTTTTCAGCTTTAACAAAGAAAATATGCTTAGGTGGGCCGTGCTTTGCGATGCGAGCTTTGTTAGCCAATGTGATTGTTTTTTTTTTTCTTCCATTTTATAATAGTTTTTAATTGAGGACGTACTTTGAATGTGTTATGTATGCACTTCGACTTCGATCTACGAATAGCGATACCTAAAGTGCATAGTAGTGTCAATTTACACGATTGTATATTACTTAGATTTTTAAGGCGCATGATGTTGGAATTGGAAGTGAAACTTTTCAGCTTCAACATCTATATTATTTTCAAAGTAATGTAGATGTTGAAGCTGGTATGAAAGTAATTGCGATCTCTTTTATGCTGTAGTAGTGAACGTGAAAAGTGAATTTGGTGTTTGTGTAAGCTTGCCAGCCTCCACTTAGGATATTGGATGCAGTATTGGTACGTCGACGGTGGCATAGAAGTGGTCCCGCTAGACCGTACCTGCCTCCGCTAAGTGCATATAGAATCGCGGCGGGCGTTGTATGCTAACCTTGGGCTCTGCGGGCTGGATGTGCGGCGCGTCTGCCCGGGCCGAAGTTCGATTTTTACTTGGAGCATCAGCGCGGCGCGGTGTTACGCCCGGGTGGGCGTGGCCTGCCAGCCGGTCAATAGCACGACCTCGTCCTGCGCCCCGCGCACCGTGCCGGGGATGATTGAAACGTACGGCGCCGCGGGCGGCCGCGCGCGCATCAACCCCGCCCGCGCCCCTCCCTTACCCGCGCCAAGGACGTTCAGTGAATCCGTCCTTCTCTGTCGCGAAAGCACGTGCCGCGGTTACTATTCGATATTATTATAATGTGTGCCCCTTGGTGCCGCGCGATACTCACCTTCGACCAATTATGAGTCAAGTGCCTGATAAATTAGGTGACGAATTTTGATATCTGAAAGGAGTCGACACGGGTCGCTGTTAGCGATGCGCGAACACCGTCGTCGTCGAGGACAATTAGGTGCCTCTGAAGTGATATGGAGATAAGGAGACTCGCTGCGCGTCTTCCGTCCGCCAGCTGTCCGCCCCGACACCCGACCAAAACGACCCTAGCGCCAGGTGAGCCCGACTAGCTCTAAACTCGGTTTTTGTTCAAAACGCACCATTTCCGTCTGTACTCACTACTAACATAAAATGGACGGTGTGTTGCAATCGAGAAAACTTTTGAGAGGCCAAGACGAAACAGAAAAAATAGCTAAATATACGGAGCTGGAGTGAATTCGTTTTAGCGTACACTGTTAAATCGTTTGGTACTTTTACCAGACTAAGATTTATATTCTCTGGCTATACCTTATGGAAAACAGGTCAGCCCATATGTATCTATACCACACCATCAGCCCATCAATGCCCCACTGCAAGGGCTTAGGTCTCCCCTTGGATTGAGAAGACTTGGAGCTTAATCCACCACGCTTATCCAGTGCGGGTTGGTGCATTTTAACGACTGTCGTCTATTGATGGCAACCAAACTACCAAACTAAGATTTGTATTCTCTGTCTATCCTTTATGGGAAACAGGTTAGCCCATACATATCTATATGTATACATGTTTAAAAAAAAATATTGAGAATTACGGATTATCACAAAAAAATGGTCTGCTGTTTCGATCGAATACTAATACCTAGTTACGTGAAGGATTTATTTAAGGCTCCATTGAAGTTTTCGGATTTTTTTTACGATAACTGGCAGCGACTCGACTCGCATCGAGATTGGAGTTACCTTTCATCGTTACTGTTATGTTCAACCCCCAGACTACTTGCGATGATGAAATTTTATCACAGATCAATGAACTCGGTTCTATCCTTAACCTGTAACTAACCATGTTCGCGACAGCGAGATTCCAGGCGGCGTTGAACTATTCGGTGCACGCGCACTGAACGGACAACATACCCATAGTAAAAAATTGTGTTAAAGTGTACATGCGTGTGATAAATGTAATATAGTTTTTGCAGCATATGTATAGTATTAGCATTGTTAAATGCCTGTTTTGTAAATAGTAGATAAAAAATGGTTTATTGTGTGTTTTCCTTATCTGCACTAGCCGAATACTTGCTATAATAGGTAAGTAAAATATATTATACGCTCTTTCATACTTGAATATATTCTCGCTGTAGTACTGCTGCCGAATCGTGCCTTAAAAATAAAAACCGCTTTCTTCATAGTTTTGATTTCGGGACATACCCGAGAATAAGTAAGCTTTCGTTGTGGTACCTACTACCTCGAAAGGGTGTTCGTTTTCCTTGAATGGCTCTGATTGGTTAACAGATAAGGCGCGGTAAAATCAATAGAAAACGTGGAAAACTTATACATAATAGAGTACATACATTTATTTACAAATACCAAATAATAAAGCGATCGAAATCGTACACAGAAAAAAGTTATTGGTTATAAGTAACAAAAAAATTGATTACTAGTTACCTAAAATAGTGACAACATAACTACTGCTATAAGTAATTAAACTCAGTTGTACCAGCTTACCAACCAGTAGCTTGCATTTTAACTAACTTAACTAAAAATAAATAAAATAAATAAAAAATAAAATAAACAAAAACTAACTTTGTTTAAAAATTATCAAAGTTTTGCTATTTTCATGGTAACACAACTAGTTTTCATATTTACTTTTTTCAGTGTATAAAATCACTTCTACTTCAGATAGTCGACACAGCAATACAAGCAAACTCTAGATAGAGCAAAAACAAGCTCTGAAGTGGTGAAAAATTGTGTGGTTTTTTGATTCACCATTGTCGCACGTTTCGTCATGTTAGTAAGCTCGACTACTTCAAACCATTTCAAAAATAGCGTCAAAACAGTTTATTTATTTACAATTTAAAACTGATAATTTTTTTCATTAGGTTACGCTAGACTTGCTTACGTTTTATTATAGCTTATCTTGAGCTATTTCGGATAATTGATCACAGATATTAACCATAGTTGAGTTTATTGTACTTATATAAGCATCAGCTCGCTCGTCATATATATACGGCCTATTCTAAACTAATTTGAACATATTTATGGAAAAACCTTTTAAAATGAGCTTTTTTCTATGAAGTCTCTCGCATTTCAATTAACCAGTCTCCCGCTCCCCTTAAATGTGAAAATGCTATATATTTCTATAAAGAGAATAGTCTAATCTAGATGGTTTTAACCGAATATGAAGATAGGCAGATTCAAGGTATGTTTTACCTTTGTTAAAAAGTTTCTAGTACGCTTTGGTGTTAAGGAACTGGGAAAATGGTTACTTATAACTGGTACTTTTTTTTAATTTACTATAAATTCGATATTCCTGTAGTGTTTTTATTATAAGTTTGATTGGAAATAAAAAAGGGGAACGTCATTTTATAGGATTTTTTCTTGCAAAGTCGTCGTTTTTTATTATAGTACAACTATATCGAATGGCAAACGCAATGTCGTGATAGCCGAATGGTAGCGAGCTCGCTTCTTGTTTAGAAGGCCGTGGTTCGAATCCCAGGGCATGTACCGATGAGTTTTTTCTAACTTATGTACATAACTATCATTGATTCTGTGCCTCGGAGAGCACGTTAAACCGTCGTCGGTCCCGGATGCCACCAACAGATGGCAGTCTTTATAATCCATTAACTCCACTGGAGCAGCATGGTGGATTGAACTCCAAGCCCCTTCATCCCGAGGAGAGGCCTAAGCCACTTTAGTGGGGTATTAATGGGCTCATGGTATGGTAACATTATAGACAGTTTTGAAAAGGGCTGCAGGGCATGTATTAGATTTATATTCTATGCGTACTCATATTTTCAGCGTTTTTGTCATTACTTACAACCACACGCGACCTAATCAACCTACATTGTTATCACTACCATCGGCCTACCTATTCACGCGTACGAAGTAGCTGGCTGGCGGTATTCAGGATTACTGAATGATTAAAAAAATACTTTAGATACATACACCGACTTATATGTACCTAGCTAGGTACTGGACGCGAAGATCCCTTTATATTGTACTGAGATATTGTACAGCGCACGTAACGTAAACGAAAATGGCCGAACGCGTCCGAAGATAGTCGATTGCAATTTTGTGAGGTGATTCTCGTACCGCTCGACTTTCAGTCTCATAAGATAATTTCAATGAAATATATTTTGCTTCTAGTAAAAACGTAATTTTGTATCATGAAAGTTAGTATGTCTCTCATATGATCCTCGAAAATTGGAATGTTTTATATGGTTTTTGAGAATACACTTTACAATTACCCCCTGCTTTCTTTGATCTTTCAAAATTTGTGTCTGAACCGCTGTGCTGAACGAGTTAGCGAAAAGGGTAGGTGTACAGCAATGTAATAGATTGAAAAGAGATGAAACGAGTATTATCGTTATGCTTACCAACTAATTCAATTTATGTGCAACCGTCAAATTTGTAATTGCATCAAATTAAATTTGTAAAAACTAAATTACACAAAATATTATGAAGTTACGTGTGATAAGTAATCCAATCCGCCTTTTAAAAGCTTCGGGTGTTATTTATACACTTTGTAAAAGCACAGCAAGGCTTTTTTCTCTCAGATATTTTTCCAAAATACACAATACTGTCAATCGATTACACTGACAGGCGGTCCACAAGCGACTATTTCTAAGTCGCTCGGGGCACCGCGATCTGAACGACTTTCGTGCGGAGTTTCATACTGTGGTACGTACAGTCTAGTAGGTACCCTAGTTTAATACTAAATCTTATATAATACTAAACTAACTAAAATATCCTCTAATGCCCTAATACCTCTAGTAAATATAAGTGAGTGTTTAGATAGCAAAATGATCAGGATGGAGCGTGTCGTAAATCGAAACGATCTAAAACGTAAGCAAACCGTCAGACATAATTATTAGACAGACCGTACGTCATTATCATTGTTTTAAGCAGACATTATGTCAAAAATACACGCAAAATGTCATTTCAGATCGTTCATTTTCTTTTAAAGTCCAAATTTTACATGTGAGTCACACAAAATTCTACTTCACAGCGAATATTTCAAAATATCAACTGGTGTATATTTATTTGGTCAATGTGGTGTATTTTTATGCTCACATTTTAGATCCACGTCCATGGAAAATACCTAACTTGTTATAGGTACGTGTAAAAGATATCAGTTCAGTCGATCGATCTCTTTCTTGTGGCTCGATCGCGTTGAATATTTACCCCCTTGTTACGGTTAGAATATAATAATGTTCATACGTCATTTGATCACATTTCACGAGCTGTCGCACCGACGACGGCGAGTCTAGACGCATTATTAACAGTGTCTTCGTAATAGTAGGATGAGAACGGGGGGTGGGGGTCGATTCTCGAGTTTTCTACGACAACGCTTAGGCGACCACATTTCGCTTCCAATCAGCGGCATGTGATCAGCCAACGTTATGCCTACGTATGTCAATATATTTTCTTAATAATTTGTGCTTCGATTCGCATTTATGTCAGTGAGACGGGCGTGACGTGATTGGTTGTTGTTGTTGTTGTTGTTTTTGTGTGCCACTGACCGTGGGCGAAATGTGGTATCGAGCGAACGCTTAGAGACGATCCAATTCGGACCATCGGCCATTACACGCGCTTAAAAGCTCTTATTTGCACCACCAGTGTCAGATTACTTAGTTTGATTTTTGTTTTGCTCATTTACACGATACGGGCCTTAAATTTATTATGATTTAAGTTAAATATTTGATTTGCGTTGGTGTGCCACGTTGTATTTAAAGTATTATACTAAAGTTGTTCTTAAAGTAGTTTACGAACGTGATGGCGGTGACGATGATGAGGTAATTTGACAAAATATCGTCAAGCTATAGGCTTTTAAAACCTTACTTCTTTGGACGTGTTTCACGGTGGCGGTTTAATATAATAATAACGTCTACATCACAACAACGTCTAGGCCGCAAACTAAGCATTAGCTTGTGTTTTGGATACCAAGCGAAGACAACACATACATATAACAACCAAGACCCGGTACCAGTACCAATATTCATCTAATAAATACTGACCCGACCTGGGATTCGAATCCGGGACTTCCAGCTTCGTAGGCAAGGTCGCTACCCACTAGGCTAAGCGGTCGTCTATATATATACCTATATATATTTTAATCATCTAACGTAATGTACGTAGTCCAAAATAGTATAGATGCTCTGGTATTTTTTATTAGCCAACCTTAACAATTATATGCACACTAATCCAATTTCGCAAAATTTAAACTTCATTAAAGTTTAAAGAAAAGGTTTATTGACTCGTCAGGTTCTTAATATTCATATAAATAAAATAAGACTATTAAACATATTAATGGAAACTAATGTATTAAAAGTAAATGTTTACCATGTTAAATCAATAGATGGCGCTGCTCAATTATAGCGTCATAAATTCCACAACTAAATTTTATTGCGATCAAAATACGATAAAATGAGGGTTTCGTCATCCAAGACAACGTCATCGAATACATTAACACAATCAAAGCATCCACGCGTGTTAAACTGAAATGACGCATTTGTGCAATAAATAACGATTCGCAGCTAAATCTGTTTGGAGCCGTATAATAGTGGAATGACGCGACTGCGGTCGTTTTATCACCATGGTAATAATTTATGCGTTCTGCGGACCGGCCGGTGCGTTGTATACGATAAACGCCTACTCTCTGCCACCGGATAAACAACACAGGCTCAGCGAGACGGTGAAGGCGATTATCTCTTTTTGTTACTGTATGTGATTCCTTTTTTTTAGCATTTCGCCGGGAACTAAAATTAATTCTGGCCATCTATATGTCGGTGACTATAAAAGTACGAATTGACTAGAACCCCTCTTCTGCGTTTACCGTCTAACCGCTCATACTGTAGCTAGCTGGTGTAAGATGCCCGCGCGCCGCTCTTCACCCCTGAGAAACCCGCTTAGAAAATGCGAAATGTCACTTCGATACTGTGAACTGGCATTTATGACTATTAAACTAAACGCTCCTGTCAAATTAATTTACTCTATGTCGGTAACATATACAATTTATCGAAAACGAATAAATAAGAATATTTAGTGCTAGGACACTGAATCTTTGAACCATTAGCAGGTTCTTGATATAGTGTAGGGTATGCCTTAACCCTCGAGGAAAGAAGAAAAAGAAACCACTTATAATATTTTTTTCATTTATTGAATACAACACGGTATTGCTATGCTATGATACTCTGTGTTCGGCATTATAATATGAGTAATCGAGCTGGTCGGTAATGTAAAATGTAGTGTATTATTATTTGAGAGAAATTAATGGCGCCCTTATGCAGAATAAGCGTAATTACCTCAGATACAGTAAAAAAAGTAGCTCAATTACTTTGAAACCAACGTATTGGTCTCGTGTATTTGACCAGGGTTCGATCTGCATTTTGTCCAATGTAATCTACCCAGTGTGGGATGGTGTGGGGATCCTTTTTTGTCCGACTTTCACGTCTCCACTGTTGGAGGACAGTTTCGGCCATAAACCCACCCAGTTGGTCCGATGCGGGTTGGGGCCTGTTGAAACCTGGACCATGTTCCATCGTAACTAATGCCACAACATAAGAATCGCCGAGCTGTCCACAAGCGGCAAGACTGATGAACTTTTACAGATAATAGAATGTGTTTTGTGTCTTGAGACAGGAAATCCTAGCTACATAATATGTATGGCATTCCATTCTTTAATGGCATCTTGGCCCGTCCATCTTTTGACTGAACCATGATGCTTACGATCTGTCATCCAAAACTTCAGCCGATTAGATCCGATAGTAAAAAGGCTGACTGAATTCATCAAGAAGCTTTTATTTAAGTAAGGGCCACCGAATGCATACGTAAGACATTTCTTTTTGTTGATTCGATGTAGACATTAAAATTGTCAAATAGAACACCATCCACGGATATAAATTTCTTTGCAGTCGAGCGCTTTTGACTGATAGTCATTATCAGTCTTCGCAGTCAACTGAGAACACCAAACGAAGACAAATAAAACCGTCAACAAACAGTATCAGTTACAAGATTTTATTACAGCGCAGTATATATTTTTCAGTGGAGCCCTCGTTTTATGTGTATATACTAGGTATTGTAACGTTCGGTTTATATATATTGAACAGATTAAAACGCCTATCTGGAGCAATAAAAGTAGACGATTTTCACACTTCGTAAATCAACTTTTACTGTTACCGTAAATGTAGTTCGACGAATGACCGGATGTTGTAACGCTTGTTGCGTAATATCTTTGGCTGTATCTTGATCCTTGCTACCCATGTTAAATCTGAAAACTAATATAAAAAAATCGTCAAGTGCGAGTGAAATTGGCTAACTTAGATTCCGTGGCTATTGGTGTTAAGAACCACTTCACCCTCAAATTAAATTTTTAGTTCAGGTACGTACTAATTTAATCATGATAATCAAGTACAGAATGCGAAAAAATTTCTATCGCTTATTTCTTGTTAGTATTTGGTTATTAGCGATTGAAAGAAATTAAAATACATGTATACAATTAAACTTTCATTCAGAAAATTGAATAATCTATTTCTATTTACATTCATCGTAAAAGTACGAATTGACTAGATGCTAGCTAGCTTTACACGAGCGAGTTTCAGTCCGAGTTTCAGTGTCTGAGGTCCTCGCGCGCCGGTCTTCACCTCCGCGAAATCCCCGCGCGCCGGTTTTCAACCTCGCTGAATTGCGTAATGTCACTTTGATACTGTGAAGCGACATTTATGACTATTAAAACCAAACTGCTGCTGTCAAAGCAAACTGCTGCTGAAATTAATTTATGACATTCATACATAAATAAAAGATACGACTGAAAGATTTGACTGATCAATGATCGGTCGAATGTTCAGAGACGCTAACTTCACAACCAAAGATGCGGATTAAATTTTCGAGCGGGACAAATATTTGTCTTCATGAACACGTCTATTTGTTTCGTGTCGGGATGTAAAGTAGCATATCTTTTTATGTGTTATAAAAAATGTCTAAGTATATATATCAGTTGTCTAGTACCCATAATACAGGCTCTGTGTAGTGACTAGGTGGGACTAGATGACCCTGTGTGAGATGTTCTAGATATTAATATTACTATTGATTACGTATAGACCGTCAGCCGAGGCCGTGGCGGTTTTTGCTGTGAAGTAAGTCAGCACCACTCAAGTCAAGTGATTACCTATAACAGCTATGTGATTATAAATATTTTTCCACAAAATAATTCCAGAGTTTGTGTTTAATCAACTATTATATATATGCTTATACATATAATAACCGGCTTGTACCAATGAAGTTTTTTTTTACTTAAATACATAATTATCACTGGCTCTGTGCCTTGGAGAGCACGTTATGACGTCGGTCCCGGTTGCCATCAGATGGTAGTTGTTAAAATCCACCAACCCAACCTACACCCTCATTCCGAGGGCCTTAGCCGCTGCCATGAAGCATAATTGGCTGATACGGTGATGGTATGGTAATCTATATAAATTCTACTAAAAACTTTGCAGTACCGACCTCGTAATAGTAGGTAATTTTATGTTTAGGCAACGCTCTGTGTTGCCTCATCTATACTAATATTATAAAGCTGAAGAGTTTGTTTGTTTGTTTGAACGCGCAAATCTCAGGAACTACTGGTTCGAATTGAAAAATTATTTTTTTGTTGGATAGTCCATTTATCGAGGAAGGCTATAGGCTATACTACATCACGCTACGACCAATAGGAGTGGAGCATAAATTAAAAATGTTGCAAAAACGGGAAAAAATATTCCTTTTGAGAGCTTCTGTCGCGCGCGCTGCGTAAACGGTTGATGTTAAGCAAAAATCATGTATTACGGAATTGTACCCCTTTAAAAGTTCTAACCAAAAGTCCGCAACAGCATATGTGTTTCTTTTAAGGTTAACTTACTATAACCTTTTTTATGACAATCAAATTTGTTCAAAATAATGTACTATTTGCGAAGATGTTTTTTAAACGTGATATTAATCCTTATCAAATTAAATACGTTATTTGTCTTAAGCATTTCATGCATATTATAATTGCCCTTTACATCATACAATTTAAATTAATATCTTAACAGTTTTTATTGAAATTTAAAAACTTTAACGGGAGAAAATAAATTCGCTGTCTGCCTCTGTTCGTTAACTTTTTACTTCCAAACCAATAGACTTTAATACGGTTTTTAGTAATATCTTATTTTCTTATTATCTTATAATCTATTAATCTATATAATAGAAATACTTATTATAAAGCTGAAGAGTTTGTTTGTTTGTTTGATAGATTGATTGACTGATTGATTGTTTGATTGATTGATTGATTGATTGATTGACTGATTGATTGTTTGATTGATTGATTGATTGTTTGTTTGTTTGTTTGTTTGTTGGTTGGTTAGTTGGTTGGTTCGTTCGTTTGTTCGTTCGTTTGTTTGTTTAAACGCGCAAATCTGAGGAAGTACTGGTTCAAATTGAAAAATTATCTTTGTGTTGGATAGTCCATTTATCGAGGAAGGCTATAGGCTATACTACATCACGCTACGACCAATAGGAGTGGAGCATCAATGAAAAATGTTGCAAAACGGGAAAATTTATACCTTTTGAGAGCTTCCGTCGCGCGCGCTGATTGATTTGATGATTGATTGAATGATTGATTGATTGATTTATTGATTGTTTGTTTGTTTGTTTGTTTGTTTGTTTGTTTGTTTGTTTGTTTGTTGGTTGGTTGGTTGGTTGGTTGGTTGATTGGTTGGTTGGTTCGTTCGTTCGTTTGTTTGTTTGTTTGAATTTGTTAATCTCTGAAACTACCAGTCGGATTTGAAAAATTCTTTTTGCCTTTGATAGCCTGATTCTAGCGGAGAGTTATAGGCTATATACATGAAAACGAACTGTCTGTCTATTCGAGCAAATCGGCTTCGGCCAAAACGGCTTAACCGATTTTGATGAAACTTTACACATATAACATGATGTAATCTTTTGACTACACCCTTTCCATATGTGACATACAGAACTTTTTGTATGTCTGTCTGTACGTCCATATGTCTAAACCTATTTAAATGAAACATCAATGAATATGAAAAGAAGGTCGTTAAAACTAACAAAGTTGCTTTTTGTCCGTCTGTCTGTCTGTACGTGTATCTGTCTATTTGAGCTAATCTCCAAAACGGCTAAACAGATTTTAAGGAAACTTTGCAGACGGGAAAGAAGGTTGTCAAGATATTTGACATTAGCTACCTACTTTTTGTCCGTCTGTTTGTCTGTACGTCTATTCAATTCAATTTTATCTATTCGAGCTAATTTCCAATACGGCTCAACAGATTTTAATGAAACTTTGCAGACGTGAAAGAATATTGTCAAGAGTGTCATAAGCTACTTTTTGTGTTTGTCTGTCTGTCTATCTGTCTGTCGTTTGTCCTCACTGATCTAGCAACGTACAGCCGAAAGTACTAAGTCTAGGAAGCTTAAATTTGGAACATAAGTTTATTTTATAACGTGAGCATTATAAAGTTAAGAAAGGTTTTTTTAGAAATTTCAAACTTAAGGATGGGAATGGAGGGACTTAAATAATGACGTGTTTCAGGGTTTTTAGATTTTCACATTTTAAGAGTGGGAAACGGGAGATGAAAAATTGTATCGGTTTTTTAAAGGGTGGAAGGGGAATGAAAATTGAAAGTTTGAATGGGTGTGACCAAAATTGGTTCCAGCAAAAAGTACGTATAAACCATCTCGAACGTTAATAGTACCCATAACAGGAATTTGTAGTCTACGCAAGCGAAGCTGCGGGCGGTCGCTAGTTACAATATATCTCCCAAAGTCGGCACTGATCTATCTACGCATCTTTGTTCAAAATCGAACTATACATCCTAACAAACGAAGTGATGTGAATTAATTTTTAAATTACCGTGGGCAAAAACGTTTAAACAAATTGCCATGCGAACGAAAGAGGAAGCGTTCGCTGACTGTATGTTTAACCGACATACAATAAAACTTAAATACATATAACAATAAAACCCAATTTTTAAAACAAACACAATAAAGTTACGAAGAAAAAATATTAATTAGCTCACTGAATATATATTGTACAAGCAAAAGTATTAAAATATTTGCCTTGATTAAAATTCACAGTACGCCAAGGTGAATAGGCTTTATGATAAGGTCTTCGTATTGTTTAATTGTGTATTTGTACAGCCCGAGAACGCTGCGAGTCGAGTCTGTCACGTTCATTCTAGTTGGTTTCCTGTTTCGATAGTGTCTCTCTTATCACCGTGTAGGATTTCTGAGAGCGTATTCTATCAACGAGGTTTTAGATAGTTATTATTAAGTTCTTGCATACTGCTATTTTGACAATATAGTCTAAGGATACGATTTAACAACGGCTTTCACCCATCTGTTTTAACGATGGAATTTATTTGTTATCAAATTTAGTAAGTAGAAAATACACCGCGAATGGGTTGGCTAAAAAATTCCTGGCAAGAATATAATTAATTAATTAAATAATAATAATAAAATATAGCGATATATATATATACTTATCTTGTAATTTATGGAAAGTCTTTCAGGAAAGTAAATAAAAATAAACGAAATGAACAGTTAAAAATTAAAATTAACAAATAACAAAAAGCATATACGAAGGATGATTGTACTGGTTTATACTTGCCAACCCAGTAGTTATGACAAGTCAAAAATTGACAACCCAACGTTTGCATGTTCTGTAGGTTTCATACTTTCGATTGGTATTAAATTTATTTGTTAAACACATGTGTGCAATGCTGTGGTGCAATGTTAAACAAAAAGTAATTTTTCAATTTTTAATTAATGATAGCCTTGCCAGAAGTTTTTTAGCCAACCCATTCGCGATGTATTATATTTTTTACGTACTAAATTTGATAACAAAAAAATTTCTTCGTTGAAATAGAAGGGTGAAGGTCTTTGTTAATTCGGATCCTCTACTAATAGAATATATTTCTATTGCTTTAATAGTTCACAATAAAAACGAATATGTTATGTGAAACTCGTGCGCATTGAAAAGGGAACAAAATATGATCAATGGACAAATTGGGATTTCAATGCGCAGTATCGTCATCATGCATAAGTTCGTGTAAATTGTACGTATTGATTTTTTAAACAGACCATAATACCACAAAATAGGTACTTACAATATTATAAATATTAATAATATCTAGAACATTTCAGACACGGTAATCTAGTACCTACCCAAGTTGGCAGAATCCTGTCTACTGGGGGCGTAAAAGTACGAATTGACTAGAAGCTCTCTTCTGCGTTTACCGTCTAACCACTCATACTCCACTAGCTGGTGCAAGATGGCGAGTTTCAGTCCGCGAGGTCCCCCTCATACTCGAGCTAGGTGGTGCAAGATGGCGAGTTTCAGTATGCGAGGTCCCCCTCATACTCCAACTAACTGGTGCAAGATGGCGAGTTTCAGTCCGCGAGGGCGCCCTCATACCCCAGCCAGCTGGTGCAAGATGGCGAGTTTCAGTCCGCGAGGTCCCCCTCATACTCCAACTAACTGGTGCAAGATGGCGAGTTTTAGTCCGCGAGGGCGCCCTCATACCCCAGCCAGCTGGTGCAAGATGGCGAGTTTCAGTATGCGAGGTCCCCGCGCGCCGGTCTACGCCCCCGTGAAATCCCCACGCGCCGGTCTTCACTCCCGCGAAATAACGTATATAGATATTTTACATCCAGATACATGACAAATAGACATGTACGCGTCACGCACACAAATATTTATCCTGGGCGGGAATGGAACCCGCGACCTTTGTGCCTGCAGTTAGCGCCTCCAACTACTTGACCAACTGGTCAGTCAATATAATAAAATGTATAAGATAACAGTGAAGTAGAGGGATTGACGTTCTTACAATAACCAAAATGTTAAAAATGTAACGAGTAATTTTCAAAAATCTAAACTTCTTAAGGCTAACGGAAAAACGAATGGCTTCTACTGCATGATATTGTTGTTAACAGTATGAAGTTTCTTAGGGTGAAGAAGTTGGACATATTGTTTCATTCCTTTTTTGAGTTCGCTTTTTTTTAAAATTTTCTTCTTAACAAATAATATCTCCTTTTTCTTCTTCTTCTTCTTATTAATTATAGTGTTTTCTGCTTATAGTAATTTCGCCAATGTCGAGTTATTATTTTAATTACTTTGGCTTATATTTTTGCTGTATCAGAGCAATTAGATTAATCACTCTTTAAATTAATATCTATAAGAATGGAGCACGAATTTCCCGTGAAACAGGTTTTACCTTGCAATAGATGCCGTAAAACTAGATTTATGGATCCCTGTGAGATTGTTCCTGTGTAATATAGTGGTGAAGTTACAATACTTTTTATTGCTTGTTCACGTGTTGGTTTCGAAGTTGAAAAGCTTTTTGCCATGAAAATTTATTTATAACGGATCCTATATAGATGTGTGGAAATGTAAACCGTTTCTTTTCCACTCTAGGTAGTTACTGATTGTTTAATTACTTCATCGTGTTCTGTGTCACTGTGACCGTTTTTTTTATTTTTCAGAACTTGACGACAAACCAATGAATCAGATGTAAAACAGCTTGTTCGGTTGAACATGGCCTAAAAAAACAACGCGGAGAGCTTATCGAATTGAACAAAAAGTTTCGAATGCAAACTAACCGTTACCGATAATTGTGCTAACTCGTGGGACAATTATTTTATTTCCATTTCATGGAATTATGAAGAGAAAATTAGAAATATATATAGAATATTAAAAATATTAAAATTAATTTAGCTAATAGTTCTGAACAATGTTTTTTTTTTCTACTTCATGGTTAATTTAAAAGCATGCTGTATATCCATGAAACATCTACAAAAAAATCGATAAAGTACGCGACAAGGTGTCCTGATAAAATTTTACATAAATTGATTGTTCAATTACTATATTACGCGTGGTAGTAAAGTTCAGAAGATGCACCGCAAAATTATCTTCCAACTAATAGTTTTTTTTTAATGGTTTGAACACGAAATTAGTCAATATTTATGGGATCTATCACTACCTTGAAAATTGGATTTACAGCCACGCATCATAAATAAATAACACACACACACACACAATCACAACAACGTCTAGGTCCCAAACTAAGCATTAGCTTGTATTTTGGGTACCAAGCGAAGACACCACATACATATAACAACCAAGACCCGGTGTATCAATATTCATCATATAAATACTGACCCGACCTGGGATTCGAACCCCGGACCTCCAGCTTCGCAGGCAGGGTCGCTGCCCACTATGCTAAGCGGTCGTCAAATTATTATTATAAAAAACTCTATTTTTATTAAATAAAAGCCAGCAATAAATATTTCGCAATTTTATTGGTCTCTTTCTTTCCTTTGGTTGTTTACCACCCCGTAGAGTCTCTCTCTCTCTCTCTCTAATTTTAGTGAGACACGGGCTTAAATACTATATTCTCGAAACATAATTCAACAATTTGACGGAACCAAAGTGCTTTTGTAATTACATTAAGCTTTCATATTCGATTTTAGTATATTTTGTCCGAGAAATATTACGGCACTTTTTGACGTATTTAATGGTCTGTAAATGTAATTAAATTCGCACGTGCTCTTTGAATATTGGCCATTAAAAATTAAACGAGTGTTGTTAACGAAAAAAAAAAAAAAAACATACAAACCGGGATGAAAGAAACATATGTGTTTTTTTAATCAGGAATTTCGGATTCGATTCCAGTTTCGCGAAAATGCGAGAAAGTTAGTTAACTTATATAAACTAGGTTCCGTCCGCAGAAGCTATGCATGTCAGTTCGCCTTTTTAATATTACCTATTACAATAGATTATATGCTTTCGATTAGCGATATCATTGTTCATAAAGTATATCTTAATTTGAGAGAAAATTAATATATATATATATATATATATCGGCGTCTGTGCACATTATACGTAATTAAACGTAAAATATAAAAAAATTGTTTACATATAAATACTATTTACACACAACGGACATAGACAAATTATTAGAACCCTGAATCGCGAGTTAGTCTTTCAAAGTTTGTTGACGTTAGATCCGCTTTCCTTTGTGAACGTTTCCAACGAATTGACGTCAATTCGTAGGTACTTCGTCGTCTCGAACATTTAACGGTCGATAGTTCTTTGTGTCAATGTTTTTATACAATAGCTGTTACTAGCAGTACCTATATGTGTATTATAGACTATAAGAGGTTTCCGACTATGCGCTATAGATGTTGACTCGTAAACGCCCGTTTAGACAGCACGAAGACGGGAGAAAAAACACATGAAATAATCAGAAGGCTGCGTTCATATCCTCGTTTTTTTTTTCATTCTTTCCCGTTTCCGTGTCGTGTAACAAACACATCGTAACAGTATAAATATTCCTAGAAACAGATAAGCTACATCTTCTGAAAATATATTTATTTGTCGGAGGTGAATACGTGTACAGGATCAAATTTCTATACATAAACACGACCACAAGATGCGGATGTAGTCGAAACGATTTGACAAAATGCATTTAAGTGTAACAAACTCGGATGAGGTGATCGGTTGGTGTCTCTAAAGATTTCACAAAATCGCTGGTCTCATCAATCCGTCGATTCCCTACGATATCTACTACATGCATTTTACGGACCGATCCATGATATAGGTTTATAAGTTTAATAGAGTGCCCGTATGTTTAATTTTGCGGTTGCGAGTGTTAACAATTGAAGGGGTTAGTGGACAAAGGTGTTAACTAACAAAAAGCTCAGAATGATTGCGCAGTCGATTTATGGTCATTTAAAATCTGATTCCATGTAAAAAGTCGATTTATTTTGTTTTCTCAGATAACACCTTTGTCCACTCACCCCTTCAGTTATTTTATCGATCTTATTTCTTTGTGTTAAAGGTAACTTCTTAATTAATTGCGTAAAAAATTTAAACTCGCCGCACATGCCTCACCCCTCTTCACACCTTTATTTCGAAAACAACTTCGCTTCTTTCTGTGTACATAAAACGATTAAATTCAGTTTAATATTTTTTGTTTTTCGCAAACTACTCGGAAATTGAAGTGTCGCTTCTGTATTCTGGTTTCGTTAGAATGGTTGAATATAGGTAAAACTTTCAATTATCAGAATTAAAAGTGTACGTGACTAATAAATTATGTTTTAAAGGTGAGATATATCTCTAGAGACTAGGGGTAATAGTAGTTCGTTTTTTTTTTTAATAATTTTTTTATATGTATTAGATACAGACATATAATTCGTGTCGTATCAGCGATAAAATATTTCGCGAATTGTATACACGCATCACCGTCTGTAAAAGGGGTGATCAAAAAATATCCGAAATTCGTATAAAGAAAGTGACGCTTAAAAAAATAAATATTTTATTTTTCAAGTCACAAATACAAATACACGTTTCACTAGTTCTTTAATAGCACTTGAAAAAAATCTTATTTTTGAGCCTCAAAAAATACTTTACAGCACTCGTCGTTGTTGTAATATTTTATGTCAAGGATATGTTTTTTAACTTGGAAAATAAGTAAAAATCACTAGGAGGATAATCTGGTGAATATGATGGATGGATGCTCCATTATTATGAACCCTGCTTTCTATATTGCATCATAAGCTATACTTAAGATATGGGGCGTGCGTTGTCATGGCGAAAAAGATCCCACTCTTAATTCTCCACGACGCTTTATCTTAATCTCTTCTTGAAGTTTTTTAATCAATACGGCATATTTGAATCTTTGATTGGCATCCCATTCGTCATAAGTATTCAATTATGAGAATTCCTTCAATATCTCAAAATACAGACGTCATGATTTTACCTGCGGAAGGTTTTGCACGAAATTTCTTCACAACAGGAGGACTAGGTCTTTTCCGAGCCATGCTTTACTTTTCAGTTTCAGGGTTAAAAATGATGGACCAAAGTCTCATCCACAGTAATCATTGTAGAAGCAGATCTCCAACGGTTTTCATTATAGCCATTTTTTCTGTGTGATATGTGAACTGGTAATTTCTTGTGACTGTCTATCAACATTCTAGGTACTCATCGAACAGAAACACTTTTGAAGTGTACGTTATAATCGATAGAACACGACCAAAAATATTTTTTATTGTCTCAGTTATAAAACGTATGGTTAATCTAATATCGTTCAAAACTAGGTCATAAACTTTATTTATGTTTTCTTCTGTTAGAGAGGTTAAAGGTTTTCCCGTTCTCTACACGTCTTGGCAACTTTTCTTTCCATGTTTAAACTCCACAGCAGTGTCGATGTAGAAAAGCCAAGCGACTTTCTTTGACAACACTGAGTATGTGCATTGCATTTTATAAAGCGGGTAAACACCTCGGTGTCTCGCGTTTAATTATTGGCACATAGACAGACGAAATACGGTATTTTTTTTCCTGGAACGTGTATGTGTTTATGATAGCGTGATTTTATAGTTCTGTTCTGCTTACGTACACCAAATAAATCATACAATTTATTTTAATGAAAATACTTAAAACGCTTATTTCAATAGCACATATTATGATATGAAATTTTGTCGTGAGAACGAATATTTAGATTTTAAATTATAAAAAAATGCCAAAATGCTAAGAAATTATCATAATATGAAACGTTTGAATGGAATAGATGGACAGGAATGGATTAAGTATTGTAACCGATATTCAATGGCAGATGATTCTACGAAACATTCAAAATACATATTAAATGACACACCCATTAACCCCTCGTACAAAATATAGGACATTAGTGTAAAATGTCTGCGTGTTTTTTTTTTTTAGGTATATGTAAGACCATTAAGAAATGTTAAATTAAATTCTTCAATGCATAAAGTAATACATTTCAAATTTAGATAATGTTGCCAGATATTATTATTATTAATCATTGGAATAGTTTTATTACTAGCCAAATAATATATTTCACTAATTAAAATCGTACTTGCTACCGTACCTTTACAACGTACAAGAACTGCTCTTCGAGAAATGCCGACTAAATTGTTTGCCCGACACACTCGCTTAATCACATAGGCACAGTTGGCGCATTGAACGGCTCCGTATTTCTATGCAGGGCGCGTGCGCGGTTTGCTTTCACAACACGCACCAACGAAGCTTCCGGCGTAGAGCCGCACGCTTTCCCGTATACCCTTATTCGATTAGCGTTTTGGATTAGTTAAACTGGTGGTTATAGTCTGTCATTACGAACTTATACATGAATACATCCTGAACATGGTTGTGTTATTGAGCTTTGTAACCGTAATAGCAACTTTTGATATGCGAAATTAAAAAATGTACGAAACTTCGCCAAATCCGAAATATACGTTTCTGGTGTTTTCAGATGTTATCAAAAGCGTAATTTAAACCGCAATGTATTTTGACGAGTTCACGCCGCTTGCATTTGCGTTTAGTCAACGACCTTGCGATGTTTCCCTTATAGAAGTTTTATCATCATCAGCCCATTTTTACCCCACTGCAGGGGCTTAGGCCTCCCCCAGGGATGAGGAGGGGGTCTTGGAGCTTAAGTCCACCACGCTGCTCCACTGCTGGTTGGGAACTGTAACGACCGCCATCTATTGACAGCGTCCGGGACCGACTGCTTAACGTGCCCTCCGAAGCACGGTGTCAGTGATATTGTGTACTTAAGTCAGAAAAACTCATTGGTACACGCCCGGATTCGAACCATTGCCCTATGGGGCCTTATAAATTTAAGACAGGTTTGTTGCGCTCTGGGCTACCACGACACGACAGAAGTCAGAAGTTGTATACTAACATATAAATATCCGACATATGACATTACTGGAGACACCTCCTCCGTTTGTCTCTCTGAATTCGTTCTGTGTTATTGTACAAAATTCTCAAAAAAACTATTGTCATCGGAAATGCTCGGGTATCTTCGGAAAACATATTATCGAATCTAAAATAGCGCACTTTGCGCAAGTAAATGTTTGCATACCTACTTTATTAATAAATTATGATTACGAATATTGCAACTTAAACTATCGGAAAAGTATCCGAATGTGTCCCATGGCTAAGTTTTTTGTAACATACACGTAATGTTAAAGGCCGATAGTTTTTATTTTTTCTAATTAGACCGTCGCACAATGTGAATAGAAACTTTACCGGACAAGGACTTAATCGTTTTGTCGACCACGCGCTCGGACTGTCGTACTAAACGGGAAATTAAAATGTTTACTACACGAAAAGGTCTCGCCGGATCTGTTTTTTGCTGAATTAAATACGTGATTTGAATTTGAGGCATTGTTATTGCACATTCCAAGGGATAACGACACAACGACTAAATTTTCGGTCTCTCTTTTAGAGTTATAAAACAAAACATATATTTGTTTGGGTACCTACAGCTTACCTAATTTGTGTGAAACTTACCGATTCGTGGGATGTAATGTGACTGAAGAAGTTCCACTTCGTAGGTACTTCTTATGGGAAACAGCTTATCAGTTCGTGGTAGGTGCATATAAATAACGAATTGAGAGCAATTGTTATTGACGGGCAAGGAAAACAGGATAAGAGCTGGAATGGGTGAAAAAAGAAATAGGATGAGACGATGCTGCTGTGATTTAAATATTATCAGTCAGTATTAGTATTAGGTCAGTGGGTCAGTATTTATATGATGAATATTGATACTGGTACCGGGTCTTGGTTGTTATAAATACTCAAAACACAAGCTCGTGCTTATTTTGGAGCCTAGACGTTGTTGTGATATATACGTTATTATTATTATCATCGGGAGAAAGATTGGGCAGTGGAAAATAAAAATTACAAAACTTTACTAGGTTGAGAATAGTGTGCGCAGTGAAAATTCAATCACAAGTGTTAGCTAGCTTGAGGAAAGTGGGCTTAGTGAATACTAAAATTACAAGAGTTTATACTAATTTGAGGAGAGTGGGCACAGTGAAAACTAAAATTACAAGAATTTATACTAGTTTGAGGAGAGTGGGCACAGTGAAAACTAAAATTAAAAGAATTTATACTAGTTTGAGGAGAGTGGGCACAGTGAAAACTAAAATTACAAGAATTTACTAGTTTGAGGAGAGTGGGCACAGTGAAAACTAAAATTACAAGAATTTATACTAGTTTGAGGAGAGTGGGCACAGTGAAAACTAAAATTACAAGAATTTACTAGTTTGAGGAGAGTGGGCACAGTGAAAACTAAAATTAAAAGAATTTACTAGTTTGAGGAGAGTGGGCACAGTGAAAACTAAAATTACAAGAATTTATACTAGTTTGAGGAGAGTGGGCACAGTGAAAACTAAAATTACAAGAATTTACTAGTTTGAGGAGAGTGTGCGCAGTGAAAACGAAAATTACAACTGTTTGCTAACTTGAGGAGAGTGGGTGCAGTGTATCTTGTGCGAATCGGATACAAGATTCGCAAGCCAAATGCAATTGCTTGGTAATTTACTATATCATATATTTTATTAACTATTCAGCAAGAATAGTTATATAGATGTGTTACCTTTGTATTTAACGAAGAAAAAAATGCGTCTCATTCACATATTAATTATACATATAATATTAGACTTTTTCACACATGACGACATTTTTTTTTTGAAGTGAAAACTTCTTTAGCGTCTTTGTGATTTGAAAGTCGATGAAACGCTTGAGAAAAAAAATACCAAGCTTGAGAAAAGGCATCACAACAACCGTGGTGTTTTGTATACGTCTACGTATTTATATTAAATTTCTTTGAATATGCCGAAAACGAATGCAAAATATTGTTGTGATGATCGGAAAAGAAAGGGAAAACAAGATTAAAATTATCTAACTTTGTATCACTATGATCATTACTAAAACCTACAATTATCCTCTTCCCGAATTTTTACATTCGTCTCATTATCTTGGAACCAAAATTTTTGAAGGTTTCACTTCTAGCACTTGTGAACTGCACACGTGTTTTTTTCTTCATATTATCTCTTTGAAAGACTGATTACATATAAATCATTATTTACGTATTATGTGTAAATATGGGTCATTTCTCTTAGTATAATTTTTGAGTCTAATTAAGTACCTATTAAAGGCTACTGAAGTCGTGATAGCCCGAGCTGCAACGAACCTGTTTCAAATCTATAAGGCTAAGTGGTCGTGGTTCGAATCCGGGCATGTACCAATTAGTTTTTTCTGACTTATGTACATTAACTGTCACTGACTCCGTGCCTCGGAGAGCAAGTTAAGCGTCGGTCCTGGTTGCTGTCATTAGATGGCGGTCGTCACAATCCGCCAACCCGCATTGGAGCAGCGTGGTGGATTCTAGCTCCATACCCTCTCATTTAGAGGGGAGGCCTAAGCCCCTGCAATGGGTTATAAAAAGGGCTGATGGAAAATGCTACTTAGTGATAGATATTACCATGTTCATGACGAGATTTATAATTGAAATAATTTATTTTGTTCCAGGTCGCCACTTGTAGCATAATAGGGAGCCATACGCCGCGGCGGAAAGACGGGTGCGACACGCACTCGTGGTAAGTTATCTCGTTATAATTTTCGGAATATACGCGTTAAGTGATCTCAGGGAACACGAAACTCGACTCTCTATCGAACGTGTTACTGGTACTTAGTCTGTAGTGTGATATCCCTGTCATCGCTGTCATTTATCACTTATAAACTTTACCACCTCGTTTCTACCAAGTATAATACACTGTATGATACAATGATACAGTATGGATATGACAGCATAATACAGTGTATTATACTTGTTGGAAACGAGGTTTAAACATTAATCACGTCAAAGTAAGGCAACGTACTCGAATCTTGACACAAAATGAAAATAAATGTTTAATGCTAGGTTTTAGTTGGCTGGGATCATGAGAATTTGAACATACGTGTACACAATCGATATAGATAAAGAATATCTACACAATTCAAGTAAATTATTGTCCACCAATTATTACCTACCACCACTATAAGCTACCACTAGCAATTATTACAAATTGCTTACCTGTCCGGTGAATCTACTCGTAAATACGTTCCAATCATAAAATACCGTAACCCTTGCGTGCCTCCAATTCAGATTAACCATTGAAACAAACATTCGAAAGTGGAACTGACCATTTTTAGGGTTTTGTCGTAAGGTTTTAAAAAAGATACCCTTTTTGGACCTTTTTGGATCAGTACCTACACTGGGTCTGTTATTCTGTCGGTCCCAGATAGATATCTCAAGATATACTGAACCGATTTCGATAAAATTTGTACCAAAATACACAGAATGACCGCCTCCAGACATGTCAGCTATTATCGGCCGAGAAAGCCTTATAGCGAGATCACACTTATCCTACATGAGTAAAAATATAATATACTATTTCGAACTAATCGTGTATTGATTTTGTCACGTGTACGCCCTCACTGTCGATGTCGATGTACTAGGTTTTTGCGAGAAAGTTCGGTAACGAACATATGATTATTTACTTAATATATATTTTCTGAAATGTACCAAAAAAGTGTCAAAACTGAGACACAATTCACGAAGTCAAGTGTAAAAAGAACAAATAAGTTGTCACGGAATTGTCAAAAGCATATAGTATTTACGTATGAAAATATTTCTAAAATTATTTCGCCGTAAATTGTAGTTGTTGGCGAAATAAAGGTGTGAAGACTTCGAACTTTTTTCCTGGGCTCACACGAAACTCGTAAGTCGTGACGGTATGTTAAATTAAGTAGGTTGAAATTCAATGAGTTATCGAATCACATAGTCAAGTATCGTAGCTTCTCTATAAGAAAGGGGAATGGCGATTCGTATCTGATATCTATATGGTTCTGTCAGTCGAGTCATAAATGATAGGGCAAGCGTTCATTTTGATAGCTTTCTGACACACATCATATAAATTTGTATAGCGGCGTTTCATTCGGATAATTAATCTGCTTTATGAGTGAAACAAATTACTTCGTATAAAGTACGATAGGTAGTATACAAAGATTCAAAGTAATAGTTTGGATTATTTATAGAAGTAGGAATCATATAGGGTAGACACTAGAATACACATTACGCTTACGCTGCCTTACCGAAACTACACCGAATTTAAGTGTAATTGACGCGCCACGTTTGGCAATAGCGGTTGTTAGAGGTACGGTAGCTACAATATTAATTTTAATAAAGAAAAATGATCTAAAATGTTGTCGATGACTCTGACGCTCTATTGACCGTTTTCGTGTCGCTGTTCTTGTTTTGCCTATAATCTTAATAAATACGTAACAGGAGCTTTCCCCTTCATTATCTCTGAAACTACTGAGTTTGAAATGGAACAAAATTACTCATTACAAGGCCTCACACGAAACAACCAGGGTACCTTGGACAGCCAGGGACTCCCAGGCAGCCATAAACACCCGGATACCCAGGAAAGGTACCTGCCTTTCCTGGACATTCAGCACAACTAGGGCAACAACTTTATATTAGGATATTAAAATGTGATAGTCAAAAAATTTGTGTAATAGGCGACGTATTGTTTCTAGATATTTTCTCGGGGATAGCAAAAAATCTTCTTGAATATTGACTGATCTTGAATTTTTTTTTTATTTTAGAATATTAAAATTTTACTACTTAGTTCAAATTTACTTAATGTAAGTAGGGACAAATTCTTGTTTCAAACGTAAATAAATATTTTTTTGCACAGTAATCATATTCTTTTCAATCAAAACAGAAGCACTTTGCTTTACCTTGTACAGGAAAATATGAGAATGGGCATCGATCAAAAATTATGACGATACATTTAATTACTTTTTTTTTAAATTATAGACTGAGTGGAGTATTTTAATTTTTTTTTAATTTATACATTTTCAACGAATAATCGTTTGTTAAAAATTGTTAATAATGAAGCCGTTCTGTAGTTATAGTTACCACGTTCTACATATTGCACTTGTTTGTATGGCTGTGGATCGCTGCATGTAGTAGTAACGTCCATTAATTCTTCTCATGTTTTCTTTTTATATCTTACGACGATCGCTTAGCCTAGTGGGCAGCGACCCTGCCTGCGAAGCTGGAGGTCCCGGGTTCGAATCCCAGATCGGGTCAATATTTATATGATAAATAGTAATACTGGCACCGGGTCTTGGTTGTTATATGTATGTGGTGTCTTCGCTTGGTACCCAAAATACAAGCAAATGCTTAGTTTGGGACCTAGACGTTGTTGTGATTGTTTGTGTTATTATTATTATTATTATCTAAGTTATTACGCCTTCAAAAAAAAACATTTTTTTTTTGTCGAAGAAGGACACCTATATCAATAAATACAATTTTTTTGGGACCATGTTGCAAAATTTTGAACAATGCCGATATGTTCTGGTTTAGAAGGCCATGCGGCCGTGTTTCGAATCGAGTTTTTTCTGGTACTACATAACTATCACTGACTCTGTCTCTCGGAAAGCACGTTAAGCTGTCGGTCCCTTGTGCCATCAATAGATGGCACTCATTAAAATCCACCAACTCGCACCGAAGCAGCTTGGTGTATTAAGCTCTATCCCCCTCACCCCCGGGGAAGTCCCTGAAGTGAGGCATTAATAGGTTGGTGGAAGTGGAAGTCGTATTGATTTTCTAAGACCAGTTTGACACATGTGAGTACTGTTTATCCCTTCATAGGGAAAGAGCTACTCATTTGTAGTAAGAAAGTCGCAAACTGACATTTCTATACTTGAACTTTGACATATAAAGCAATTAACGTCGTTCTACAGTATTTCTACGTTCGTGTACGTTACGCCTGCCCATGCCCGTATCGAGCGAGACGTATTCGTATCACGTAGTTGTGGAGTCGGCGAATGGCCGAATCGCTTCTACTGCGTAGAGCTAGCTAAGCTAACCTTCCAAAGCAAATCGTGCGATTTTACCTCTATATCCTCGTAGTACATAAGATTTAAACCACGAAGTATCTAGTGTACACACACGTATACCAATATCATTATATAGTATGAGTTTTATATTAAGAAACGCGCATAAATTTAATCTATCGATTTCTAATATTCCGAGCCCGAAAAGTTTCAAACGAAATCCTGTTACTCTAAGTTCGGCTAACTATATGCCTACTTAGTAGTCAGAACTTTGTAACTGTTACAATCATTCCTCTTTTAATCTTATATCTTATATCCTGTAGTCCTCTAATCGTCCAATTTGTTTCACATTTGTATTTGGACCAATCCTATGGTCGAAGTTTGTTAGAGTTTCGTAGCCAATGACAAAAAAATGAAATCCTTATGATTTCGTCCTATCCGTGTGTCTGTCTGTTCCATAAAAGTATGAATAAACTAGAAGCCCTCTTTCTGCGTTTACCGTCTAACCACTCGTACTCTAGCTAGCTGTTGCAAGATGACGAGTTTTAGTCCGACTTTCAGTGCGCAAAGTCCCCGCGCGCTGGTCTGCACCCCCGTGAAATCCCCGCGAGCCAGTCTTCAACCCGGCAAAATTGCGTAATGTCACTTCGATACTGTAAATTGACGTCTATACCTCTATTAAAACCAAACACTGCTGTCAACTTAATTTACTCTACGGTCTGTCCGCACTTCTGTCGGAGCCATTTTATTCTGAGACTATTTGCACTATAGATAGGTAGGAAATTTGGATGGTAAGTGTAATCTGGAACCGCTATATAATTATGTTTTTTCGATGCAGTGTCACTTCCTCTACTTGCCTTCTTTAGATATGTTTTCGTTATAAAAAAAATGAAATCCCTGTGATTTCGTTCGATTCGACGACCGTTTAGCCTAGTGAGTAAAGCCTGCCTACGAAGCTGGAGGTCCCTGGTTCGAATCCCAGGTCGGGTCAGTATTTATATGATGAATATTGATACTGGTACCGCGTCTTGGTTGTTATATGTATGTGGTGTCTTCGCTTGGTACCCAAAATACAAGCTAATGCTTAGTTTGGGGCCTAGACGTTGTTGTGATGATGTATACGTTATTATTATTTTTATATACGAAGCTTGATTTATTTTGAATCTCGTATCTTTTAGTTTTGTATCCCAAGGAAATTGTGCCTAGTCTAAACAGTAAACCTGTGTCACTCTGTCACTCTTCATATAACTCCGTGGAAAAAATGACTTCGACGAATGACGTGAAAAAAGGAACAATAAATACACTTTCGCTATAAACGCTATTAGTTAGCGAACCTATACTGGACGAAAAAAATTCAAAGCTACACACGGGATCTAATTTTGTACTATATCGAAATACTGCTAGATTGTCGTAATTAAAACAATAATGTATTCATTTTTGAAAAAAAAGGAATAATTACATATTTTTGGAAAAATTATGTCCCTTTATTTATTAGCAAATATAATTATTAAAAAGATTTTTTTTTGTAATCTGTTATTTTTTTTCATTATTTAAACAAATTATTAAGTAAAATTTAGTTCTTTAAATTAATCGTCTGCAATGCTCTCAATTCTTGTTATACTTTATTTGTTTATTGAATAAATAATTTCTTATAGACAATAGCCGAAAGTGTTCATATTTTTTTTATAAATGAAAAATATTTAATAATTTACCGTAAGTATAAAGATGTAAAAAAAAATTTAATAAGAAAATTATGAAAATAAATATTTTTATATTTATTACGTATAAGGTACTTTTAGTAATTTTATTTTTAGCTAAAAAAATATAAACTTATCTGGTGACTGTTTACAACAAATTGTTTATGAAATAAATACAGTTTTTGAAATAATAAAAACAGTTTGAACAAATTTTTTGAAGCTTCTATTTATTACTTAATTAATTAATTATATTATTTAACAAATAAAACAGTATATTAAAATACCGCAATTTCCTAGTTTTCTAGTATTTAATATTCTTTAGTTTTTAGATAGCTTAAAAGTAAATTAACTGATTACGAATTGTGTTGGCGAAATTTCAAATAAACTGTGAAACGGTAGCCGTACAGAATTCGTAGGCGCCTCGCACCTCTTTCCCATGCGGACACATCATCATCATCAGCCCATTTTTACCCCACTGCAGGGGCTTAGGCCTCCCCCAGGGTGAGGAGGGGGGCTTGGAGCTTAAGTCCACCACGCTGCTCCACTGCGGGTTGGGAACTGTAACGACCGCCATCTATTGACAGCGTCCGGGACCGACTGCTTAACGTGCCCTCCGAAGCACGGTGTCAGTGATATTGTGTACTTAAGTCAGAAAAACTCATTGGTACACGCCCGGATTTGAACCATGGCCTTATAAATTTGAGACAGGTTCGTTGCGCTCTGGGCTATCACGACATGCGGACACAACTTCTCCTGTATTATTTATATGTGGAGTTAATAAAATCCACATTATATCCTCCAAGGAATCACGAATACGAGATCCAGACTCGCATTTAGTGAGTTTTTTTTTTCGTAATTCTGTCGACACAAGTTTATAAAAGCGTATAGAAATATATAATTAAACAGCAGCCAACGTCGTCGTGCCCGAAGCTCGGCGAAACTTGATTAACCGCGTGAAAAGTTCCGCTGCGCCCACCACTTACTTACGTAAGCTTAAGTGTTGAATACTCAACTTTTAATTAAGTCCTACGCGACAAAATCATTATACCTTAATAGAAATTTGATTATTTTTATCATCGATTTTTGTAACATCGTTTGTGATTGCGCAGTCCGAATATAATTTCAAAGTGCTGTCGTAAGTGGACTACATGCATTCACGAGGAAGCATGTTCAATGTTGCGGTGCCATCCGTATATATATCTGACCAGCTTTCTACTTTACTGTTCGGGCGTCCGGCGGCATTGAAAAGTGTCCGGCATCCTGAGCCCGTGTTTCCGTTTCTAAATAAAGTGAACTACCAAACTGAACCTTGAACTGAATTTTATAGAGGGTTTTAAATTATGAGCAACTACTACATAAACTAGGGAAACCAAATAGATGCATGATTGCATTTTTTCGTAAATCTGATGTCATTATTTTTAGGGTTCCATACCCAAAAGGAAGGTACAAATGGGTACCTACCCTATCACTAAAGCTCAGCTTCCGTTCGTCCGTCTGTCGCAGGGCTATATCGTCTGAATCGTAATATACTAGAAATTTTCACAGATTGTGTATTAATTATTATGGCTGCTATAACAACAAATAAGAAAAATAAAATAAAGTTAAAAATTAAAGGGGGTACCCATACGAGAAACATGTACTTTTTTTAATTTTGTACGGTGGTACGGAACCCTTGTTTTCGTGAAAAACAAAGTCGTGATAGCCCAAAGCGCAACGAACCTGTCTCAAATTTATAAGGCCCCATAGGGCCATGGTTCGAATCCGGGGGTGTACGAATGAGTTTTTCTGACTTAAGTACTCAACTATCATTGACTATGTGCTTCAGAGGGCACGTTAAGCAGTCGGTCCCGGACGCCGTCAATAGATGGCGGTCGTTACAGTCCCCACCCGCAGTGGAGCAGCATGGTGGATTTAAGCTCCAAGCCCCCCACCTCGTCCTGGAGGAGGCCTAAGGCTCTGCAGTGTGGTAAAAATGGGCTGATGAAGTGAAATGAAGTAGAGTGACGGAACCCTTATGTGCGAGTCCAACTCGCACTCAGCGTTAGATTATCAGAATATTTCACAATGTTTCTGAATATCGGCATAATCCATATTTATCCGTTATCTTCTAGTATCCGCACACACTACAAGTCGAGCACCAGATCACCAAGAATTCAATGATCTATTTGTTATTGACAAATCGAACTCGAAAGTTTGTCAAGCTCATGTCGATCTGCAGCTTACATATCTCGAGAACGGTACTTCTCCAAGGAGCTTGCACGGCTTGCCTATTACGAAATCAATATATTTCAAGTTCAAAATCTGTCTATATAGATACGTTTATCTCTTTGTTGATATCGTTATAATGTCGCACACAAAAATATAGAACAAGCCAGGAAGAAGGTAAGCCTATATTAGCTCATGGCTCACAGTTCAAGAAGTACCGTATAGTTCAATCGATTCGACTCCGAAATCGACATTCGAGCCTGTTATTAAGTAAGCTTAAATCAATATGTTCAATAAAGCTTTCATGATTGTTTTATGGGATTCAACCATGGATGTACATAAAATACCGCGACATGGATACAAAAAAATTACGGCTTAAACATACGCCACTTGATGTTTTGATATATTTATTTACTGTGAAGTACAATTTAGTATGACGCACATAAAAAAATCGTATTACGAAATCAAATAGATTCTGAAATTACATTTTGAGTGTAATTTAACAAAATGTTTGAATCGAACAATGAAATTGACATATCATCTGTCCAATCTCTGGATTCTCTGGTGTCTCATTTTGCTCCTGTTTGCAATCGTTTCGAAGTATGTGACGCTCGATCTGAATAATCGTGCTATCTAAGGCGATTTGCCCACCGGGCACGTTAATTAATTATGAAATGATATCGCCCTCACGGGTCGACGGCCTAGTCGTAAATGCGTCACGTCACCACAAAGGAAGCCAGAAACTGAAGAGGCTCATTATATAATGATGTACTCGTACGTTTGGCACACGACCGTGGCCTTGACTGTATTTTTTTTACAATTTTTAGATTGACCACGTGGACGTGAAAGGTTTTACGGTCAGATATATTGACGACCACTTAGCCTAGTGGGTAGCGATCCTGCCTACGAAGCTGGAGGTCCCGGGTTCGAAGCCTAGGTCGGGTCAGTATTTATATGATGAATATTAATACTGGTACCATGTCTTGGTTGTTATATGTATGTGGTGTCTATGCTTGGTACCCAAAATACAAGCTAACGCTTGGTTTGGGGCCTAGACGTTGTTGTGATGTATACCTGTGGATGTATACCTACTTATGTTATTGTTGTTATGTTATGTTATTGATATTCTTCTAATCGCGTAATTCGATTATAAAATCTGCTCAATCTGCTGCACAGACCAGTCAACCTTTAGACCACGCTTTAATAAACGTCAGTACGAAAACGAAATCGCCAAAAAGTGGCGGGGTGCGGGGAGAGGTCGGCTAGTTTTCATTGGCTCGTTCAAAATTGACAATTTAATGGCTTCCGACGTGCTTCCAACTGACGGCTCACTAGTGACGTAGTTATGTAGTGTCACTACATAGCCTTGGCGAATGCTACTCCCTGTTAAAGCATGGTCTATAAGGTTGACTTGTCTGTGATCTGCTGCTGTAGTCTACATATTTTTCGATAATATTTTATTCATTTGTTTCGTTAAATAGATTATTTTAGTTTTAATGTAAGCGCCGTGTATGAAGTGAGCCGAGGTGGTTTTAAAATTAAATGACGGCCATGATTTTATACGTAAGTAATTAACATTAAAATGATTGGCGTTAATAAATTGCTGCATAAAGTATTTAAGTTATTCTATTCCGTTGTACCATTTTTGGTACATCACTAAAAATATCGTATCGATTCATTTTATTGTTTGATAAGAACCATTTAGCTCATGAAAGGACATCACTATCAAGTGGCATCAATCACTGGGAACGAAGCCAACCAATGTCACATACGCCGACCGCGTGATCAATCAGTGGGAAAGTAAAAAAATTGTACCGGCCCATCACTTTTCTGTTACGCCTCGTACGTCTTTTCTACTATGACGTTCGCTCGACTACGGCGAAGCCAAAAAAGGGTAATGTGTTTAACGAGATTGTAAGGAAAAGGTCAAAAAGTTTGCGGAATGGCGGGAACGGCCGTGGAGTGTACCTACACGGAAAAAAAATTCTTATATCAATGCAAATTGCATTGATCCAAGAATATGCGGTATTTGTATACATTGAAGACTATATTCTCTTGATAACAGAATTCTTTTTTTTTCTGTGTATGGGTGTGTTTTGGTTACCATGTGTGTGTTATTTGCATCAATATGAGTAGTATATAATACGAGCACCTGATTTCGTCAAAAGCTGTTGTGCTGGAAAGAACATGTCGAATATGGACAAAATCGAATTGCGTGCTGTTATTAAATTCCTTACAGAGCAAGAAAAATCACCTCAATTATTATAGAAGAGATGTTATTGGTTTACGAAGTTTTTCACAAGTTTTTCTAGAAAAAACAATTATAAATGGCATTACCTGTTTAAACATGCCAGGAGATTACTTGAAGATAATCCCTAACCGGGGCGATTTTCGGGCAAAAATTATTGTCAAAAAAGTTGAATAAAATTGTATTAGAAAACATTGACAATAACCGTGATATACTACTCTTTCTTTCTTTCAGTGATTTCTAGTACATTTAAAAAAATGCTGTCAAAAGGGAAATATTAAAAACCAATTTCATAATAAGTGTTTTATTTTTCGCAAAGGCAACGCGTCACAAGCAAAATTGCTTTGACTATCCTGTCCAGTACTCGATTTCAAGCTATCAATCATCCGTCCTATATTCTAGACTGAGTCTCGAGTGATTCTTCACTTCACTTCACTTCATCAGCCCATTTTTACCCCACTGCAGGGGCTTAGGCCTCCCCGGGGCGAGGGAGGCTTGGAGTTTAAATCCACCACGCTGCTCCACTGCGGGTTGGGGATTGTAATGACCGCCATCTATTGACAGCGTCCGTGACCGACTGCTTAACGTGCTCTCCGAGGCACGGAGTCAGTGATAGTTATGTACTTAAGTCAGAAAAACTCATTGGTACACGCCCGGATTCGAACCATGGTCCTATGGCCTTATAAATTCGAGACAGGTTCGTTGCGTTTTAGGCTATCACGACTCGAGTGATTACTGTTTACTTACAAAGCCGAAAAAAAAGCTTCGTGCGGAAAAAAAATTCGAAGATGACAAAGTCAAAAGTAAAATTGCGGCATGTTTTTATACGTTACAGCACAATCTTCTTTTTCACTGGTATACATAAAGTAAATTGAAAGGTTTTTTTTTATTTTGACTGCATCTGGGGTGTCGTTATGTAGAGCGCAATAAGTAGAGTACAAATTATGTCTGGTTTTTATTTGAAAAGAGGCTGGCGCTTCTGTATTATAGCATTCGAACGTTATTTGCCACAGAGCATTAGAGTGGGTTAGAGATGGTAGGCAGATAGATACGCTGTTCTTTTCAAGTATGCAGTATAACGTATACTTAAGACATCTCACAACCTGAACTCTAAAATTGGACATCAAATTATATAGAAGATCAAAGGAAAAGAGATGAACGAGTTAACCGCTTTCTAAACTTAGACAAGTGTGAGGCAAAACTGATTACGTATTTTTACTTATTTTCGTTACTTGAGTAATTATTTTTGGGAAGCGTGTCTCCGAACAAACAGCGTCACATGGCACCTCTAACTTATTCAATGCTCTGTGGTATTTTCTATCTATGTTATGTGAAACTACAGACAGGAAAGCTCATCGATAAAATTGAACGCGTAAAAGACGTTTTGCATTCAAGATCACATTTTCACAGTCTACACATGAGGGCCCGTCTTTATGCGTCACATGAAATTCACCAAAGATATTTTCATGTTACATTCATTGCGGCCGGCGAACAGTGGGGGAGTTAGCGCATTTATTACGGCACTAAAGCGACGTTCAATTTTGTGGAGACCGGGGACTCGACACCAGCACGTTGTCAGCGCGTGATCAGAATTGCCAAGTCACTCTAACGTATACGTAAGGCATTCGAGCTTCGCTAGCATACGTTACCTTTGAGGTAGATACTACGTGGGGCGGGAATAAGTAGATGCTTACGGTTGATGGCGTTTTATTGCTTGTCGGGACTGAAATCTACCTACTTTTTCTGTAAATATAGCTCCAAATAAAAGAAATGACCAAGTAGGAATCGAACTTGCCCCCTGAAGGTTCCGTACTGTTTTATAACGTATTTATCGCCATTCATCGCCACATGGCACGAGAACTCTTGTTAATTTAAAAGTACTAATATAATTAGAAAAAAATACAAAAAAAACGAATGAACGGTTTGGTTTTTGTATCATTTCCTTATTTATCTTTAAGGCCTTGCTTGCCAAATTTCTAGATGGTTGGTCAATGGAAAGTACCCTATAGGTTTTGATGATTGAGTTTGCGTGTATCGAAATCATTAATACATATGTTTTCACACACATTAACACAAAATTCACACAAAAACTTGATTTTTCATCACCTCCAAGGGCTGTAATCTAAATAAATACATACATACATATACTCACGCCTGCTTCCCATTGGGGTAGGCAGAGACTACATATTTCCACATAGTGCGATCCTGGCATACTTCTTTTGCTTCATCAACACTCATCACTCTTCTCATACACGCTCTCCGGACACTCCGGATACTCCGGGTACTCTGGACTTGACCCTTTTCTAGTATGTCCCTAATCTGATTCCTGTAAGTTCGTCTAGGGCGACCCATTCCGACCCTACCTTTCACCTCCGCACAGTAAATTTCTTTCGTAAGTCTTCTTTCATCCATCCTCTCCAAATGACCAAACCATCGCAGCATTACTTTTTCAATTTTTGTCACTACATCTTCTTCCATGTATGTAATGTAATCTAAATCTAAGTACTTAATCAACGTCGTACCTTTTACCAATCCCTGAAAAGAAAGGGTCTTGACTGACGAACCGACCGACCGGACGGACATTAAAATAATCCCATAAGGATTCTCAGCTTTTCCTTTTTGAAACCTTAAAATGAGTGAAATCTTAGGTATATAATGGTTATGTATTATAAAATAAACTACTTACATAGAATATCTCTAGAAACATTTGAGAGTTGTACAAAGGTTGTACACTAGCTGCAGAAACAGCTAAAAACCGTACGATGGTTGTACAACTCTTATATGTTGCACAACTCTTATATGTTGCACAACTTCAACAGGATCCAAATTTTCATATACCCAAAACATTTCTTTGTAATAACCGTACAGTTGCTGTAGAAGACAGAGTTACTAAGTAGTACAAGCTTAATTCTTTTGTCTAGATACCTGGACAGGTATTATGACAAAGGGTGGATTTTTGTACCAGTATACCTAGTTTTTAGTTGTCTCTACAGCTTGCATAACAATTGTACAACTCTTATTTGTTTCCATAAATGCTACTTGGATAGTTCCTTAGATATCAGAATTAACGAAAACCCGAACGAAATTACAGATTCACAGATTAGACAGGCCATACGTTGAAATTATTACTTTTTTTGAATATTTTATTACACTACACATGAAATAGAATTATTTAAAATCTTTATTAGTTTTAAATATACGTCACATTAATTACAATGCCATGTAAAAACATCGCGTGGCGTACTCTGGAGAGTACTTGTTTTCTGGAGAATACTTCTTCTTTCACATTTTTCGCGGTCACGTCGCTGTGTCTCGATATACATCTATGGATATTTTCTTAAACTTAACGCCAACTCAGACACAATAGCACAGTACGTCTGTAACCTGTCGTTTTTTCATAGAAACTAGATTTGCACCGGACCAAAAGACATTATTTCATTTAGATAATAAAAAAAGATAAGAAAAAAAAGAATATAGTTTTAGAAATTATGGTATGGAATAGCATAAAGGAACGAATAGGCAGCGTATTGTTTAAATAGAGTGCATTGTATGTGCAGTAAGGGTAACATGCACACCATGACAAAAGTTTATCGACACATTATCTCGTGCTGAAACGAGATGGAGCTATAAATCGGTTAGCAGGAAGTGGGTATAATTCAATAAACGGGATCGATCCCCTGATTTTCCACCCTTAGAGGTGGATTTTTTTTTATTATTTTAATAGAATCATCCTCGGAGCTTATTCAATGAGAAAAGATTTTATTATTGATTCGGTTCACAGTTAGAGAAGAATTTCGTAACATACGTACGAAAAAAAAACAGTCGAATGGAAAACCTCTTTTTTGAAGTGGGTTAAAAAACTGTACGTTACCGCTTTGTTAATCAAATTATACCTAAAATAGGTACTCTAGAAAAAAAACATTATTGTTATAAAAGTAATCGTTAGTGAGATATTCACGAAAAATCACTCTATTCGTGACCTTTGACCCCCTCCCCCGTGAAATTTCGCTCACGCACTAAAATCACCAAGGTCATTGACAGAAAAAAAAGAGACGTTTGTGCATCTAAGGAAATAACATCTTCTCCAATAATAATAACAATAAACCAAAACGTATCAAGATGAAACGACATCCGCACATTACGGCACTTGGCGCCCGAATAGCGCTCTCCTCGTATAGGATGCCTAGGGGATGAGGTTGCGGAAGTGACGTCATCAATCAAGTCACGGTCGGCAGCAAGCATTGCGGTACGGCCGGAAGCCCTAAGCCCACACCCGATACAGATACCACCCCGGAAGAAATAACCCGGTTGAATATAACTCGTTATTAAGTAAATATTATTATAAAGAATAAAGCATTTAAGACTTGAGATAGCAAACCGTATTCTTCGATAGCAAAGTCTTATAATTGGCGAGATCAACAAGCATACTAAAACGATTTTTATTACGGATTTCTGTATACGGTACTACAATTTTTTTTCAATCTTAAAGTAGCGCGTTAAGACAATACTTTAATACTTATGAGTTTTTTTGTTTCTAGTACTAGATCTGGGGGCACGGCCGTGCCCCCACCAAGTCGAGCGAAAAAGCGTCACGGCCGTACCATCCTTTTCTCGAAGCAATTCAGACCATTTTCGACCCCCTGTAACTTCGTTGTGGATAAAACTAGAAGACTGAAATTTTCAGTAACCATGCAGGCATATTATATAAGCATATTTTCAAATTTCATTCAATTGGAACCAGTATTTTTAAGAAATTATAACGGGTCATATTTCTTAATTTTGTCACTCACTGACTCACCGATCATCAAAATTCTAAGGCACTTCTAGCAGACCTAGAAGCTTCAAATTTGGAATATAAGTAGTGTTTGGTGTTTGAATCAAGGAAAAACTAAAAAATCTAGAAAAGACCGCAAAAAAAAAATTAAGCCCATACAGCCAAGTCTTCAGTTAAATTTTTCAATATTGGCTTTATTCGTAACGATGTTTTATTACGGCAGTTATTATTATATTGCGTGCGAAGCCGCGGGTTTAAGCTAGTCCCATATAAATATAGGCGCATGGTAGTGCCCCTGCCAAATCGAGCAAAAAATGGGTATTCCCGTCATGAAAACACGTGTTTTAAATTATTTATTAATGCAAAAAACGTACCTACGTGCGTATTCGTACTTATTACGAGTGCGTAAGGTTGTATAATATATCTTAGAAAAACTATATACATATAGATATACATATATACAATAAGTAGAAGGTACCGAAAAGGAAAAAAATAGAACTGTCTACAAAATACAAAAAGAAATGAGATCCCATCAAAAACAATACTTGTCAAAAAAACCAAGTCTCGCAAACTCAGTTGTTCTGCGGTAAAAAGTTGTGAGATCCATGTAATACCAAGTCGGTTATTAATTTATTCGGTTATAAATATATTGAGACTTGGCCATCGCACTAAATAATTGAATTTACATGTGTTTTCAGGCGATTGAATTTACACGTGTTTTCAGGCGATGGCCAAGTCTCAATATATTTATAACCGAATAAATTAATAACCGACTTGGTATTACATGGATCTCACAACTTTTTACCGCAGAACAACTGAGTTTGCGAGACTTGGTTTTTTTGACAAGTATTGTTTTTGATGGGATTCTTCATGTTTTCTGCGTCAGAGTAGTATTACATAGTGTGTTTCAATAATATTTGTAAATGTAATCCATGTGTATATACGTCGTGAATTTGACGACCGCTTAGGCTAGTGGGTAGCGACCCTGCCTACGAAGCTGGAGGTCCCGGGTTCGAATCCCAGGCCGGGTCAGTATTTATATGATGAATATTAATACTGGTACCGGGTCTTGGTTTTTATATGTATGTGGTGTCTTCGCTTGGTACCCAAAACACAAGCTAATGCTTAGTTTGGGGCCTAGACGTTGTTGTGATGTATGCGTTATTATTATTAAATAAAACTTGGATCTACAGTTGCATGAGGATTTATCGTTGTTCTTTATTATTTTAAATATCAGTTCACTACATACCGTATATTATATGTCACACACAGTAAAATCGTTCCCAATGCTGATTTCATACAACGCAGTCGTTCATTGTACTTTGACAGAGCAATGTTATATTACGAATATAAAGCTGCTTGGATCTCAGGTTCTGCATGACGACTTGCAAAAGGCACGGCATGCTTTTCACAAGTTTATTTTGTTAAAAAGTTGTTCACTGCGAAATAAAACACTTCACTTTGAGGATTTCTTTTAGTAACCTTAACTACCACGTCGTCTGTCGTTTTAAATCTGACCGACTCACCGCTTGTGAAGCGTCTCTTATATTAACTTTTAACGTTTTTGAGTCTTCGAGAGAACTCCAATTAAAAGTTAATACCCATGGGATTATGGACTTCCGTACCATGTTACATCAAAATGAAACTTGTTTATACCTATTATATAGAGTCTTATCCCATTACGACGGTACTTCACACAGAGAGAGGTTTTATTGTAAACCAAAATACGCTTAACGAAATAATTTAAAAACGATAGATTATACGAGTAACCTGAAATGTATTTAGATTTTTGAATAAGCTCTAGTAGTTACGTATTGGCACTATGTGTTTAATAGTTTAGCGAAGTCCTAATTCAGTAGAGCCAGTAGTAGAAGTCTAGCTAGGTAAATTCGGTAAATACCTTAAAATAAATTAATTTTGCAAATAACTCGAAAATGACGACAGAACAAAACAAATGAGCACAAATTGACAATGAACCGGAATGACAGAATGTCACGTATTACCAATTTTTACAAATCAGCTAAACCGCTCGCTTAGTCGCTCCGTTTAAAATGGTTTTGAGATGGACGCTGATATTATATATTTTTTATAATCTTGACGTTTCTTACACAAGAAAAACTATTTTCAATGTGTCGCGATGAAGCAAGACCTACGAGAGTGTCATCGAACACGGGGAAACGTCATTTATTTAGTTTGACAACGATTTTGAAGAATTTCTGCAGCAATCGCTGCGCTCAGATTGGCTGACTCAAGGTAGGCAAAAACGTACACACAGGTAGATTAGTTATTGCTACTGTATTGTTTCAGTGCGAGCGAGAGTTGATAGTGATTTGTCACTAATAGGTACTTTTTGTTAAGTAAAAAATTGTAAAAGGAAAATTAACTTTTGTCTATATGTAAACAAATAAAACTAATCCAATAATCCACCCCCTTGTCACCCCCGACGCAAAGGTGCCAATGATGCTCATCGCATTGCCGCGCTGAATTGCAATGGCAATTCTTTGCACCAGGAAGGAATAAATTCTTTTTGTTAGTGACAAATTACTATAGAGATAATACGACACTACGGCATAATTATATGCTTTGCTACCCGTGCGAAGCCGGGGCGGGCCGCATAACTAGAGTAGGCAAGCTCCATGAAGCCCTGTACGTAGCGGTTAGGCATCAGTTAAGCATGGGAGAAAAAAGGATGGAAAATAACTGTACCCTATATAAATCAAGGTAATCCTACGAGGTACATTTATTCTCTGTCTCTTTCTATTGAGTCCCGCATTTCGGACTGGCTTGCCTGCTCTATTCTATTATCTATATGCAAATTGCTGATCGATATATTGGGTATGTGTCTATCATTGGGAGGGTTTGCCAATAATCACTACGCTTGGCAGGCGGGTTGGTGATCGCAGTATGTAGTTTCACAGAGAGATGCTGCTCCCCATCTTCTGCTAACCTGTGTTAGTCGCCTCTTACAACACGCTTCCCGGTGGCGGTGGGGAATTGTATTCTTTACCGTCCCCACACGGTCCTAGATGTGTGGCTAGATGAACAGTGTGGACGCTCTCGCCGAAACACGAGACCCTTCGATTCGTGGTTCGAGGCGAGACGAGCCGAGACTTCGAGTTCACTCTCGTCACTCTATAGTCTCGTTGAATGTGTAGAGTCGGTGTTATTGTATTGATCGACATTATCAAATTTATATATAACTCAAGTTAGTTACTTTTAAAAATGTAAATTATTTCCGCCATGATCCATATTTCCGTGGGAATTGTAGCTTAACATTATAGAAACTGTCATATTCATATCTTGAATCAGTTGCGCGAAATTTTTCGGCACCACCTCTGGGCATAATTCTGTAATTCATTCGTCGCTTATACGCTTAACAGTCAATAAAGTGTATGGCGAGAGTAACAATATTAAATATACACTGCAAGTACAATTCCAATCAAACTTTATGGCGGTTCCGAACATAGACACAAGTCGCGTCGCAGTAACCAATTTTAGGTGTAGCGGGGCGCAGTGGAGCGAGGGGTATATGACTGTACCTGTGCAAGCACGCTTATAGCGTTGTATTCCGATCCGCCATAAAGTTTGAGGCAAACTATACGTCTATTACATGCGATACTTGTAACTAAGTATTATTGTTGTTAACATGTAAAAGTGAATAATGTCAGTGGTGGCGTGTGGTGGACAAGCAAACTCACGCATGCGTACACAAACCGCAACATTCTAACATAGAATTGCGGCATCTGTTGTTCGGGAGAAATCGAGAACCGCTGAATAGATTGCGTTGCGGTTTTCATAAATTAGGCGAGTACTTTCTGAAACGGTTCAGGAACCCTCCTATATGAGTTTGTCTAAAACCCCTTTACACTCAGACATTATGTTTAAATTTTTCGTACATTGACTTTTACGTTATTCTAGTAACAATGGTTGAGAAACACGACACCATCGTACCTTAACTGTATCGTGTAAATTGATCGTAAGTTGACAAAAAAAGCGACTTTTTGTTCTACGCAAATAAATTGTAACCTTTCTTGCTCGCTTTCTCACTCACTCGCGTTTATATCTGTCAAAATTTTTGCTTTGACATGTCACAATCGTAAAATAATCAAATCTGATACTACATTATTCCAATACAGTGAATTCAGATACGTTTATTAATTTCTTCTACTGATTTTTAGAGTTTCGTACCCTGAGGGTAAAACCTTATTGCTGTTACTCTATCGTCGGTTTGTCTGTCCGTCCGTCCGACCGCTGCTGGTCCGTATGTCACTGATTTCTAGTAGTAAACTGAATGAGTTACACACTTTTGAAATTTGGATGTTTTGCTTAAAGCTTTGACCCAAAACCAAATATGGAATCAAAAATTCAAATACTCAAATTATTATTCATTTTTCAAACACGTAAAAGGAACCAAAAAAAAATAATCTTCATCGTACCCTAGTATGTGAGGTGTCATTTTAGAGAACTCATTGATTAGAGTACAAATATATTTTTTATATTCAAACGCAAAGAAGTAGGAGGCTGTCAAAGTGGTTAATTTAAGACCTTTTTTTGTTACGAGGCGTATTTAAACAACAAATACGAAAACGCCGATTATTGATGTAGTTTGTAAGTTGTGCCCAAAACAACTTTTCTTTCACGGGTTTTTGCCATTACTAGTTTTGGTAAATACATAAGACAAATAATAGGTATATTGTGTGAGTATATATGGAACCCCCGATGCGCGAGTCCGACTCGCATTTGGCCGGTTTTTAAATTTAAAACGTATAATTAGGCTTTTGATGCTAACTGTTATGTTAATCTGTGATATCAGCACATATCTCAAAAAAAAAACAGGTATCCTGCTATTCTCTATCTTGCTACCTTGTTATCTATCTTAGTTATGTACAGTAGTGTAAAAATCTGCTATATTTTAAGAACATGCTTCTGACTATAAACTATATTATTTTAGCATGTTTATTAATATGCTATGCATAACACGCGGGAATGCTTAGCGCGAGAATCGTTCGTTGCGTTGGGCGGCGGTCACATGCTGTCGACCGACAGCTGCGCTAATGCCATGCTAATGCTAAATTGCAAAATCTCCAATCAGTCAACGCGCAATCGCATTCGTTGTAGGACGTGTTTCGTTGTGCTGATCGCATCGCTCTATCGGTAAAGTGTGACTGCGGGATCGCGTCCTGCTATTTAATAGCACCAAGAGTCAACCAATATAATATGCTAAATCCGTTAGGCTTAAATAACGCGTTTTAAATAATGCTTTATGCTATATTATCCACCACTGGTTATGTATAGCTATCTTGTTATTCTGCTATTTCTCTGCACAAGCAATTTCGCGAAAATAAAAAGCTGATAAATTGTAAATTATTGCTACATGACTAACTGTAAGCCTATGCCTCCTAATAATTACGGAAATTTTCATTCGCCTACGAAAACATAACCAGTAGATTCATTGTTACGTCCTCGCTGTTCTGTCGAAAAATTCACAATAATCTTATAGCGTAGGTATTCGAATATTCGGTCATTCTACTACTTTCCAGAAAACTCCCATACAATACATAAAACACACTTGTTTCTTACAGAGATAAGTAAAACCGTAGATCTCCACTTGGCGAGGTCTTTATAAATTGTCATAAAGCTAGTGAGGGGAAATGTCGACGACGTGCATGTAACAATAGTATCAATCGTCTGTGAATATATATTTAAAAAAATTATTATGATCGCGTTTCAGTGAAGGGATGTCGATATGGGCACGGTTCTTTGTACCCCCGTGGAGTTATGGTGGATTCGCGTGCTCGCGGCCACGCCTCATCCGTATACCAACTCGGCTTTTAGATACAGTAAAACGCTTGATTAGTGCCACGACCATGAAACTTACGTAGGAATACAATTCGATTAATAACGATTTGTTTAAGTAGCGATATAAATAGAAATACGGAATCAGGACGACGAAAGAATTACTGTTATTATTTTAAAATCATATTGAGAATAATACCTATTTTAGATTAATAAACGACACCGCTGATTTCCATACAACAGTTTAATTTATTGTACAGTCAACCACACCATCAGTGTGTCATAAAATTATCGTTAAATTTATAAAATATGTTCTGTCTAACATGAAAACAGTTTTAATTTTGGTTTGGGAAAAAACTCGCTCACGCATAACTATATCGATAATAATGAAGTTTAAAAACCTTAATTGTAACCGTTTTGTGTTAAGAAAGATATAGGTATTTTTTTGAATTTGACAACAATTTCATGATGCACTTTACTCATTAAGATGGTAAAGTAAATATAACGGTGTGTAGTTTGTATATTTTATTTTTAAATAAATATTGTAAGAAAACAAGGGTATATCTGTCTAACTTTAATCATTGGTTACTACATTTAATGATTTCTTAATATGATGTTGTCGAACTAAGTAATGTCAAACTGTGGTAATATTAACCTACTACCGTAGAAAGTATATATATTCATCCATATATAGGTGTGTGTGTGTGTGTGTGTGTGTGTGTGTGTGTGTGTGTGTGTGTGTGTGTGTGTGTGTGTGTGTGTGTGTGTGTGTGTGTGTGTGTGTGTGTGTGTGTGTGTGTGTGTGTGTGTGTGTGTGTGTGTGTGTGTGTGTGTGTGTGTGTGTGTGCGTGCGTGCGTGCGTGCGTGCGTGCGTGTGCGTGTGTGTACAAATATTTAGAACTAGCGTATTTAGGTTGCATATTCATCATACAATTTTAATTAAATAAGCAACGACGAAGAACTCGATTAATATGAACATACTGGGGCTGCCTTTTTTGTATACTTTTGTCACGTAATTCTAGAACTACTATATACTTCCTTTTTTTTAAATTTTTTTTAAGAATTAGTTAAAAAAATGAACGTTTTAAAAATATGTTTTTGAAATATACTCCATTGCTAAACTAGGACAATTGAAAACAAATTGGCGAACAAAAAAAAATAGACGACCATTGCACGCGGAGTTATATGTATCAAGAAATGACGAGTGAATTGTGGATTCCAGAATGGACTTTTATATTTTATTTCAATTTCAATTTAAATAGTATTACATATTGTTCTACGAGAATATTTGAGGGTTGATGCAGCGAGCATCGAGGGTGCGTCGTGTAATTGGAGTGGCTCTTCAACGTCCGCTCGGTCAAGGATGCAGCTCATTATATTGCTCGTGTTAAATGTATGTAGGGGATGCACAAGTTAATCTATTGAAACATCACTTCAGCTGTCATTAGCCGAGGAAGCCCATTCATCTGTATCGAGAATACAGATCAAATAGAAAGAAGTGAATACCATTTATTCACGGCAACATACAAGTCAAACAGAAAAATAAAATAATGTAAAAAACAAAAATAGATTGAAAATAAAAAAATAAAAACACGAACAAAAAGGTCTCCGCAGCCATGAAAGGAGCTGACTCAGCACCCGCTGCTGATGTGTATGACCACACTCACAACACTCATTTTCAGTCAACCCCTGCACAGATTAGATTATTAGAAATACCTATAAATAATGCATTCGGCTGATCATAAATTGTTTTATTTTCGAGTGTTACATTTTTGTTATAACTTATCGATATGAGTTTATACGGTACTATTATCGACAATTTCAATAATCGAAAGCGCACATCATTAATTTGACGAATGCTCCTCCCCCCGGCCCATGAACGCGTGAGAAGGACATCTGCACTCGAATTCATGTTAAACTTTCAAATACGTCTAAAAACGGATTACGGACCGTGTATGATTCTACCCCTAAAATATGTATGAACTATAACCTGAATTTGCAGGGTTATTAAGAAAGATGTCCCAAGGACGGTACGTTTTTTTTTTAAATTCGCATTAGTATCAAATTTAAGGCTGATTGTTTTAAAAAACGTAGAATTGAAAAAATGTTTTTCGAGAATTTATTCTAAAACAACTAAAGGTTTAAAAAAAATGAAAACGTACCGCCCTGTGACAGGATTTCTCCTTTCTTAAACGACTTCAAAAAAGAAGGAGGTTACTCAATTCGACCGTATATATGTTTTTTTTTATGTGTGTTCAGGGATAACTTCTTTGTTTGTAAACCGAATTGGATGATTATTTTTTTGTTAAAGTATCGTATTTTAAGTATTTTGATAAAGTACTAGTACTATTACTATTTAATACTATACTATACTAGTACTATTTAATGAAGGTCGGGAGTTGATCTGATGATGGAGCTGAAAGACAGTCGAGGGAACTCCTCAACGATTTACAGCAATTACTTGGTGTTTGGACTTGATTCATTTCTGTTGATGAGATATTTGCACCCATATGGATTATAAGTGCCATTACAGGTCTGATGATGGAAACCATACACAATCGAAGGAACTCCTCAACGATTTACAGCAATTACCTGGTGTTTGGACTTAATTCATTTCTATTAATGACAACTTTGCACCCATATGGGTTAGTACACCATTACAGATCTGATGATGGAGACCATACACAGTCGAAGGAACTCCTTAACGATTTACAGCAATTACCTGGTGTTTGGACTTGATTCATTTCTATTGATGAGATCTTTGCACCCATATGGATTATAAGTCCCATTACAGGTCTGATGATGAATACCATAAACAGTCGAGGGAATTACTCAACGATTTACAGCAGTCACCTTTTGTTGGGGTTACTTCATACGGTTCAATATGTCAAAATGTTTAGTTTGCACAAAAATAATAATTAAGATTGAGGTTTTACATAGGAATACCACTACCTACTAAGCATGCTGATGCGTCAATTTGACACTGAATTTACGTTGCGTAATCGCGGTGCTGTCTCATTTGAGTAGCGCGTTTAGAAACCCCATTTATGCTAAATACAAATAAGGTACAGATGCTTTCAACTAAAAATTGAAAAATAAAATAATTAAAAAAATAATAAAAACCGACTTCAAAAACATAAACTAAAAAGTTAAAAATAAAAGTTTCACTTTAAAGAAAGGAGCATTAACAGGCGGCATATAGTTAATGAAGTCGGTGCCAACTCAGACACTTTAAATGGGTACTTACCAGGTAATAACAATTACAAAAATGATATATTTATAACTATAACAAATTTAGGACACTATTTAAAGTGTCTGAGTGAGTAGGCACCGACTTCATTAACTATATGCCGCCTGTTAATGCTCCTTTCTTTAAAGTGAAACTTTTATTTTTAACTTTTTAGTTTATGTTTTTGAAGTCGGTTTTTATTTTTTTTAAATTATTTTACATATAATTTTCTGTAAATATTCATATAGAAATACAGCGAGGATTAGATGCAGGTCGAAACCTCTTTTTTTTTTGTATGAAAAGCCTTCCACCATAATGTGCGCTGCATTTTTTTTCCGTCTCTTGTTACTGTTTGATTATCGTAATGCTACTCCCAGAACTGCGTCCATCGTCACGAAACTGTCTATTAGTTCGATGAATGTAGATGTGGGAAGCCGATGGATGTATGTTGGAACCTACGCAAATTTTATTATTTTTTATTTTTACTACACCATTGTTTAGCGGTTCATACGTTACACCTTTCGTCTGAATTTCATCTATGTAGGGCCAATAATCTCCGCGTCAAATGACAGTGACAGACGGACAGACAGACGAATAGGACGTAATTATGAAAGTTCGGTTTTTTTGTCATTTGGCTACCGAATCCTGAAAACGATGAACAGGGACCTTTGGATGGTGAATGGATGGACCGAGGCCGAGATTGTGGATGCTTCGCGATGCGAGAAAAAGACCGAAAAATTTGTTTGTAAAAACGATCACTCTCATCTTCAACTTTGCCTTCATCTTAGGCTGCTCGATTTGGAATATATATATTTTTAATATGTTGAGGCTCGTTTGCTATGACTGACTACAGAATTCAAGCTTATCAACTCATTATGATTAAATTTTATAATTTTACGTATAATGTGGTAATGTCTCTTAGATGACATAAGGTGGTGGAGGTCTCATTAAAGTGCAGAAATTAAGTTTAAATTTTATGGAATGCGGTCTCTAGTAGGTATGCTACTATGTCAAATTAGTGTCTCCGACGCACTTGCTTTATTTGGTTGTTTTTATAAACAGTTTCTAAACGGAAACAGACGTTCTGATCGATTCCATAAAATCACATCTAGTCTTGCCGCCATCATTGCGTCCTTAAGATTTGCAGTTCATGATTTGCATTGAACATTGATTATTGTTGTATATTATTATATACCATATATAAAAAATCTTGTAAGCTAGGCGTATCAATAATGCTGTTGACCATTTCTGACCACGGATATTTTACAAAATGTTTTATCGAAACCTTATTGTTGGTCGTTCTCTAGAATAAAACACTTTATAGCCTGATTAATTTAAGTGTCGTGTCCATTCTGTCTACGAGTCGTATGATTTACACACAACAAAAAGTTCGCTCATTCGACCCGGTATTCCGTATTGTTAACGTTAAGTGTATATAGATAACTAGATTAGGCAAACTCTATAAAGCTCTATATTTAACGCTTGAGCATCGGTTGGGTATGAGAGAAAAAACTATGGAAAATTACTGTACCATAGTATAAATCAAGGTCCTACTCCAATTCTCTGTCTCTTTCTGTTGAGGCCTGCATTTTGTAATAACTTGCATACTCTATTCTATTATCTCTATAGTTAAATGCATAAAGTACGAATTGCCTACAAGCTCTCTTCTGCGCTTACCGTCTAACCCTCATACTAGCTAGCTGGTGTGTACCCGTTGCGAGATAGCGAGTTTAGTCCGCGAGGTCCCGCGCGCTGGCCTTCACTCTGCGAATTTGCGTTTGACATTTCTGACTCATTAAAATCAAACACCGCTATCAAATTTATTTGTAATTTTAAACATTCATGTGGTTAAATGCTTCAAACGTTGCTCTAGTATTTAGACGTTGTACAAAATAAAATGATCTCCCTCGACAAAAGAATCGTGGGGATAAAATAATATGATTTCTATGTGCTAAGTTTTAACAAGACTAGCCAACTGCTTGTGCTAATGAAATGTACTTAGCTATTTGTGGACTTGCCTCGTGCTATTTAAGCTTTTTTAATATTTCATTTTATAGCCCAGGTCGGGTCACTGTTTATATGATGAATATTGATACTGGTGCCGGGTCTTGGTTATTACATGTATGTGGTGTCTTCCCTTGATACCCAAAACACAAGCTAATGCTCAGTTCGGAGCCTAGACGTTGTTGTGATGTATACGTTATTATTATTATTCAACCAACTCCTTGAAAACTTTCTTTTTTATATAATCACTTATGCGGTAACGCTGCGTGGTTGACAATATTCAGCCTAAGCCGAATTATTAAAAAATCGTTTGGGGATGGCTCATATCGCTTACTTCAAAAGACAACCTTGCCAATTAATCCACATACGCTCTTTAGATCTCGCGGTGTTCTACAGAGATTGTCGTCGGCGTCTAGGCTAGCGCTTGGCGACCTAATTGTTGCCCGTTCAACGACTCTCAACCCGGATGCCGTTGGCATGGCACGGACCCGAACGGATCGAGGGGCGAAGCGGAGGGGGGTTAAAACTCTTAATACACCCCTTACCCTCTCCCAACTCATCCCCTCATCCCTGCTCAACCCCTTCTGTGACCCTCAAGGCTCGTGAGTGTACGGACGTTCTGATTGTACTAATTCGTTTCGAACATTCTACACTGAATTTGTTTTCCTCGTCATTCCGATCTCAAGTGCGAACTTTGCGTTCGAGTATTTGTGTTGTTGTAATATAATTAAAGTATAAAATGTCGAATCGTTCGGAAGTGTAGCTATTTTTAAATATAAACTTAAATGATTAGATAATTGTCACAACAGTGGAGTGCAGTTAAAAGGTATCAACAGTATGTATATATGTTCTTATATTATCTAAAGACCCCGTCCGGGTACAAATTCTCACTTAAATAGCGTTTACTTTACGGGTACATAGTAAGCGTACCTACCTCTAATTTATTCCAAGACCGATAAAATGGATACCGACAAATAACGTCTACGCATGATCGAATAATCAAGAATTAATATGTATTATCTGAAATAAAACTGATAGATTTTAATAAATAACATACTTTCAGGTATTGCCTAAAGTTTATACAAAATCTGAAATGATTTAGTAGTAATTGTAAGTAAACATCCTGCTTTTATTCCCGTATTCGTGCATAGAATGTTTCCCGGGGCCTGTTTAATTTACGAATAGCATACCCGGCAATTAATCAAGTCAAAAGTGAGTAATTTAATTTAATTATGTGTTATTTTATTTAATTGCTTCAACCCTTGCTATGCACGAGCTGAAGTCGGAGTTTGATAACCAATATCTCTACTTCACAACATTTCCTGTTTTATTTTCTACTCGGAAACTTGGTTGAAATTCCATGCGGTGGATCATTTGATCTTGTGCTTTGGCAAAGGGGTAAAGCCTGGCTATATCTAGATACAACAATATACTATTCGACGATGTTCACTTCCAGTTCGCGTTTAATTATGCAATAGGCAACACTAAACTGCAGCTGGTGGACTTTTACAGCGCCGTAAATACAATATTATTGTCCTGTACAGGCTCGACTATGCGTCGTGAACAGCTCCTAGTCACGCTAGTTTGTCTTTGTTTGTTTCCGTTTTCATAGTTTAAAATTCAATTAGTGTTTCAATTACCACTTTGTGTGTATTTTTTAATTGGGTTTTAATTAACAATTCAACGTTTTATGGGCAATTTTGACATTACATTTGCATTCTTTTAACAGTCTGGAGTATTTTACTATATTCATTTTAGTATGGATTTTCAAGGATTTAATCGGTTGTTAAAAATTTATAGTTAATGACGTCACCCCTACTAATTATAGCTACTATGTACTACGTATTGTTTGTATGGCCGTCTGCTGCTGCATGTAGTAGGGATGTCACATTAATGTTAAAGTGACGTCACATTAATGTTTCAGGTTTTTTTTATATCTCTGTTATTACGCTTCCTGAAAATTCCATATTTTTTGTGTTGAATAGAGACACCTATTCCTATAAGTAAAAAAATGTTTGGACTATATTTTAAATTTTTTACTATGCCTATTAGGTACTCAAGTTTGATCAAATCTAGTTTTTGCGCTGCGAGGCGAATAATGTATGAGTGATATGCATTGTATCACTACATATTTAAGTATGTATATCAGTTGTCTAGTAATTCATAACACAAGCATAATACTTGCTTACTTTGTGACTAGATGGCGCTGTGTGGGAAGTCCCATGTATTATTATTATTATATTATAATATAAAGTCCCCCGCCGCGTCTGTCTGTCTGCCTGTCTGAACGCGATAAACTCAAAAACTACCTAACAGATTGGCATATTGTTGACACCAATGAACAAAGTAATTCAAGAGGAAGGTTTACGTGTATAATTCATTAATGTTTTGTTCAAATTTGTTGAAATATGACGATTATTGTTGAACAAGTCAGAAAAAAATCAAGCCGGCTGGGAGCTTTCATCGAAAATGCTGATTAATCCTTTTCAGATATAACAAAATAATGTATGGAGGAATTGTGTATGTTTTATAAACTAAAGAAAAGTCCGCGATGGCATATGTCTATCTTTTATGGATAGCTTACTATACCTATTATGATGTTTAAAAAAAATGGTGTCACATGATGAGGTAATTGGAAAGTAATTTATACGCATACAGTATTAATACTTATCAAATTAAATACGTTATTTACTTTCAGCATTTCATGCACATTATAATTGCCCTTTTCACTATACAATTTAAATTAATATCTTAGGAGCTATCGCGAAATATAAATATCGCGCGACCAGCCGGCCGGCCATACGGGACGACGCGACACGCGTAGTTAAGTTAGGTTGTATGTATTTATTCTTTACTTTATAAATATTTATAAAATTGGAAATAAAATACTTTAAAAATACTCCAAGTAAGATACAGTGGTATCTTAAAGTATGAAATAAATTCGTTATAAATTCAAAGGATAACTTTTAGGAATAACGCTCGAGCTATTAAAATTTTATCAGTCTTCGTACATGTTTTTAAATATAATTAATATATACAGGCTGATTCGTGTAGCAGGTATGACGTTATCGATGTTTTTTATTAATAACCATCTCATATTTTTGTGATGGTTTAGAAAATAGTGTATTTTTTGCACACGTAGGTAGTTAAAGATAATCAAAAATTTAGCTCGTAAGAAAAACAAAGAATAACAATTTTGCAATTTTACAATTTTTATGTTAATAGTAAATTCAAAAACAATTAATTAAATGTTCAAATTGTGCACCGTTGGCCACCTGACTGTAGCCAAGACCAGGAACAGTTTCTTTTTGAACGTTATCAATTACTTCAGGAGGTATATGGCGTATTTCGTGACTAATTCTTGCTTATAAATCTTATAAATTCTCTGGTCCATTAACATGCACTTAAAATAAGTATTCCCACAAAAAGTGATCTAGAGCCATCAGATGGTGCTCTGGCTGGCCTCTCACTCGGCACTCTTCTCCTTATCAATCGATTCAGAAACATCTCTACTAAATAAACGTAGACAGATGCTGCATCATGAGGTGGTACATCATCTTGTCGAAAGAAAAAGTCACATGGAGGCATATTTGGTTCTTTCAGATCAGGATACAATGCTATCAGTGCGGGTATAAGATCGTATCAGAGAAAATCCAAACATGTAGCATTGATTAGGGTCACGTCAAAGAAAATTAGATCAAATAATTTTTCCGTCGGCTATGCCGCCCCACACATTCACTTTCTGGGGCTTTTGTGTGTTTTATTCCATCATTGGAGTCTAGGTAGCCCAATAACGAAAATTTGACCTGCACTTTCATTTGAAAAGCGCCGTATTTAATTAGCGAATAGAAGTGGATCAAATCGTTTTCTACTTATTCTCTCTTAAAGATCAATCCCAAAGATTTGTTCGAAATTCCAGTATTACCATCAAAATATACTTACCACGTTATGCTAACCACTAATACATCTGCTGGATATATTAGTAAAGTTTCCCATTCGGTGTAGGCATATGTAAAAATTACTATTATTCTTCTGCACGACGTCACAATGCCATTTATGACGCTAATTAGAAATACAAGGTTTTATTCATTCTTTTTGTTTGGAGATGGACTAACCTTAAAAATGTTAAAACAATGCTAAAAGTTATGTACAGACACAGACCAGTCAACCTATAGACCACGCTTTAATAAACGTTGATACGAAAACGAAATCGCCAAAAAGTGGCGGGGTGCGGGGAGAGGTCGGCTAGTTTTCATTGGCTCGTTCAAAATTGACAATATCGCTGACAAATAGGCTTCCGACATGCTTCCAACTGACCGCTCACAAGCGACGTAGTTATGTAGTGTTACTACATAGCCTTGGCGAATGCTACTCCCTGTCAAAGCGTGGTCTATAAGGTTGACTGGTCTGTGTGTACAGATGTATCAGAAAAGTAATAGGAATCAGTTAACATCGGACGCACAGGTTTGCCCGAAGTTATTCAATGAAATAATTTTAATAAGAAAAGTCATAAATTATAACGAAAATACTGTAAAAACAATTTTATTACTGAATACATTTGGTTCAAATTGTTTTGCAAATTATTAATTGCAAGTACGTGCAGTCTCACATTACTTTTCTGATAGATGTGTAATAGAAAAACTTCTCGCTTATAAAATTATAGAAATCTAGAGAAGAAGACATTAAAGAAGACAACAGTAATATAATTATAGCATATGATTTAATACCGATAAATTTTCTTGCAAAAACTAACTGACCGATTGGCCGAGTAGTTAGAGACCCTTACATGCGGAGCCGAGGGTCTCGGGTTTGAATCCCGCCCGGGACAAACATTTGTGTGCATGAACATATCTATTTGTTCAGTGTCTGGGTGTAAAATATCTATATAACTTAACGTAACGGATACATCACAACAACGGCCCCAAACTAAGCATTAGCTTGTGTTTTGGATACCAAGCGACGACTCACCACATACATGTAACAACAAGACCCGGTATTCGTATCAATATTTATGATATAAATACTGACCCGACCTGGGATTCGAACCCGGAACCTCCAGCTTCGTAGGCAGGGTCGCCACCCACTAGGCCAAGCGGTCGTCATATGTGTATATTATTAAAAAAAGAATATTTAAGTATGTCTACCAGTTGTCTAGTACCCCATAATACAAGCATAATACTTAATTACCTTGGGATTAAATGGCGCTGTGTGGGATGTTCCAGGTATAATAATTATTATTATAAATGTCATTGCTTCACTTAACAATCAAGTTACGAATACTTTGTACTTGTCATCAAGCGTGTAATGTTTACCTATGCTTTCTTAATAATTTTATATTATGTATATTACTTTAATACATTTAAAAGTTTCACAATATTTATAAGATGGATGTGCAGTATACTACATAAGTTTTTTTGATATCTTAAAAGAAAAGTGGTCAAGTTTTTCTACGACATAATATATCCGAATGATGAATGTAGACAAACGTATTTATGAAATTAAATAGTAAGTTTAAATTATTTTGCTAAATGAATTCATGAAGTCCATATTTAAGAAGCACATTTCATAAGGTTATTTCGTTTCTTTGACTGGGGATCTAAGAATTGTGCCGAAATTTGACACAGGCCAGATTTACTCCTTTGATGTCGCAATCTGTTTACAGTTTGATATATATTGTTTCTCTTGTGTACAAAACGTCACAATAAAGAAAAAGGGATCGATCGAGTCACAGCAACATATGCGTATATGTAACCGCGAATATCCGCTGTTGTAGAATGTAAAGATTCAAGTATCGATGTGACTACAAGAGTGGGATCACATGCGTGGTTGGGCTGAAAGTGAGATGGTGTATTGGGTTGAGACTGACCTTGAGTTCCTGATAGCGAGAGTCCCGGAAATGGCGAGAGCCGTCCCGGTCTGTACCTGTCCCGGGTATGAGCTGACGAGATCAGTGCTAGATTAAGTTGTCACTCCACACTGATAGTTATTTGTCTGATTTGCACGTTTAGTTCACAAACTTTGTGTGATGCACTGACACACTGTACGCGTACCGTTCGCGATGCTTACTCCGCGGGACCTTCTTGGAAGGTACTTATATGATCCGGCCGTTCGGTACTGTGGTTATGGAATGAGTTTTCCCTTTAATGTAATAACTGTCGTCGATTCGTTGTGTTCGTTGGTTATATCGTGAGTGACACCAGCGCGAGCGCGCGCTCGGTCAAAGAGCGATATGAAGGAATATGAGAACGTCAAGTCATGAATGAATGGCTTGAACAATCGGTGTAGGTTGACAATCACGAATTTCGATCATGTAAGGAGACCTAAATATTATAGTTTTTTTTTTTTTGTGATAGTTGGTCATGCAGCGGTACACATAAACACACAATAAGACGATTCTGTGTCTTATGAGAGAAACACCAATTCAGAAATTATGCGATAGCTACTTCGTGTGGCTTATCGCTTCGCTCCTTACACTGACATATAAAGAAACCTAATCTAACGTACAAATTTAAAAATACTGGATAATCAACTTACGTCGGTCAAACTTAAAATTAATCAAAAGACTTTCTGAATGGCTCGTCACGCTGCTCCGCTCCGTTGTTCGCATTTACTGACATATAAAGCTAACATAACCTAACCAATCAATTGACAAATGAACGAAAGTTTTTTTAAGATTAAATAAGCCGTCTCGTGCTCTGTCTTAATTTTTTCTGCTGTAAGACCGAAACGACCATGAACAAAAAAAAAAGAAGGAACGGATTTTGCCAGCAAGTTTGGTGGATGTCGACATAATAACGTGTTTCCTTTTTATTATAATTTTTTTGTTTGTCCATTGTTGGATGAGCAAACATTCCTACATTTTATAGTGTAGGTGCATCAATTTATTTTGACAACTCAGCTGTAAATTATGGGAAAAGAGCAATGTAATGCGTAGGTAATGAAAATATTAAAAGGACATAAAGAAAGACCGCTTAGCCTAGTGGGTAGCGACCATGCCTACGAAGCTGGAGGTCCCGGGTTCGAATCCTAGGTCGGGTCGGTATTTATATCATGAATATTGATAATGATACCGGATCTCGGTTGTCATATGTAGGTATGTGGTGTCTTCGCTTGGTACCCAAAACGCAAGTTTTAGTTTGGGGCCTACACGTTGTTGTGATGTATATGTTATTTAAAAAAAAAGAACTAATTATAGGTGCCTATTACAGATTGGAAATTGCTTGTGTTGTTCCAGAGCTAGTGGGTAGCGGGTCGCTGTGCGGGCGCGGGCGGCGGCGGCCTGCTGCGCGCTGCCATGGCGACGGTGGAGGGCCGGCCGGCGCAGTATGGCGTCACGCTGCGGCAGCTCCGCGAGCTTATGGAGACGCGCGGCGCCGAGGGGCTAGCCAAGATCAACGCGCTCGGTGGCTCGCAGGAGATATGCAAGAAACTCTACACATCACCCACAGATGGTTAGTTTTTATATGTACTTACACTTAGTCAACCAGTACACATTAGATAGGATTTTGTTTACAGCTCAGTTACAGCATTCGCAATTTATCCGTGCTTCCGCCCATACGACCGATACTTCGGAAGTGGATAAAAAGCGATAAAACATAACCAAAACTGTGAAATATATTTAGGAATCTGCTTTGAAGTGATGCCAATGTAATACAAAAAACGGCATCAAAATCCCAGCTTTTTTAGATAAACACATTTCTTGCTCCCAGCTTTTTTAGATAAACACATTTCTTGCAGCTGCCGCAGCAGCCAAGAAAATGGTACACGTATGAACAAACAACACACAACTCTTAACCCAAACGCATAAGTATTCCGTCTCCGTGTCGTGACCGTAATAAGGGTACTTTGACTCACAATAGCGTGACTTGGGCGGGCCGCTGCGCCACGTCGATGGAACTCTTAAGGCAAACTATTTTTATAGATATAGTTATCGAAATTTCATCATTGTGACATGCCCACACCCCACACTACGCCGCGCTGACAACGTGGCTAATTAAAGAAATTATTGTATTGCGAGTAGAAGAAAAAAAATTTTAATTTTTTTTTTAGATTTATTTTAATACTTACTTGTCCACCCCCTACGTATCAATTTTATGGACCCAAACACGTTATATTAAAATGTTTATTTATTTCATTCATATTAATTTATTCAAAAATAGGTCACAGTGAAGCAGTAAAAGCGTAAGAAAAGATCACGTGCCTCTTAGGAACGTAGGTATTTCTAGAAAAGAAATAATTGATTCGAACTCAACAACTGTATAAGATTTCTCTAAATTAAAACACTGTTTATGGAGATTGCTTATGTAAACCGTAAGACGTAAGAAAGAGTCAATAATATAAAAATACCTCGAAAGTAAAGTGGTTCACCTGGGTAAACCTTGGAAAACAATTCTTCCCGTAGTTCACGTAGGTGGATCTGGGAATTTTTTTTCCTAGTCCACCGCCACCACAATGCACATATAATAAAAGTACGTGAAATACGGCTCTTGTAGCACGTACCGCTAGGAAAAAGCGCATAGTATTGCAAGTAAAATCTAAAAGCAAGGAGAGAATATTCGGTTTCACTGAGGTCCTGTCCTACTCATACTGGAAGAAACGAAGCTAGTGGTTTGACTTATATTTGATCTAAAGGTCATCAATCAAACTACGCTGATATAATGTATGGCTGACGTCTTTGACAATTTACTATTGTTACTTTTCCTTGGACATTTAACAAATCAGGCAGTCCACATTTTTCTTTAGTAATAGTACGATGTACATGTAAAAATCTTTTGATGGACCATGGAAAAAAGAGTTTCCCCTGGGTCCAACCCAATGAACTACGCGGGTGACTAGTAATATTGGTAGTTTTGGGAAAAGTTTACGTAGTCTTAACTGAATATTTCCATATTGAACGATACTAAAAAGGAACAAGACGGCCAACGGATTTTATCAAAGGTTATTATATTGAAATTTGGCTGGTCATTAAAACCTCAGCCTGTATATAGTTACCACATAGCACTTGGTCTAAGAAACACAATATTTACAAAGACACCATTTTTGACAGAAATCGAATGACGAATGAATGAATGAACCAACTGTTCCTCTGTTATCCTTATTTACCTAGTTGTTCGTTTTAGAATTTGATCAATCTCCAGCTATGGTGACAATTCATCTGTACCTTAAGCTAGGCTACAATAGATTGTTAATTTAAGACATTTGTTGCAAGATATAACATAACGAAACAGACGTATACATCACAACAACGTCTAGGCCCCAAACTAAGTATTAGCTTGTCTTTTGGGTACCAAGCGAAGACACCACATACATATAACAACCAAGACCCGGTACCAGTATCAATATTCATCATATAAATAATGACCCGACCTGGGATTCGAACCCGGAGCTCCAGCTTCATAGGCAGGGTCGCTACTCACTAGGCTAAACGGTCGTCAAGGATCAAAGGACCAACGTTCGACTGGACTCGTCACTTAATAATAAAAACACCGAGATCTTTTTTCGAGTTGCTGGCCGTTCGAGTCGGACAGGAGGATGTAAATACGGTTCGGGTGCATGCAAACACGAGGGATAAGTACAACAACTTCGTACAAAGTGGCCATATTTGGTTTACGTAACGACGGCCGTCGTCTATGGCGTGTACAGGAATCGCCCAAAATGCTTGGGTGAGTCATCGCTTTGTAGACAATGCTTTTAAAGCCGGCGAGCATATTTGCATGAGACGCGTTTTATGACTCCGTTTGAAGTCCGCCTGCTAGGCCTATGTATTGGTATTGTGAGTGGGGTAAGCGTTTAAAAATATCCTTTTGATATCGGCCCTTCCGTTGTTAAGAGCTTTTTGAGAACCTCATCCCGGCATACGGGGCGGCTCGTTTTATTTATTCGCTCAGAAAATTTCCTAACGCTATGTAGGTATTAAAATTAAACCTACTTAGTAAATGTAAATTAAAACCGGCTTTCCTACTTTCAAAATGCCTAATCAGGTTTACATATTCTATGAACTTTTGAAACTGTGTTGAATAATTAAACGAAACAACCGAAAATCTCGTGAAAATTTCTTTTTTCGCAAAAGTTTTGATTATGTGTTTCGTTCCAGCAAGAAAAAAAAACATTAAACGGTCTTTTTGCCAAAAAAATTGATTGAAAATTACATTGCGCACATATTCTCCATTATGGTCCTCAGCGACCAATTGGTGTATGTAAAACGAGGTTTTTTCTGCTCAAACTAACTTGTCCAAAGTTTTAAAGTTTTAAAATATCGTACGCTTATAACACCATTGCTGTTGACAATAACATTAAGTAGAAACAGTTTTTTTTAGTACAGAGTTGTGCGCCTTTTACAAAATTAGGTCTTTGTAAACTTAAACTGCTCGCCTGCCTCCGTATCCGTTGTATTGCTTTATCAAAAGCTTTTTTCCTTTCTAAGTTAAAACTAGTATAAAAAAGTTTGTTACTCTCCAGTTAATTTGCATACTACGTTGGATATTGCTCCTATTATGCGTTGGCAGGGATCGCATAAGCGATTTTGTGTGTAGCCGCCGCGCCGCGTTGATTTTTTACTATATTTTTAATATTAATTAAAATAAAAGACTTATTTAATCGGCGGGAAGATAGTTAATAACATCATGATTTTCGGGTGACGACTCCCGGACTATGTAGTTGTGGCCGTTTCTTGTCGCTTCGTCTTTCATTACGGACAGTTCTGTTTAGTTTCATAGACAGGATAGGTCCACTTAAAATTAACGTATATAATATGTAATAGTTATGCCTTGTGGTTATTCCTATCTACTTAGTTTAAAATATTATTATACAAAGATTGTAAAATCATTTTCTGGTGCAATACTAGTTATAAAAGGCATATAATAATAATAATACATGGGGCATCCCACACAACGCCATTTAGTCCCACAGTAAGCAAGTATTATGCTTGTGTTATGGGTTACTAGACAACTCATATACGTACTTAAATATTCTTTATAATATATACATATATAAATACTTTACACACAGACACGGAACGAAATAAACATGTTCATGCGCACAAATATTTGTCCCGTGCGGGAATCGAACCCGCTACCTTTGGCTCGGCAGTTAGGATCTCTAACCACTCTGCCATTCGGTCAGTCGATACATTACTGGTTAATAAATATTCAGATTAATGTTCCGTCCCAAGAACATAACGCTAACGTTAGACGTGTCAGCAGAAAGAGATAGAGTTATGCGGTAGAAAGAGAGGCACCTTTTTCCCAGGTAATCAGCTATGTACGAGCTGAATTACATTTTATTGGTTTGTAGCTAATGTCGCTATTTATATAAATGTTTTTGCAGAGTTAACTTTCTTGTACCATAATGTATTCTGTGGCAACGTGCGCTACGTAATCAAACTGACCACTGTCTGTATTTAGTGTTAATAGGTACATAATAAGATTCACTATACATTATACTACTAATTTTCACTTCGAAATCGGATAACTTTTCGTGTTTGGTTTTCACATAGATCTAGCAAGTGGCCACCGCACAAGAACGTCCTGATTATATATAGCCACAAACATGTCAACCTTTAGACCACGCTTTAACAGGGAGTAGCATTCGCCAAGGCTATGTAGTGACACTACATAACTACGTCACTAGTGAGCCGTCAGTTGGAAGCACGTCGGAAGTCATTAAATTGTCAATTTTGAACGAGCCAATGAAAACTAGCCGACCTCTCCCCGCACCCCGCCACTTTTTGGCGATTTCGTTTTAGTACTGACGTTTATTAAAGCGTGGTCTAAAGGTTGACTTGTCTGCGTATATAACCTACAAAACGGTACTTTCATTCTTGACCATACCAGAAGTAAAGGCGAATATTCAAAATTTATCCGATTTTCTGCAATGTTTGCGAATATATTTTTAATTATTTTTTTTAAATTGTTCTCCAAGGGGCAGGCAAGGTCGGCACGTATCGATATTAAATATCAACAAACCTTTAGGACACGAAGTTATTATAATCGAAATCGTTTCATAATTTTCGTCCCTCCCGGTAGCGTGGGAATAAAACGTAGCGTCCTATTTCTGTCGCGCACAAATCACATTGTTTATTTAGCCTTCCTGTATAACATGTCTTTTCTGTGACATAAACACCGTAAATATAGCATCGGCACTAACTGCAGAAATGTGTATAATATCAGTAACAGGCAAGTTCGTCTCACATGCATGTACGTAAATATAAAAGTTTCACTTCTTATATGATATTTTAATGCCCTATGGTAACATCTAGTTCCATAAACTATAGAAAGTAGAAATTTTAATTTCGTGACGTCACGACACCCGATATATGGAAAGTCATTTTCTATGACAATGAGAAACGTATGTAGTTCTAATGAACATTATTTTTTTAATGTCTGTAAATGTCTGCTCTGTAAAGATCATTATAAAGTTTTTCATGTATTTTCAAATACCATCTGTTATTTGAAAACCGAGCTAGTCCATTTTAGAATGGGTTGAGGCGAGGTGCTGGAGTTACATATATTTTATTCTTTTGAAGTTACTGAGTCTTGGAAAGTAGATGGAAAGACAGTGATTAGCGACTTTTAAAAGTTAAATTTTCAAATTGCAAATCGTAGAGTCCAAATAGCTCGATTAATTTTTTTATTTAGGAAAACCAACAGAAATGATAAAATACATTTTTACAGATAATTTAAACCAATATGTTCAAATATATTTCAAATAAAAATTGTCTTTAATAATTCTTGACCAAACTTACTGGTAAGCCATTTTTATTTTTTATTTACTTATAAAAATTAATATCTAATTAAAACTTAAATTTTGAGTTGAGAGAATTTTGAGCGACCCGCCTATATAGGGATCGCGTTTACTATGGAATAGCGCTGAAATAACCTACTTCACATCCTGAAAATTTCATCATTTCTCATTCATGACGATCACAGACAAGTCAACCTTTAGACCACGCTTTATTAACGTCGGTACGAAAACGAAATAGCCAAAAAGTGGCGGGTTGCGGGGTGAGGTTGGCTAGTTTTCATTGGCTCGTTCAAAATTGACAATTTAATGGCTTCCGACGTGCTTCCAACTGACGGCTCACTAGTGACGTAGTTATGTAGTGTCACTACATAGCCTTGGCGAATGCTACTCCCTGTTAAAGCGTGGTCTATAAGGTTGACTTGTCTGTGATCATGATATATAATAGCTAAAGTATTATTATATTGGTTCGAAATTGTTTATTAATAAATATCATATCTTACCTCGAATTGCACACTCTAACATCCAACGTATTTTAGTATTGTAATATTTATTTCATTTGACACATAAAACATTTCAGGAAGCAGTGATTCATTGCTCTCTGCCAACCGACGCGACGACGAACGGACGGTTGAGTCACGTCTCTACTAGAAATATTTCTGGTCTGTGAACAAACTAAAGACAATCACATCCCGATGAGCAATGCCCATATGTAACGCGACATGGTTTGCCACTATGTGCAAATATTCAATTAAAAGTTTGTTTTGCATGTAGATAGAACTGTTTGTGACATCTCACTCCGGTTCTTCTCAAAATTGGTGATTGCCATGTTTAAATATAACAAATTCGTAGATTTTCCGTTTTTGCAAAAAAAAAAATAACTGAGAGACCTGAAACGTAAATAAAAGAACGCAAAAAAAACAATTTTTAAAATATTTGTCTGTTCGTCGGTCTGTTTGTTCGTTTGTACGCGCATCACGTAAAAGCCGTTCATAGGATGCAAAATCTGATTACTATGAAATATGAAGCTTTATTTTGGGTAACATCTAATGTTTATTTCATCAAAATCAAAAGATATAAATTTCTAAGTTTTGTTTGAGACGCATACTCTGCACCACGCGTGCTGGGTGTTGCGGGGCGGTACGTAACGTCATAGTTTTATAAACGGCTGAGGTAGATCTAAGGGACCGTCCATTAATCACGTGAGGCTTGAAAGGGGGGGAGGGGTTTGACAAAAATCACGAAATGTCACAAGGGGGGAGGGGGTGTAGTAAGATATCACGTGTATTTATTTTTTCAAACGCGCTATTTTTAAATCGAAAAGCGGCATGAAGTGTACACCATTCGTTTATTATTTTTATACCAATCAAAAACAACCTGCAACTTTTCTGTCTAGTCATTTTTATCATGGTCCTTAATTTCAGAATAAAATAAGATTATACTTTATACCCGTAATTAGGATAATATTCTAAAATATTCTAAAAAATTTAAGAATTTTTGTAGATACTAATAACACGTGATATTGGGTGGGGGGTGGGGGGGTAACCTCAAACCTGACCATGTATCACCAAGGGCGAGGGGGGTTAAAAAGTGCTTAAAAAAGATCACGTGATTAATGGACGGCCCCTAAGTCCACACGAACGAAGTCGCGGGTTCAGATAGTCCAAAATAAACTTATAAATACAATTAATAACTTAACAAACTTTTAAAGCTTTTAAACGAAATAGCATAGTTGTACATATGCAGGTACGTAATAAATTTTAGTAATCCGGAAGTAACGTCATTCGCATATAACAAAGTTTCAGCTAAGCATCACACTCGTGACGGCTACGAACGACTTATTTTAATATTATGAAATTGCGTAAAACACGCGACGAGTAGGTAGCGTGCTTGACAGAGATTTGAATGTGATAATTATAACAGTGCTGTAGGTATATGGACGTGATTACATTTGCATAAGCAGTTTAACCCAAATTATCGTTGCGTATGTGGAGGTACTGGTACATGTAGGCTTTTAGACACTTGAGATATGTTTGCAATATTATTATAATAAACTCTATATGAAATAGCCAGTTTAAGTCAACAGTTTTGACCAGAAGGTGTCGTTCTTTCGTACTATTGTTATTTCAACAGACATGGACTTCTCACGGCGGGTCGCATGATGTCAAGTCAAATTTTTCTCAAGGTCACGGATTGTCTTTGAAGGGCATAAGAATACGAATCGACTAGAAGCCCTCTTCTGTCCGTACCGTCTAAAAACTCATACTCTAGCTAGCTGGTGCGTGGCGAGTTTCAGTTCGAGTTTAATCCGCGAAATCCCAACGCGCCAAACTTCACCCCCGCGAAAATGCGTTTGACATTTTCGATATTGTGAAGTGACATTTCTGACTCTATTAAAACCAAATGCTGCTGTCTAATTTATTTACTGTATGTTGAAGGGAGTAACAACTACTCACTTCACATCTCACGTCAATCGACACGTCAAGTGCGACACTTTTTCAATGCTGGGATATCTCGTGGTTCCCAGAAAATTGTTTTCAAAATTTAAATAAACCCAATTTCCTTTTGAACGAACCGTCTGAAGTAAAATTTTTGGAAAATATGGACCCATGTCGAGGATGTACTAGCAAGAAATTAAACCCTCACTCATTCTAACACTGGATCTCATAGATATGGCGATAGAAAGTTTCTGTTAGATGGTCGAGTGATTCTTGCACAAACTGAATGAGAATACAATCAGAAATAGTCTAGACTTTCATTGGAAACCGAAATGGTTTCATGAACGTTTATGACGTGTAGGCGCGTATCGCGTGTCACGTGTTCTCTATATTTAAAACGTAACAACTGAAAATAAATGGTACATTTAGAAATCTCAAATATCATCATCGTTGTCTGGGCCAACCAAAGATATATATATTTTTAATAGTATTAAGTAATGATATTAATTCAAATAAGTAATATGTGAGTACATAAAATATGACTAGAGAAATTATCGTACCATCCATCCATGCATCCATCAGCGCTCTTCTCTTCGTGTTGTTACATGCTTCGACGTCAAATCATTGATTGTAGGAACATCTGAAACGTCTGAATTTTTGGAAGATATGAGTACTACGACCGCCCGCGGCTTTGCTCGCATGGTTTACACTTGTGTATTAGCATTTATTAAGTGTTATTTAACAATTTTGCTAAAACACTAACATTACAATTTAAATTTCCAACCAAAATGTTAATCTAAATATTGAGTAATTTTTTTTCCTTATGGGTTAAATTTCTATAAAATGTTTTTTTTAATTTGTAGCCATACATACAAATAATAATTTTAATACTTTAATTTTAAAATTATCGTAAGTTCTATGCAAACGTTCATCCCCTATTTTGCTATCTCAAGGGTTATATCTCTAAAAATTTTAAAGTACCACATATTTTTTGTCTCAAAGTCCAAATTTCGATTGTGATGCAATTAACTTCTGTATAGAGATAAGGCGGCGCATTTGACAACCAAGACGTCATTTAGATTTAATAACAACGAAGTTAATGTTAAGGTGTGGAAAAAAAAACGAGTTATCTTTGATGAAGTGACGTGTGGATTTTACGTTTTGAATTCGATGAATTTATTTTTCTGTATACTGTCGAAGAGAAGTTTTAAAAACCTCGCAAAACTTGAACCTTGAACTGCATGACAACAATAGCACTTTACTTCTTCACTTCACTTCATCAGCCCATTTTTACCCCACTGCAGGGGCTTAGGCCTCCCCCAGGGTGAGGAGGGGGGGCTTAGAGCTTAAATCCACCACGCTGCTCCACTGCGGGTTAGGGACTGTAACGACCGCCATCTATTGACAGCGTCCGGGACCGACTGCTTAACGTGCCCTCCGAAGCACGGAGTCAGTGATAGTTGTGTACTTAAGTCACAAAAACTCATTGGTACACGCCCGGATTCGAACCATGGCCCTGTGGGGCCTTATAAATTTGAGACAGGTTCGTTGCGCTTTGGGCTATCACGACATGAATAGCACAGTAACGTTAAATAAAATTATGTTTCCATAACATCTTAGATTCTTAAATGACCGCAGTGGATACGGAACTGACGTCACGGACGTGATAGTCATAGGTATAGTCATAGTGTTACAAATCTGCGTGACGCACCACTCCCTTTGTTGGCGCACGCAGCGTGAATGTTTTTTTTTTGTTTATTATACGAGATAGACAGGCTATCATTTTAAACTTGAGCTAAAGCTGAAATAAATACGCTTTCAAGCTTTATATCTATGCTTTCAAGTTATACATAAAAACTTTTGAACTGAGTATACTAAAATTTAACTAATAAATACTTTTAGTGTTACACAAAAATAAAAAACATACCGCAATTAGAATTTTATATCAAGCAGTAAAGTAAGTATAGAGACGAGTTAAGTATCGTTGTGATGTTTATATAAAGAACTTTTTACTGTTTGATGGCTTGTAATCCTTTATAGTATATAGCCGATGCTAGATTTTCTTTTAGCCAACGCCACTGAACGTCCGTACATTGAACCAGCTTAATCGATATTAGCTCGTATGCACTGCCCCTACCTTGGATCGAGTTTAAACGAATTTAGCATTATTTACTCGTGCAAGTCGATCGTGTAGTTCAATTTATCGATACATCATACATCGGGAGTATATTCTATAAAGTATTCGAATACTTTTAAATTCTTTTGTATTTATACACATTGATATAGATTAAAAGGCGTGCTCCATCGTTGCACTCATCAAAATTTCCTTGGTATCGTTCTGACCCAGACTGGCCGTTTAGACGAGTGGTTAGAGACCTTTACTGCAGAATCAAGGGTTGTGGATTCGGTATCCGCCTGAGACAAATATTTGTGTGCATGAACATGGTGTCTGGGTGTAATAGTACTTAAAAATGTACATAAGTCGTCTAGTACACCGTAATACAAGCATAACACTTACTTACTTTAGGCCTAGATGGCGCTGTGTGGGATCTCCCAGGTATTATTATTTTCATGTAACAGGCTTTTTATTTGGTTTAGATCCATGCACACAGCACTGTATAGTAACATTTCGAGTCTTTGTCTACGTTTATGCCAATGTGAATGGTGAAAGCGATTGTCTAATTAGTTGCGCGTAGAGGATGCTAAAAGTTTATCACGAAAACGATATTACTGTTGGTACAATTGCTTGTGGTTTTTCAGTTTTTTTTTTAAACTTTCAAAGGACTTTGAAAATAAGACAAATAATATAATATTTAAAAAAAAAGTTTACTTACAATTAAAAAAAATAACCTTTGCCGTGGTGGAAAACATGTAATGGGGAGAGATGAAGACTAGTGACTAAAAAAATGACGAACGAAATGATAGATGGATATACGGATAGAAGAAGACCGATAAAGAAATAGATGGGTTGCATGAAAGATACGAGTATATAGGAGAAGAAGTGGATGCCGAAAGGACGTATAGAAGAACACCGTGCATATACTTTGCCTACCTCATATTAAGGGAACAGGGTCATCTTAATCATTATCAGCCCGTGTCTCTCCACTGCAGGATATAGGCCTCTCCCAAGGCTCGCCACCACACACGGTCCTCCGCCTTTCGCATCCAACTACCCCCGGTATGGTGCTTCAGGTCATCTGTCCACCTGGCCGGGGGACGTCCAACGTTTCGCTTTCCGGCACGTGGCCTCCATTCGAGAACTCGTCTACCCCATCGGTTATCCGTTCTACGGCAAATGTGACCGGCCCATTGCCACTTCAGCTTGCTGATCGCTTCGGCTATGTCGACAACTTTAGTTCTTTGACGGATTTCAGTGTTTCTGATTTTATCCATCAAAGAAACACCGAGCATAGCCCGCTCCATAGCACGCTGAGCGACTTTGAATTTGTGGAACAGGGTAGATATATAATAAATTTAACTTTAATGACATTGAAAGTTTAAGATTATTTATTCGCAAAGATTCGTAATCTGGATCGAATATCTATTGAATCGTTAAATACTCACATCAAGACGGCCATAATACAAAAATGTTTCTTATCATAACAATGCATATGTACTATATTAGTTTACTACGTCGTAAAAAATTTCCGAAACGACTGGGATGACATCGCGTGCTGATTCATTGATCACATCTAGTAACATGCCTAACAAAATCATCGTGACAATAATTCGTGGCAATTGCCTCTCGGTTCCTGTGTGGATTGGTGAAACTATTTCAATAGGCAGTTCCTGCACGACTCTGTGGTGAACAACCGGATAAGTGTATGTAGGACTACGCACAGTGAAGGGTTCAGTAGTAGGGTTATATTACGTTATGATTAAAATTCAAATAATAAGTTTCAAATGAACTATCTTAAAAACTATTCAATATGTATATCTTCAAACCAATTTTCGTTTAAAGTGATTAAAAAAATCATTAAAAAAATGTATATTACAAAATTAAATCTTTAAGTAGTAAAAAAAGAAACACTAAACAGTTAAAAATAAGATTCCTACATTTCTTTATTTCTTTATTTATTATATTTATATATATTTCTTTATTATATTTCTTTATTCCTGCATATCTTTCTTTTCTTTTACAACAATGCGTAAGGCGGAGTCCCACAGGATGTGGAATGCGAATCGTAACGATTCCTCATCGTTCTTGATTTAAATTACATTTTAATTGAAGTTTTATGTGAGAGCTTCCACTCCAACTTAAGTTTTGTTAAAGAAAATAAATTTCATATACGATTATTTGTGTCGCGAAAGTTACAACAGTTCTTGTTTGTTTTTTAACGGTACCCTGTAAATATGCTACTCAATTATTGTTTTGTGATCGCTCTTTTGAAAACCGCCTTACAGCTGCGTTTAGTGCTTTGCACAAAGCGGTCCAGCAAGCGTTTACATCAAATTGTAGTATAAAAATTTTGTTGTTAAGGTTTTTTTATAGCTAAAATGTGTTATGAATCACTTTTATGCAAACAGCTGCCACCATTGTTATGTATTTTTGTGTGTGTGTGTGTGTGTTTTTTTTTTAATCACACTTTTGTTAGCTGGGTTTGCACCGGAAATCATTGCAGTTGGTATAGATTCTTCACCGACGATATTTGTAAGACTTAACACAATGTAGGTAACAAACCGTAATCGAAACCCAAACACGAGTGTGTGTTCGTTCACAAACAATCCATCAACGGATCTAATTACGCCGGCCGGTAGTCCATGCGGATAAATTAGTGGGAGGCATTACCCAGCCAATTAAACCCCACGGCGACCTTTCTTCCCGACACGCGCCGAGTAATTATCGAACTCTATACGGGAGGATATTTATCAGGGACTATCGAAATTCGCCAATACAAAGGACGTAAGGCAAATAGCCCTGACACTTTCGAGACTTTTGTGATTGATGTTCCACACACAAGATTGTTGAGTGTTTTAGTCCTTAGAGCTTTGTTATAAAAATTTAATCAGTTATCGACGTTATAATGACAGTCGTTACATCACTACGAAAGGCAATCTCGTGAATAAATTATCAGTGCCAATAACACCTACACTACAATCGATGATTTCTGAACGATAGGGTTCTAGAATGTGCAACGTTATCTATATTTATTTTTTATTTTTATTTAATAAATTCACAATATATTACTATCAATACAGCACCAACACAGCTTAAAACAATTTAATTTAATCTAGATTTGCAATCAGATATGCGAACATAACATTTTCAGTGTTGCATCAGTATGAGCAAAATAAAATCAAAACAGCAAAAATTATATAAACAATTACATTAGTATTTTCTCTTTACAATCAAACAGCAGGGTTCTGCGGATGCACTGCTTAAATCTATTAGTATTAATATTAAATATATCCACATTACAAGTGGCAACCAACTCATTATATAGACGACACATTCGAGGAACAGGACTGTGGAATGACACATTATTTCTGTATATGCACAGAGCAAAGGTTGCGGGACTGCGGGATTTATACCTTATGTTTATATTTATGGAAGCCAACAAACCAGGACAGTCTATAATAGAGTGGAGAATTTTGTGCAAATAGACAAGGTCAATATAATCTCTTCTTGTATATAGACTTAATTCCTGGTTTACGTGCGTATTATTTGCATTGCAACCTTAATTAAGTCAACTTTGCAGGGTAATTTTATTCGCATTGTTTAACTCTCATAAGACGATTACCCTAGCTGGATAAATAATAATCTTTTAATATGTATACCTACTATACGACATACGCTTGAAACTTCAATAGTAGTTAATTAACTGATCGGTGATCGCAAAACCGTTGATTTTATTCAGGTTTAAAATAAGCATTTTCAGAGCCGGATTTAAAAATAAATCGCAGCAGAACTATAAATATCGAATGTAACTATTTTACTAAAGCGACAAGACGGCGGCGTGCTGACCGAAAGCCGCTTCTAAATCCCATTAGCGTCAATCGAGGGTCGGCTGTGGGCACGTCCTCTTACTTGTGTAGGCCGACACGGAGGTGCCAGAGAGGGAGAGTCGGGAGAGATGTAGTGACGTCATAAATGCATCTATCTACATCCCCATTCAGCAGTGTGTAAACTTAATTCGCTTACTCAATATCGTTTGGTTTTAAGTAACCACACAGTTACCATCCAAGAGGCAATCTTAGTTTTAATAAAAGGAAGACAACAATGCGGCATGAGATTAACAAACACCCCAATGTTACAGTTCCAACCAAATTTTATGGCGGATGTGAACATAGGCACAAGTCGCGTCGCAGTAACCAGTTTTAGGTGTAGCGGGACGCAATGGAGTGACGGGTACATGATTGTGCCTATGCGCAAGCCCGCATAAAGCGTTATATTCCGATCCGCCATAAAGTTTGAGGCGAACTATAGATGAAGTAAATCTCAAAATTGAAAAAAAAAATCGACTGCAATAGAACTACAAAAATAACAAAACAGTGAATGCCTGATATTAAAAAGCTTAGGCCGAAAAACAGATGGATGACTTAAAATGTTGAGCAGACCAAAATCTCCACTGGTTTGTAGCGCAAGAGGAAGAAAACGATGACGCGCTTTCTCTCCAATGTAATTGTTACGACTTACCAGTTTTTATTAACTAAAGAATGCGTTCACAGCACACCGATCAGTTTTGGATGTTTGATATGTACGTAAACCTGAAAAAGTAAGTCAATCTCAAACAGAATAGCGTGCCTTTAGCCTGCATCAACTTTCTAAACTGTCCACACTTCAGAAATGTGCCGTAAAGCGTTGAAGTTAATTGAGGTACTCGTATGAATACGTTCAACCCGAACGGCCGGCACGTATTCAAAATTTTCAAGGTTTCTGCTGTCACGAAAAACTATTAGTAATGTGCGTACGACCGTTAAAAACGTCTACCGCTATACGTTTCAAAACTTTTATGTTTAAAAAAAATATCATCGAAATTTAGCGCTTTCGGTACAATAACGGTTTGATAAGGGTTAGAGAAGATTTCTCTGGGGTTGTTTGTATATCCCTCTACGGTTGTCTCAACCCGTTAATTAACGTTAACGATACGCACCTCGATAACCATTGGGATTGAGAAAGGATTTTAGGAAATTCCTATTTTTATTTTTCTAAAATAATCTATTTATGTAAAAAAAGCTCTCAGTATACGAAGCTATTACACTAATTAGAAACGTTAGAGTTAGAATCTATTTCTCGTGTTGCAATCGCGTATTCTAACTTTCTTTATAGTAAGCGTGTGTTTACAAACTCAATATAATTTTCTTAGTTTTTTTTTTCTTGCCAAGTTTTTCGCTTGTCTGATACCGTATCTTGAGTTTCCCAACGATTTATTTCAGTCGCCTTCTGTATAACGTTGTGTTTCTCGGAAACTTCAGGCGTGTGTATAGAATCGATGGGATGTGTTTATTATATCGATTAATGTAGTAATCAAATGGCGTAGTAGCCGGGGTGCCGGTTACATCAACCGTGGATTAGGCATAATGGATTAACAGACAATGATAGCTTTTCAGCGGCGCGCAATGAATTATTTCTTGTTGTTCGTGATTGATGTTTTTATTTGCGTAGATTTAAATAATTTGTTATTGCCTATATAACCGAACATGTATAACGCTGCATGACCAAGCATGGGTCCGTGTTTATTACCGTTTGATTATTTAGTTAATGTGACATTAAAAACTGTCAAGTGCGAGTCGGAGTCGAATGGAGAAGGTTCCTTATATAAATCATCGCATTATCTACTATGTTTTGTTATTAACTCTGTCGTAAATTTTCGCTACAATTTGAAACCGACTCTTTTATATAAAAAGCTATAAAAAGTAATAAGTTCAAATTAGTGGTTAACTAATTTGAACTTATTACTTTTTAGTAAAGTTAAATAACACTTACATATTTTATTTCCTCGAATATTTTTTGTGTCCTGTGGGAATTTATTAGGTTTTTTTTCAGGTTTTCTTGTAGACTACTAGTGAGTTCGTATATTCCGTATATTTTTTTCGAAAGTTTAAGGTCGGAAGTTTTGAAGATAAGATCGGGAAATGCTTGATTTTCATATGTGGTTATTAAATCTTTTTTAAACTATGCGATGCGATTTTAAACTTTTAAATTATTTAAAAATAAGTGGGTTTCCCACAACGAACGCTTTCATTTCATACGTCACATGATGCATTTCACAAACTTTTTTATTAATTTTCTAATTTGGTCCTTAAAATTAACCCCCGAAATGAGAATTCGTTTATACACGATATATTTCCGTGATTAGGTTACCTGCCTCTGTATACGTACCAAATGTCAACTTTTTTTTATTATGTATATGCGAATAATTAGACTGTGACAGACGGACACACAAACACGAGGGCTTCGTTTTTTTCTCAACAGTAGTCAAAATATCAGAATATCAGTCAGAATAGAATAGAAGTGTGAGTCACAGAAATCAGAATAGGTTGGAACTGTCATTATAATCCAATTTAGGTTTGACAGCAAGTTGTTCTCCGCCATTTTCATTTTGTATTTTTGCAACAAAACCTGTAAACGTCGGACATCTCATGAGCTCATCTCAATTAGAGATAGACGCTTAAACGAAAAGCTTTTAATAAAGCACGCTTATAAGAATAAAAAAACATTTGTAACGTTTATATTAATAAGCATATTTAGTTAAACGCTTTTAAGTTCGTGGGGTAGGAGATACGTTGTGTGTGTTAGCATCAGAGCAAATCATATTTCTGTAATTAATTCAATACATTAGTATCATTACTTAATCTAAAAAAGAATACATGAAACCTATAAAAAAATTAAAACTTAATATTTTTGCCCATTGTTACGTATACTTTTTAGTTGCGTCGCGTCGGCCGTTCCACAAAAAGCTAACCAAAAGTGTTATTGTTTCAAAAGATTGAATTTTTATATTTAAAGAAAATGTATTTTTTGTGCCATATATTAATATTTATTCAATGATGCATCTAGGTGTTAAAAAATACATAAAGTTTTATAAGCTTTTTAAGCGTTTTATATAACCTGCTATTTTTATTTTGAGCTACCTGCTTAAAGTCGTTGTCAATTTTAAGCCGTTATTACCATCTCTAATCTCAATACGTAACCTACAGCGTTCCTTTTCCTTTCCCCGTTTTATTTCGTTCAATGTATAAGTTAAAAATTCCACCTTGGTTACTATTTTAAATTCACCTCAGGAATAGAAGTGTGAATGGTATGACTGATTGATAAAAATTATTCTAGCCGTGTCAAACAATTGACACCTTTAATGGCGTCAGCGGTCGATGACGGCATCCGGTTGCAATGCAACGTCTCAACGTATTCGAGGCTAATATAAGGACGAGTTTCTACTTGTCCTGCATTACGTCGCTACGTATTAATAGCCTGTGATTCATGTGTTAAATGTCACGTGACTATGAATTCCATGCGGTTCAACTAAAATATATGTGTCACTGCAGTAAATATTGCAATATTTTTTAATCTAGATGCAATTTCATCAAAATCACTAAAAGAAAACTATTATCCTGCGTGTTTTTTATTAGGATCCCGTCGTAAAGTTGCGAAAAATGGGATCATTTTGGGACAACGCTAGTGTCTGTCTATCTGTCCGTCACAGGCATAAATCTCAGGATATACTAAATAGTTTTCGATAAAAGTGGTATCGGAATAGACAGAATACCTGTCCACATGCGGGTATGGATTTGATGAAAACTAGGATAAGCTACAATAAAGTCTAGTGTTTTCAACATACTGCCCACTACACAAAAAACATTACGCATAGTGCCCAGTACGTGTCGTGATAGCCCAGACCACAATGAACCTGTCTTAAATTTATAAGGCCCCACAGGGCCATGGTTCGAATCCGGGCGTGTACCAATGAGTTTTTCTGACTTAAGTACACAATATCACTGACACCGTGCTTCGGAGGGCACGTTAAGCAGTCGGTCCCGGACGCTGTCAATAGATGGCGGTCGTTACAGTTCCCAACCCGCAGTGGAGCAGCGTGGTGGACTTAAGCTCCAAGCCCCCCTCCTCACCCTGGGGGAGGCCTAAGCCCCTGAAGTGGGGTAAAAATGGGCTGATGATGATGATGATGATAGTGCCCAGGCAGTGTGATACTTTCAACAATATTTACTATTTTGCCCGGTCAATTTGGACGTTTTTCATATTGGCCGGGCATTGTACATAATTTCCGATTAATTACTTGAGCCATAACACTTTCATACGAACATTTACGCTAAATAAAAGTATATAAAAAAGGAAATGTAGGTACATGACAGTTATTTGGGAGACGAGTAGTTAACTTTGTTAGTTGATGATTGTCCGCCGACGGCAAGACGTGCCCTCTTGGGAACCGTTACCCGAATAAAATAACAAGAGTTAGGAGCCAATGAAACGAAGTTGTATACGGCTAGGCGAGCTGACGGTCGAAAAACTATTGTTAAATAAAAAATATCGCCTCGAAAGTTTGAAACTAATATATCGGATATCGGAATGTTCCAATTTTGAATTTGACGTATGTAGAAATGAGGGTCATGACAGCCTTATTTTCATTACGACCCCGGCAGCAGCAGTACCGTTACGCGTATGTTCACAACACAGACCAGTCAACCTATAGACCACGCTTTAATAAACGTCAGTACGAAAACGAAATCGCCAAAAAGTGGCGGGGTGCGGGGAGAGGTCGGCTAGTTTTCATTGGCTCGTTCAAAATTGACAATTTAATGGCTTCCGACGTGCTTCCAACCGACCGCTCAGAAGAGACGTAGTTATGTAGTGTCACTACATAGCCTTGGCGAATGCTACTCCCTGTCAAAGCGTGGTCTATAAGGTTGACTTGTCTGTGGTTCACAATGACATCTAGGCAAAGGAGATCACCACTATTGTCGATGTTAAATAACGTGCTTACATTAAACATCAAGTTTACCTCTCAAAATACTCTAAATCGATATCATTACTAAAAACAATAATCTTAAGGATTGAAAGGAACACAATCTAAAAGTTTTACACCACATGAAATAATTTTTTTTAGATGAAGAACCAGCTAAATATCTTTTAGTAAAAGTATTTTACTTATTTTCTGATAAATTGTTCTTTTTAAAAAAAATTTAACGAAGAAATTAATAATTTCGATGTAAATAATGCACACGTATGATTATCCAAAATACTGTATTTTACACTAAAAGTAAACACTTATTCAGTGACATTACATATAGTTTTTAGGTAGATATGTTAAACGCCCTCTCGGAGTGGGAAGCTCAGAGTAAGATTTATTAAGCCTTACTTGCTTTCAGTCTATGCTGTACTAGCTTATGCCCGCGATTTTGGCATTATCTAGTTATAAATTTCAGTAGAAGATACAGATCGAGTAAAACTTTGTGGCCGGTCCGAATATAGCGTCGTGTTCGTCGTAGTGGCAAATTTTAGGTGTGAGCGGGGTGCAATATCGCCGCAAAATGGCATTTGCCTCGCCTGGCAGTTCAGATCGGATTTTTTACTACGGTGGTGGTGAGCCGCCGCGCCGCTGCCCCGTTTAAAATATATTCGATAATTGCTCTGCAATTATTCATTACTAGCTTTCCGCCCGCGGCTTCGCTCGCGTGGACTACACAATTATACCGGTTCAGCTTTTTCCGGAACAGATAGACAGACAGATCGACAGACAGACAGACAGACAAAAACAGCTTATGTCACCCCCGATAATGTCCTCTGCACGATTGCCAAATTTCATTGTAATCGGTTCAGCCGTTTCAGAGATCAGCTTGAACAGATAGACGGACAGACAGACAAACAAAAAGCATCCTACGTCACCCCTGATAATACCCTCTGCACGTCTGCCAAGTTTTATTGAAATCGGTTCAGCCGTTTCGGAGATTAGCCGGAACAAACAGACAGACAGAAATTGTAAAAAATGTTATTTTGGTGTATGTACCATATATATATTCATATGCATGTAGTAATAAACGGTTATTTCAATATTACAAACAGACACTCCAATTTTATTTATCTGATAGATTAGTATACATCCATAAAATCCATGTTTAAATTGTAACGATTCTGGCTCAAGTTTTATTTGTTAAAAACATTATTTTCGTTAATTGAAACTAGATTGAACAATGACGTTACATGATATAGTTTGAGATAGACTGGTTACTTCAATACAGAAGAAACCTAGAAAGTATGGCAAAGTTAAACGCAAAGGTCACAAGAACTGTTACTTAATATAGTTATAAAGTATTAAGAGCTAAGTTTTAAATTGCATGAACTTATAATCATAGCGTCCGTCGGGAAAGTTATAGTTGCATGGAACTTTACTTCGTGTTAAACTTTCCGAGTGAAGTTATTATTGTGCAAAAACTTGTGTAATTCTGTCAACGCCCGTGTTTTATATTGTGACTAAGTATGTGGAGGTAACGAGAATTCGTTTATGTCTCATTAGCTTATACCCGCGTCTGCGCCTGCGTACCTACACGTGTCTGAATCGTGTTTGGCTTCCCAATAATTATGATTTTCTCAGCCATACCATACGAATTCCGTCTTGCGATCCCGAGCTTAGTTCGATTATTTTGGTATCTCACATGAACCTTCGACTTGTTTTTGTCGGCCCTATATTACTTACTCCCCGTCGATTACCTCGGTGCTAAAAATAATGTCGTTTCGTTGTGACGTGAAGACAGGACAAATAAACAAACAAACACACTTTGGCGTTTATTATATCGTTTCATGTATTGTCAAACGTGAATGGGTTTTTAACATATCTGGGGGCACGGCCGTGCCCCCACCAAGTCGAGCGAAAAAGCGTCACGGCCGTACCATCCTTTTCTCGAAGCAATTCAGACCATTTTCGACCCCCTGTAACTTCGTTGTGGATAAAACTAGAAGACTGAAATTTTCAGTAACCATGCAGGCATATTATATAAGCATATTACACGTATATTTTCAATTTGAACCAGTATTTTTAAGAAATTATAACGGGTCAAATTTCTTAATTTTGTCACTCACTGACTCACCGATCATCAAAATTCTAAGGCACTTCTAGCAGACCTAGAAGCTTCAAATTTGGAATATAAGTAGTGTTTGGTGTATGAATCAAGGAAAAACTAAAAAATCTAGAAAAGACCGCAAAAAAAAAATTAAGCCCATACAGCCAAGTCTTCAGTTAAATTTTTCAATATTGGCTTTATTCGTAACGATGTTTTATTACGGCAGTTATTATTATATTGCGTGCGAAGCCGCGGGTTTAAGCTAGTCCCATATACATATAGGCGCATGGTAGTGCCCCTGCCAAATCGAGCAAAAAATGGGTATTCCCGTCATGAAAACACGTGTATTAAATTATTTATTAATGCAAAAAACGTACCTACGTGCGTATTCGTACTTATTACGAGTGCGTAAGGTTGTATAATATATCTTAGAAAAACTATATACATATAGATATACATATATACAATAAGTAGAAGGTACCGAAAAGGAAAAAAATAGAACTGTCTACAAAATACAAAAAGAAATGAGATCCCATCAAAAACAATACTTGTCAAAAAAACCAAGTCTCGCAACTCAGTTTTTCTGCGGTAAAAAGTTGTGAGATCCATGTAATACCAAGTCGGTTATTAATTTATTCGGTTATAAATATATTGAGACTTGGCCATCGCACTAAATAATTGAATTTACATGTGTTTTCAGGCGATTGAATTTACACGTGTTTTCAGGCGATGGCCAAGTCTCAATATATTTATAACCGAATAAATTAATAACCGACTTGGTATTACATGGATCTCATTTCTTTTTACCGCAGAACACCTGAGTTGCGAGACTTGGTTTTTTTGACAAGTATTGTTTTTGATGGGTTAGACGTTTACAAGTTACATAATAACTGAACCTGCGTAAATATACGTGGATAATAATATCCTACCTGAAGTGTAAGGAAAGACACTTGAAATCTCAGCTTTACTTATTCTGAGCCCGACCTTCAACCCAGTCTACCTTAAAAGTTGCATACTAATAGTAATAATAATAACGTATAAGGTCTAGGCCCCAAACTAAGCGTTAGCTTGTGTTTTGAGTACCAAGCGAAGACACAACATCCATATAACAACCAAGACCCGGTACCAGTATCAATATTCATCATATAAATACTGAACCCGATCTGGGATTCGAACCTGGTACCCCAAACTAATCATTAGCTTGTATTTTGGGTACCAAGCGAAGACACCACATACATATAGCAACCAAGACCCAGTACCAGTATCAATATTCGTCATATAAATACTGACCTGAGCGATTCGAACCTGGACCCCCAGCTTCGTGGGCAGGGTCGCTACCCACTAGGCTAAGCGGTCGTCATGAATGAATTAATTCTTAGACTACCAGTATCGTAACCAGTCGTAAGTCGTTACAATATTCATCTTGCTGTGCTGGATGTTGAATGCGTCCATCTTCCGTGAATTCACGAATGCGACCGGTTTTCAGTGGATTCGAACCATTGGATTGAAATCATGTTAATTCAAAGATCTAATCGAATCTAGTTCATATTTTCAGTTTAGGTTCATTGAACTCGGTTCGTACATACAGAGGAAAGTTAAAGAAATGCGTGTACATGAATGTTACGATTCTCTATAGTTATTAGAACTAAATGAGTCAGATCAGTGCCCGCCTCATGAGCTCGGCCATGGCGACAACGTATGTCGTCTCCTCATTGTGTTAACTCAAACAGGTCTTACTTTACTATGGAAATAATCCTATGAAGTAAGTCCTTAACAAATGCTTGTTTGACAAAATTACATATACGACGAGCAGGATGTTTTGTTATGTACTACATGTACTAGAACAACTCCCATGTGACAGCGCGGCGATATTTGTTGCGAGTGTGGACGTCATTTAGCATTGTGTTTTGTTAATCTTATTAGATTAACCAAATGAAAAATATTCCACGAGCTTTATGCCCCACTGGAGGGGCTTGGAGCTTAATCCACACCGCTACACCAGCGCGGGTTGGTGGTTATTAACGACTGCCATTTCTTGATGGCAACCGGTACCGACGGCTTAATGTGCTTCCTCTTAACGGCTAACAAAAATATTAATTTTGGTTAAATGAAACTAAGAAACGCTATAGTAATTTTAAAAGCTACTATAGTAAAAAATACTAAACACTACCTTCATTGTGATTTCGCTTTATTATCATATTAACGAAATAAATGTGTGAAGAACTGTCCGTCCGTTCAAAATAACCACGAACGGAACCCGCGTAGTCTAATAATGTATTTCATTGATTCTTCGAATCTTACCACAATATGTGGGAATATCTACGTACGATTATCAAATTACTTAAACAAGCTTTTATTGCAAGCACCCCCGCTGAGCGTCTCGACGCCGACGGCGCATGAGAGATGTGGCTTTAACAAACACACGCGTAATTTATGCGAGAAGCGACGGCGGACGCGACTCGGCGCGGCGGCGCCGGCTCTACTGCGGCCTCGTTTTTCGCCCTCGAATCAATTTCCAAGATGACGTCACCGACCACCCCCTCCTGTCTCCGGCCTCCTTCCGTTACCCCTCCCAGTTCCTCCGGAGGCCCGCCTCGAGAGCATGGCGCAGACCGGATCTGTCCTCGCAATACGGATGTCCCAGCACTTACAACTGTCCTTGTTATTTCGTTTGTTCAAATTGTTAGTTATATTGCTTTTTCTTTGAGTGCCCATATGAAATAAAATATAACGAGCGTAGGTAAGCAAAATTTTTTTTTTAATAGTCTAATTGATGATCAACAAAGCCTTATTTTAGGGTCCCGTAGCCAAATGGGAAGAAAATGGAATTTTTATTTGTCCTGTCTATCTGTCACAGTTGGCGCTACATAGGAACAATGTGGAAGGTAGTTTCATCTATGAACCGCTATACAATGGTGTAGCGAAATCACAAAAAAAATGGGGTAGGTCGCCATACATGTAACTGAGGGATGAAAAACAAGTATCCAGGGCACATTGACCTGTATATTGTACACGAGATATGCGCTCTTAAAATCCTAAAAAGTGTATCCCCCGTTTAACTTTTCAACTATGAAAGAAAAAAAAAATAAAAATTTATGTAGTACAATTTGTGTGTGTTATTATTATTATTTAAAAATCTTTCAACAAAAATTAGTTTGAATAACGTATATTGAATAGTTTTTGAAATATTTGTTTTTAAACTTATTTGAATTTTAACCGTCAACGTATTGAACGTTCATTCCGACAACGGAGCTTTTCACTATGCGGGTCCGACGTGGACAGCTTTTTTTGTATTAAGCCTTTGCCTCTGGCTTCATCTGAGAAGACATAAGCTGTAACGTCCATAGAACCACGTTTTTCTGTTCTCGCGGCCGTAATATCACAGAATACTTATTTCTTCAATTTCACTTGTTGCGTTCTACTCCCACTTCTATTCCAAACTTGAAGATCATCGTTCATTTCGAACCTGGATTACTTTTATATCTCATCAAAACGTCGGACTTGGATAAACAAACAGTAGTTAATCTAAATATTACTTTCTGGTGCCTTGTCTCCGTCCAAAAACCCAGCCGTTTCGTTGCTCTGTTACAAAAAATATAATTTGGTTATATAAGTTAGGATTTTATTTTAAAATTTATCGATTACTTCCATTGAGAATGCCTATACCTAAAACTTTGTAGATAGAAAAATCTGTGCTGTTTGTATTTCATCAACGTACCAAAACGAATACGACTTTGTATACACGCTTTGACAAGCACCATACACCTGTCGGCTGTCTGGATCGAGTAGGCCATGCTCGCGCGGGTACAGTCATAAAACGGGGCGCAATACAAACAAGCCAGGTACACGAGCGTTCTGACGCAATATGCATATAATGAATCAGTGTTCTGATTCCATAGTGAATCTTCTCATAATATTTAAAAAAAACGGCCAAGTGCGAGTTCAACTCGCACCCCGAGAGTCCATACTGTTACGTATATATTAATTTAAAAATTGTATTAAAAAACGTCTGTGACATAATTACAAAACAAATTAACGATTTTCGGAATTTTTCTTATACTTGGGCTGAGGATCTTGCTTCTTGCCAAAATTCATAATCCTAGGTCAACGGGAAGTAGCTACCTTCTAGATTTTGATTTGCGATGCAAATTAACTCAAAGGAAAAGGGTCTTGACAGACAAACACTCAGACAGACGGATGGACAACGAAGTGATCGTATAAGGGTTCTTTTTGTCTTGAGGTACGGAACCCTAAAAATTAATATTAGTGTGTCTGTTTTCTGTGCGTTCGCGCTTCGTTCATTCGATTAATTTTAAACTTTTTGTATTACATCGATATCGACTAAGAATTAGTTCCTAGACGAGTTTTACGTTTACAGGTAACTAAGAGCCAATACTGTCTATCTTTGAAACGGCTAAGCTGATTTTAATGTGGGATTTTGCAATATATAGGGTATCACTTCAGACCAGGTTCTTTGCTTATTTTATAGTTATGTGCCACCAAAAGGCGCTGCTTTGAAGTTGTTTCTTCAAAACATCTTTTCCATTAATAGCGGCATAAATCGTTGGGCACAGACTACTGATCTTTAAGTAGTAATGAATTTAAAAAAAAATTGTAATATAATAGGTACCACAGAATAGTTCCACTATGTGCGATTTGTAATGTGAAGGAGTAAAAATGAGACTAGAAATTATTTGAAAAACGTATTACTCCATCTAATATAGAGATCATGGATGCCTTTGCGATAGAACTCTATGGAACAAGACTCAACAAACTTCGTAAAGACGGATATCGTAGTCCTTGGATAACGTAGTCCAAATTGCGGAAATAATGGTAGTCGGGAGGTACGTCTCTATCCGGAAAGTATGTAGTGTAACGGAAATGAACGAGGTAATAAAACCGAAAACGAACGATGAGTTTATTAGTCATTTAGCTCTATCTGATGTCCGAGAGCCACTACAAAACTCATTTTCAAAAATTATTCAAAATTTTGACATGTTCATGTTTCAGTGCAAATGCGACAGTACAAACAATTGAAAAGCAACCAATTTTCAAATTTTTTGGTTTTCAAAATCTAATTTAGAACACATTGATTTTTATTTGAAACAAGTCACAAACTGAAAACTTTCACCATGCAGGTTTTATTTTCATTACAAGTGGCTATAATTCTGTAATTAACCTTTTGACTTGTCATCAATCATTATCAATTAATTGTCTCTGTCAATTAAATGGCTCGTTACTTTCAATCTGACCCAATTGGGTTAACGTGTAGTGCATAGGTTAAACTGTATGTATATGTAGTCTTTTGTGTATGTATGTTTGGACCTTATTCCATGCGCATTATGTGGAGTGTGCTTTCATTGCGCTTATTTGTGTAGTTATTAAGCGCAACAAAAACAAGCTCGAGTGTATTATAATCAAGCGTACAGTGTATTTCAAGCGCTAATTCAGTGAGCACTCTCGGCTAGTAATTAATAAGCTCGAGCCGCGATTAAAATAACACCGCACTAACGAAAGATGGACGATGTGCGGACATCCTACAAGTTTCTCTTGCTTATGGTTGCCAGCTTAATGTTCTCATTTGTAATACTTGTACTGTACACTCAGACGTCACGGGATGGGTCCGTCCGCGTATTTCAAATGTAAATCGAGAGGGGACGGACCCACGGCGTATTCTGAATACGCTGATATCAGAAATTATTTTGTTTTGATCACATTGACATTTTTCTTTTAGTGTGTTTTATACGCATCCCACGTATTTTTTGGATTCATTTAATCATAGTTCTGAAATGTTCAAGACAGGTTCTGGAACTTCTAGAATTCAAATTTCGAAAATATGTTGAGATCTGATCTGGAAGTATGGGGCAACTGTACAAATATGGAATGTATTTTAATATTGCAGAAAAAAAACTAAGAATTTTAGACGGAGCTCCCCCACGTGCTCCCTGTATAGAGGTTCATTTATAAAACAGAAAGTGCTGATAGTGTTATCCCTATACTATTACATATTTATGGTAGCAACATATATTTATAAGACTAAAAATAACTTTATAACAATTGGACAAAAACAGAATTATTCTTATTATTGACGACCGCTTAGCCTAGTGGGTAGCGACCCTGCCTACGAACCTGGAGGTCCCGGGTTAGAATCATAAGTCGGGTCAATATTTATATGATGAATATCGATACTGGTACCGGGTCTTGGTTGTTATATGTATGTGGTGTCTTCGCTTGGTACCCAAAACACAAGCTAATGCTTAGTTTGGGGCCTAGACGTTGTTGTCATGTGTGCGTTATTATATTATTATTATTAATATTCTTTGAGGCATAATTATAAACAACTACCTACACCGAATTACAAACATTGCTACAATAGCCATGTTTATATGTGAGCTTAAAAATTTTTAACAACATAAGTAAAGAAATTTATAACAACATTAGCCAAAAAAAAAACAAAGAAAATACTGAGAGTAAAAATTTTTTTACATTTCAAAAGAAGTTAAAGCAATATTTATTGAGTAATCTTTTTTATTCAATAGAATATTTTTTTGACGTAGTGTATTGTAAATAATTATATTGTAAAAATAATAGATATTGCACTGTACTCTGTACTTATTGATTTTGTATAACTAAATGGTGTTATTGACAAAATAAATTATTATTATTAATAAAACACCGAAATAGCGCGAAAGCTTCTCGGCTGCATTTCTAGCATAAAGCAGTTTGTGTGACAGGCTCGAGCCACGACGCCGACGTCGCCGTCCCGCAAACCGATCTGGAATGCTATTATATTCTAAAAATATATACGTAGGTCAAGTATTTTCGTCGGTTATTTTTATTCTTTCTCTAGTAAACTTGGCGGCGTGATAATCCCTGTAATTACTAGCTTATGAAATTAACATAATGCCTGAATGCTTAAATTTTAATACTATACATATAGTTGCGGCTTGTTTCAGCTTACCAGTATAATTGAGAGGCTAATATCAATTAAATACTTACACATATAGATATTTTAGACCTTGACCCGAAACAAATAGATGTGTTCATGCGCATAAAATTATAAGTTCACATGCTAGAAAGCTTCGGAGAAAAACAAATAACCAAGGCGGTTATTTGTTTGGCACCCTTCTTAGGAGACAAAATTCAATCATGTTTTTATATATGCGGTGTACGTATGAACTCATCAAAAAGCTGTAAGTTAATCAACTTGACAATCCCATCGCTATATGTTTCTTGTACGGGATTGCAGAGAGGCTACGAGCTGGCTGAAAAACAAACACGAGCCTAACTTATGGTCTAGCCCGAGTTACACTATCAAATTATACCCCTAGGAAATCAAACTCAAAAAATTTCTCGTTTCTAAGTTAATTTTATTTTTTCGGTCGTATGTAGATGAAACAATAATTTGGTTAGTCAGTCTGTTATTTATAAATATAAAGATTTATTCATTTAAAATTATTTTAAAACGAGTTGGCAACCCTATCACTATACGTTTCGCGCAGTGAAGTCGCACAGAGGCTATAAACGCGGTGGAAAACAAACACCAGCCTAGCACGTGTTACGCTACCAAATTATGCGCCCCGTGCGTGCAGTGTTATGTGGGCACTACATCATTTTATTTGGCGTATACGCAACCGTTAATTTGAGTTTTAACAACGGGTTCGCACCACAGTAAAATTTCTTTATACACATAACTGTGAGTGGTGATTGTGTTATTTTTAAACGGCGAGGTTGAATAAGTGTTGTTGGTTAATAAATATCGATATATTGCTAAAACGATATTCTAGTATTAGAAACGAGTTTGTATATCGTGGTAATTTAGAAATTTTCTATAGATGTATACTCGTAGTTATAGTGCTGTGTGGAAATATCAATCCAGTTTGGTTCATCGATCGGTAGTATGTCTGACGATCAATTAACTTGAGTTAAGTAATTTCGTAAACGCGATTTGGGTTAGAATGTTAAGGCAGCTGGCGTACTCTTAATAACAATAATAAACACTACTCAACTAAATAAACAGTATCGTGTCATGTAGTATTTTGCGGTAATCTACTATTTGTTTTTTGAAGTGAAAACTTATTTAACGTCGTTGTGATTTGAAAGTCGATGAAACGAAAAACAGACAGACACATACATTTATAAAATTTGACGTGGGAGAAAATGAAATAGGAACCATTATACAGTGTTTCTTATGTTCGTGGTTCTCTTTGTGCTCTGCTTCGTACCCCCTCCACTCGTGTTTACCAAGGCATAGTGGGAGTTTGCTTGGACCTCAGCGTTGTACGTGTGTTAATACGTGTTTGTGCGCGCATGCGTAGTACAAAGCGTGAGGAAAGGCATTACAACAACCGTGCTGTTTTGTATGCGTGTACGTACTCTTTTACCATTTATCGAAAATGTAAGCTCTGAGTCAGAATAAATCTATGTAATATATACGAATAAAATGTAAAATAATCGTTTAACTTTGTATCACTATGATTATTACTAAAACCTACAATTATTCTCTTCACGAAATTATACATTCATCACATTATCTTTTTTATTTTATATTGTTGTTTTCAATTACGTTATGTATTGGATTGCGTGCCCAATGGTTTCATGCATATTTTACATATCTCATCAGTTGTCGCCGCAATGTCTGCCTGTCAATCTGGCAAAAGCTTTTAGCTTGTACACTAAATGAGATAGAATTTTTTCCTGATTATACATAATATATAGGCACAAATTAGGTAATGTTTTGCCCCAAATTTAAAAAAATTGTGATTGTCGGTTAATACATGTAAAAGACGACCGAAATAGTAAATTACTCCATTTTAGCCTATTTGTTTAGTAGCACATAAACCAAAGGGGCAAAATAGTTTGTTTCTGGCGAGGATGAAATAATTTCACAACCTCAAGTAAACAGTAATGATTTAAAACATTAATATTATTGTGCTTACAGAACATAAAAGTACCAATTGACTAGAAGCCCTCTTCTGCGCTCACCGTCTAATCACATACCTACTCTAGCTAGCTGGTGTGTACCCATTGCGAGATGGCGAGTTTCAGTCCGAGTTTAGTCCGCGAGCACCCCGTGCGCCGGCCTTCAACCCCACGAAATTGCGTTTAACATTTTCGATACTATGAAGTCAGGTTTCTGAGTCTATTAAAACAAAACGCTGCTGTCAAAATCATTTACTCTATAGAACTATACTTTAGCTTAGCTCAATAGTATTTTACATGCATTAGGTACTGAAAAATTAACATTTCATGTCAGTGGTTTCATAAACCGTGTTTTCCAAAGAATTTTCATTGTGGTTTAAGACTACAGTACTAGATTTCATCCTTACATCGATGTCGTGTTGATACAGTTATATCCATTCTAGAGTCTGCTGTAGTGGACTGTTTCCAGAAATAATAATAATAATATTGCTTTATTTCTCTTTCGTTTATTATTAAGGTTAAACATTGAAACAAATAGTGTCTCGTAGTTTGGGATTTGACAGCTGTACGTATAATAATTCACGATTTTTCCTTTATTTCTCCCACTACAGCAGTAATTTTCTTTTTGGGAAATTGATAGAAGCATACCATACCATACCAATATCATTTTATAAAATAAAATTTGTCTTAATTATTTTTGAATTAATTGGGTAAATTTTCAGCTGTAGGATAAAAAAGTCCTGTGTTTACATAATATATATTGAATGTACCTAATTGATTAAGTGTGGCTATCGTGTTTGACTTCACTAAAGCGGGCTAATAAGCAGTATGGTCAGGAAGTGTCAAATGTCGTCGATTAAATATCAATAGATTAACCCTAATAAAATTGAAAGCATAAAAACTTGGTCCGCGCCTGCCAAAAAGTAATATATCAGTGACCATAGACAATTATAACTGTTAACCGTTGACCTAGCTACGAATGTCGTAGTCTGGTGAGCCTCAAAACGATTTCATGTTTTATGGTTTATTAATCATTTTACTATTAGGTTTTATAGGGTTTCTTGGTATTCATTTCACTCTATTATAATGTGATATTGTGTTATAAGTGTTATAAAATGTTATAAATGCATTTTAAGTTCTCACATTAATACAATCAAACCGTGTTTTTGACTACAGGTCTTTGGTCTCACCATGTTTTACATACATTGATTGAGTTTCAAAATTAAAATTATTTTTGTCCGTAGTCATTCAATAATGACACTTTGAAGAAGAAGTAAAAATAATTAAACTAGGAAATAAAGACAAAACGCCCTAAGCTGATAAACATATTTCACCGTGATAACGCCAGACCCCATACATTATAGTCATTCAGCAAAAACTAAAAGACTTTGTATATACCATTGTATAGCCCTGACTGGCCTCTCAGATTTCTACCTGATTCAGGCGCATCAGAACTCTTTGAGTAACATAAGGTTGACATAAATAAAGGACTATCAAAACCACAGTCAAAACAGTTAATGTAATTTTTTGGTCAAAAGCCTCTACAGCAATAGATACATGCACTACCTCCAAGATGGTAACGTGTTATCGATCGAAACGGCGCTTTCGGTCTTGATTTTGTATATGAAATATTAAGAAACTTTATCCCCAACCTAATATTTCGAACTTCACGAACAACCATACAAGGCTTTTTAAATGTGACATATCTTTTGTGTACTATATAAATTTTATCATTACATTTTCGAATAATGGGTTCTATGTAAATTAAATTTAAAATTTAAAAAACCCCCGACACAAAAAAACTAACCTTCAAAAAGTGTGGAGTAATACAAGTTTGTTCATTGTCTAATGATTTTTGATCCTTAAAGACGTCTGGGACCGAAGTAAACTTAAAATACCTAATAATTAGCGTTTCCAGACGCCTTTAAGGATCAAAAATCATTAGACAATGAAACTTGTATTATTTCACATTTTTTTTAAATTAGTTTTTTTTGTCTCGGGGGTTTTTTTAATTTTATTTTTATTTCAAAATTTTTAAACTTAGTTATTCAGTTAAACTAATTCATACATGATCAGACAAAAAAAATATTTTCAAGTTTTTAGTTCATTACGTTAATTAATATTCCTCATTCCCTTTCAATATAATGTACATTATTCTACTAGTCAAGCCCTTTCATTTGCTACCCATATTGAGGGATTTGTGAAAAAAATGTAATTCGCCATTTTGTGGTGGCGGCCATATTGGATATGAAATTAGTCATAGTGTATAGTATTCTACTAGTCAAGCTCTTTAATTTGATACCCATATTGATAGAATAGTGAAAAAATGTGATATCCGCCATTTTGTGGCGGCGGCCATCTTGAACTGATTTTCATCAAACGTAGCTAAGAACACTCCCGACTAATTCACCTTTCATATGAAAAAATTCGCATCCAAATCGGTTCCTCCGTTTGGGGGCTACGATGCCACGGACAGATACACAGATACGCACACACGTCAAACTTATAACACCCCTCTATTTACATCGGGGGTTAAAAATGTATTACGCCTACATATGTGTGAATTTATACTAACCACTGTTACTATAAGGCAATAGGGGTCGTCGTGAAATGGATACTTAGAATTTGACATGACGTTAAGTGCCGTAGTTAACGTCTAACTACTACACGTCAACCCCCGGATAAGTATTTCGTTATCAGACGCCCTATTATGCACCTATGTATGTTTGGGGAATATTACTGTTATTAAATTGGGTATACTAATCACTGGACAATGGACATGAATATCGTACAGGACTATAATGTTACTTTAACTACAATTAGAATATCACTATTATTTTCTGAAGTACTGTACTAAACAAACTTTAAAAGGTTGAATGTAGATAGTAGATAACAGAAGGTACATAGAAAGCAAACAACAGGTTAATACAACAACAAGTCAAATGGTTAATACTCAATAATAATAATAATAACACTCACAATCACAACAACGCCTAGGTCCCAAACTAAGCATTAGCTTGTATTTTGGGTACCAAGCGAAGACAACACATACATATAACAACCAAGACCCGGTGCCAGTATTAATATTCATCATATAAATACTGACCCGACCTGGGATTATAACCCGGGACCTCCAGCTTCGCAGGCAGGGTTGCTGCCCACTAGGCTAAGCGGTCGTCAACTTATCTTGACAAATAGAGAGAACTGAGATGCGTGCCGTAATTAAATATTTCATACTGAAAAAATGCTTTGGAATCTATTGCTTTTCATATTCTACAGTGGCTTTTTGGAGTGCAGAGTTTGAAAAAAAGTTGCCAAGACGAGTACAGAGCGGGAAGACCTTCTACCTCTCTAATAGAAAAAAACATTTAAAAAGTCGATGACATAGTTTTGAATGATAAAAAAATAACTACACGCTTTATAGTTGAGAAGATTTCATTTCTTTTGGTATAGGGTTCAACCAATTTCAACGGACGAATCAAACATCAAAAAGGTTTTTGCACTCTGGGTATCTAATAATGTTAACATACAACCACGTGAAATTAGGAGTTTAAATTTTTGAAAAAAAATTAGCTGTAATGAAGACAAGATATAATTTTGGTTTGTAATTTTGTATGTATGCACTGAGACGAAACACCAAACCGGAGCAATCGACGTCACCAACTAGGTCCGAAACCGCTCGACACACAACTGTAATGCGTCATTCGCTTAATAGAGTTCAATTTGGCTTCTGAAAAAGAAAACATCCATAATCGTAGTCGATTTGGGAAAGCAATTTTCCCCATTGTTAAATCGTGCCGATACCCTTTCAGTTCGCTCAACCGCTCGGCGCGCCGCCGCCGTCGCTCCAAAGCTTTGAGCTCACACATCATTAGTCACATGATTTTTCGATACCTTTCCCCAGACACGTAGGAACAGATTCCGAGACATGTTCAACGACGGGCAGAAATAGATCGGTGCGGGTCCTGAGCGACAAAGCCGTCCTTTTCCTACGAGCGTGTTTAGTATAACACCATCTCGCTCGTTTACATCGATTCATTGTTCGAGTGCGTCGGGCCAGTCGGTCGACGAAAATAGGCCGGGAGCGTCCGAAACAGACTGTATGTACGTACGGTAGCCACCGCGAGGTCACTGCCGGACGATCGTGACAGCACAGTCCGCCGTTAGCTGATCGCGTTGCACACCAGCGACTGCTAAATGAGTCTGTCATTACAGAAACGGCACGCGCTTTTTAGTAAACTTTTCAAGAGAAGCAAGAGTATGTATTTAACCCTCTGAAGCATAGCAGGGCTTAAAATACCCCACCCTTTCATACTTAAATACGTATAGATAGAGAGATAGATCTTTGATATACCAACTCGAAAAATCGAAATTCCCTAAAACACCGAGATATATTTGAGACTTATTTACTACAGGCAGTCAGTGTGGTCAACAATAGAGTTGGGACATGTACTAATACATATTGTCTAAAATTACTTGCTTCTAAAAGTTAAGAAAATAATATAGCTTAAAAACTGACTAGCTCCCCTTGACTGTACTATTGCGTATGAATCGCGCATAATATAGCTTTGTTATAATGAAAAATACCATGGACAATTTTTTAATCAGTTTTTAAAATATTTTAAATGTAATTTACTATTGTGCGTTTTTTACCATGACATTATAACTGTCACTTTTCTGACAGGCCCGTTATAGTATTTGACTCTGATATAATGTACAACACTTCACAACAATTAAGAAAATAATAATCCATGACCGTATCAAACTGGCGGGAGAAATGCACAATTGCAGATGAAAATAAAGAATATCCGCTCAGTGACTAACTCCTTTCATTTCGCTGTCATCACACTTTCACGTTATACCCACAAGAAAAAAAAACGTTATCGCCAATCACCAACCGTTTTCAGTTATTCTTCTAGTTTTACTTTCTTAGTTTTATAGTAAATTTTTACATCGACCCATAATATATAAAGTACAACCTATGAAACATAACGTTGAAAGTGTTCTACCTACACGTTATACTAACTACAAAATTTTTCAGTTTTTTTCACTGCTCCATCAGGACTTCAGGAGTAACCTTGATATTATTTTCAAAGACCTATCTATGGTACCACAGATGTTAATGCGAGCAGGATTATTTTTTGCGTTCCCTTGGTGACATGATGGCAACCTAATCCAAAAAACTTTTTCCTAATTTCGCTGCACCATTGCGTAGCGGTTCATAGATTACAACTACGACTATCTTCCAAATTTCATCTATATAGTGCTAATAGTTTCCGAGTAAACTGGCTGTGGCAAACGTACAGACAGTAATGAAATTATAGGGTTCCATTTTTATCATTTATCTACAGAACCCTAGAAAGGCATAAGTAATTTATTTAACGTACCTACTAGTAAGTCTGTATTTAAATATCTTCGATACTCGTTATTTTGTAAATAAAGCAATATTTTTGTACTATATAATTATGAAAACTTAATTTCTTCTTTGTATTACATAAATCACTATTATTTTGTAATTGACGCAATAATCTACGTGTTCCGTAACTGAATAATATACAATACCATTGTTCGTTTAAAATTCATTATCAAAGTGCAATAAGAAATCAGTAACAGTCTGTTGTAAAGGCATTACTCAACCTTCGTGGTGTGATACCACGCTCGCTCCAAGTGCTGTAACCCACTAATGGGTGCCATTTAATACAAATACCACGTCATGGCCTCTCGTATTACAGCATAGCGAAAACTGGAAAAATTGTAATAATGTTATAACGAATTGATGAAGGTGTTATAATATTTACCGTTTATTGTGTAGTTACTGTTATTTAAAAAAAAAAGTATTAATCCGATGATTGACAATACTATTTCGTATATTAATCTGGAAAACGATGAGTTTAAACGTTGAAGAGATAGTTATTAAAAGGCGTTTTATGTTTTAGCAGTATTTTCAAAATGGCTGCAAGTGAAAATACGAAACTGTCGCCATAACATCACGAGCAGGTCAATTATGCTACTTGAGAAAAATTATATCCACAATGAAACTAGAAACTATATAGATACCAACCAAAAGCGCGCGAACAGATGTCTGTTGTCGCTCAATAGGTTGCTTATGATATTCTTTCCATGTCGATATTGTTCATATAGCTGGATTTTAACTTCGGTATACTAACATTTTGCCTCTGCTACGTTTCGCAAAAGTTGCATTGCTTGTCCAATCTCGTATCTCACAAAATCTTACACCTGAACTAGCGGTCACCACTTTCAATGCACCGTTTGTTTAATCAATACGAGTAGAACAGATGTGTTTCTAATTCTCCTGTATTTAATTTTATAACGCCACTAAAAGTGATTTGTTTTCTATTGCCATTCATTGTTAAGTTTAAACCTACTTAGATACTATATTTTAAATTCAATTTGAAATTCATTAGATCAGATTAATCTAATTTTAGGAGCACGAAATCGATCTTGTATACATATAGTATAAGTGGCGGCAACGGATTAACTAAACTATCGTTAGGATGGCTGATTTAGTATCAATAACGTGTATTAAATAACAATTTAATAACTATAACTTAACTTAGTATATTTGAACACTTATTTCTACTAAACGCACCAACGAATCATGTCAGTTATTGTACTGTGCGAATAGCTAGTGTGCATACACAGACCAGTCAACCTATAGACCACGCTTTAATAAACGTCAGTACGAAAACGAAATCGCCAAAAAGGGGCGGGGTGCGGGGAGAGGTCGGCTAGTTTTCATTGGCTCGTTCAAAATTGACAATTTAATGGCTTCCGATGTGCTTCCAACTGACCGCTCACAAGAGACGTAGTTATGTAGTGTCACTACATAGCCTTGGCGAATGCTACTCCCTGTCAAAGCGTGGTCTATAAGGTTGACTTGTCTGTGTGTGCATAGTATCATATTCTTCATGAATCATCCATCCTAATGATAGTTTAGTTGATTAAACAATAACACGTTTTTCAACAGCTGTACCTACCAAACGCACCAAGGTCATGCCGGCAGACCGACTCCATGCCATCCTAACGATAGTCTAGTTAATCCGTTGCCACCTTTGGGTATAATAGTCATTCTAGAATTTAATAATGCGTTTCTCGTTGAATGAGCAAAGACGCCGTAGATGATGTCGGTACAGCTTGATTGACGTTGACTGGTTACGCCTCCAGTGTCTTGAATTTTAATGTCTCTATTCGAAACGTTTGTAAATCTGTACAGATGAATTATGCGCAAGCATTGTTTGACGTTTCCGTGCACAATGGAGTTTTAGTTACTACATAAAGTTTAGTACATTTCAAATTAGTCGTAAACTAAAACGTAGTCGTCGCTGTGCAACATTGTCGCTCGGACTATACAAGGTGTACTGTAAAAAAATACGAGTGGCACGGCAATGATCTGATAAAATCGATCCTTTTGAATGTAACGCGAGGGCTATATAGTTGAAGTTGTATTGGCGTTTTCGGTTAGTCTTGTCTGACTCCAGTGATTTTAATTACCCGTAAATCCAACTGCACATCCGGCAAATGAGGTGGATTCGTGAATCGACTCCAGATCCATGTAAACGACGGATGCATTTCAGTTCACGGGTATCATGGAGTTGTTGATTCCAGCAGATGCAATGACGTCTTTCTACTATTTTTCCTTCCGATATGGTTTTAAAGGAGCTTTTGTGTCGTATTGAGTGGCTAAACATCTTCCTCATCTTATTCTTTATAATTTTTCTGTCTTTATTCATTATTGATTTTCATTTGTTATTCGTTCGTTTTAATTCCAATCCAACTTATTTCCACTCTCTTCCAGGACCACATCGCAAACGCCTCTAATATCTCTTCATTCCTCTGAATTAATATTATATATTTCACAGCCGTATAATAAATATTGGCGAAATATTTGCTTAGACGAACAATGCCATATTGTATAATAGTCTTAAATTTTCGAATTGGGACGTTGTCAGAAAATACCGCCATGCGACGTAGGAACTTAATTTTTCTACTTATAGCCCACACTAGCGTTTCTCCCTAACCGTCACGGCTCACAAATTCGACGTTCTGGCTGCAACCGTTTCGCCACGGTATCGTGAACTCCGCCGGTGCGAGTTCGTTCGTTTTGATTTAGGCTTATAAATCGAATGTAAGCCTGGAATACGGCCTAGCCGGCACGCGAGGTATACAATACAGAGGGGTATCTAGAACAACGCTAGAGGCTTAAATATTGCGTTTGGCAAATGTATACTTCTAAAACTGAGTAATCTCAGGAAGTGGAAAACCAATCGTGCTTGTATTTACGATATGTCACATTTATTATTATTGTTTGTTGTTTATACCAAGTATCTAAATAAGGATAGGTTAGATAGGTGTAGACATGGTACGCGTGCCGGTTAAATGCGATAAAATACGTATATTCAAACCTAAGATAAGTACACAGTTGGCCAAACAGCTGTATCCCTGCAATTCATTTGCACTATATTTTATAACTGAAGTATCTTTTTGAGTAATAGTTACATGTAAACCAAAAGATAGTTTATAAAGATTGTACTGAAACCAGTTATTTTTGCGTTGGTGTGGAACCTCCGAGAATCATTTCTATACTAATACGTGAACATAATAATAATAACGTATACACGAGAACAACGTCTAGGCCCCAAACTAAGCATTAGCTTGTGTTTTGCGTACCAAGCGAAGACACCACATACATTTAACAACCAAGACCCGGTACCAGTATCGATATCCATCATATAAATACTGACCCGACCTGGGATTCGAACTCGGGACCTCCAGCTTCGTAGGCACGGTCGCTACCCACCAGGCTAAGCGGTCGTCAGCTCAATACGATATAAGCTGAAATCCACCTCTGACAAGGCTGACTAGATACCTTTATGTAAACAAAATTGTAAATTAGTTCTTCTAATTTCATTGCTAAATTTATAACGAAGTGTAAATTATGACGCAAAACCAATACAATAATAACTAAATTTTCTTCCACTATCTGTTCTTTTACTTACTTTAAAATGGCGAAAATGGCGAGTGTACTCATAGGAGTACACTCGCCATTTTCTTTACAACTACATACATATAAATTGCTCCCACCGAAATGTCGGCCGTGGTGATAAATAGTTCGAGGCCTGGGGCAGACGCGTTCATTTTTAACGTGTCACTCGACGCTATCGTATTTTTTACCACTTGCGATTTAGCACCTTGTGGAGACTGAACTTCGCGACTCGTTCTTATGCTTGGTGTCATTATTGCTATAATTTTCTTGTTTTTATGTACAAACACGTTCAGAAATATCGTTGTAATAGTTTGTATGCCATCCTAACGGGATGTATACGCATATCTGAACGCATATGTATTTACATTCTCATGTCTGTGTCTCGGAGTAATCGTTGACTATACAGCAATATTTTTTCATCACTTACCAATTTTTTTCTATGCAATAGGTACTATGAAAGTGGTTTATGACAAAAAAACTGGCTAAACGCGAGTCGGGCTCGCATTCTGAAGGTTCTATACAATTATAAACGTATATAGATGTGTTCATACTGTTAAGGGTTACTCGCGCCAGAATAGGTACCACTGTGAAGAATAAATTTAGGTACCTACGCGGGAAAGGGCTCGAGCCATAGATGTCCATGAAATTGCTAAATGCTAAGTAACTTTTAAGGACTGTAAATGTTATGCTATTTATATGCTATTTATTATCTAGTTATGAAAGAGAAAATGAGAAGAAAGTGTTAAATAAAGACAAGAGATAGAGAGAGAAAGTTGATAAAGAGGTAATAACCTCTTTCTTTAACTATATTAAAAAAACGAGCTTTGACTCAATAAGTGTATGACAAATATGATTGCACTTGAAACCGAATTGATACGATAGCATAATTCGACTACCGCTTGAAAGGCCAATGTTAAACAGTTTATCTTAGCGCTAAATTATGCTCGTAACCGTAACACACTTTCTTCACTTACGTTGTTAGGTCTGCTGGTTACACAAAATATGTTATAGGCGTAAACGTACGCGCCTGCGCGTAACGATATTCCGGCCAACATTAATTAACGTCGTAAAAATTGTCAAGTGAAGGGGCCTCGCTACGTGCATGTGGGGATCTGTATTCGTACGGCCCAATTTTTCATATTGTGGTATCCAGTCACTGGCTCGTCCACATAGCCGGGGAGCCCGTGACCAGTAATGGCCACGATTTTCAAAAACCAGAATATCTGGATACTGATAGTACACTTACGCTTAGCCGTAAATGAACAGTTCGATCAGACCGTAACTGTATCGTCGGCGAAATCGCACCGTTGACGCCCCGTCCGTGCCATTACGCATTTTCTACTTTTGTATAAATAACTATTTGATTGGTGTCTTTTGTGTATGCACGACCAGTTCTTTTGTATTTTTCATTAATGATAATTACAGTGATCATTTATTGACTGTGGTCAGTCTGATATTTGTGCGTTTAGGTGTGACGGGGTCTCAAGATTATGTTAAAATAAAAGTGATTAAACAATAATTTTCTAAAAATATTTTATTTATTTATTTTTTGTTAAAATACTGCTAGTTTTCACATAAACAAAAATCGTGGTACCGGCAAGTCGACTGTATCCTGGTATGAGCCTATTATGTGATCAGGATAAGCGAGTCAGCAACTCAGCAGTCAGTAGGTGCACAAAAATTCGAGTTTTAAAAATTTCTTTCCTTTTTAAATTTTTTTTTACGTAATCTTAAGAGCGCCGCGACCTAACGCACCCAATATTGACCGCAGCCTGTAAATAGGCTCTGTAAGTACTATCACTGGTCAAAGGTTCATCTTTTAGGCAGTCGTAACGATACCTAGTCACAGGCGCCCGGACTATTACATTAATTAAGTTATAGCCGCGCTTGGTCACGAACTTCCCGCACAAATGGAGCCCTTCCCCTCCCCATTTATACCTATACACGGACTTAATTTGAAAGTAATTTCTTTGGGCGAAGAGCCACGTTCAAACTTCATTATCATCGTACCCGCCCCATAGTCCACGACGTTTCTTTCTGCCCTCAATTACACTTATAAAGTTTCCACATTTTCATTCTGTTTTTCTTCTTACGTTCCAAGCATTCCAAACTGTTATTCGCGGTTAATGCCTGGTGTGGAATGTTGTTTTGTTTAATATCATCTTCTATTTTCTAAAAGTAGGTCGTTAAGTAAAAGATATTTTTCGAATTTGTCATATAATAATTTTTTTTTTAAATTGCACAAAATTAAAAACGTACCTATCCGGAATTCCTTATGAATACGAACACTTTTTTCATTTTCTTATCAGTATATTTTTTGTGGTACGTAGCACACTTACAGCTTATCATTCCACCTGTTATTTGGCGATGATTTAACTGTTAACGTTGAGATATACTGTTAACAATTACTAAACTAAATATCATTACCAATTTCAATAATGATTCATGTAGGAAGAAAACAACGCAACGTACCTGTTAGCGCATCGTTATATTAGGCTAATATAAAGTCACATGGCATATTCGTAAAAAGTATTTTATTATTATTTATTTATAAAATTGTATGCTATAATTGGAAAGTCGTTGAATGATGACCGATTAGCCGTGTGGTTAGAGACTCTAACTCACGAATTCGCGACCCAAGGGTCGCGAATTCGATTCCCGCCCGGGACAAATATTTGTGTACAATTACATGTCTATTTGTTCCGTGTCTGAGTGTGAGGTATCTATATTATATATCTTAAAAAAATATTTAAGTATGTATATCAGTTGCCTAGTACCCCGTAACACAAGCATAATACTTGCTTACTTTAGGACTAGATGGCGCTATGTGAGATATCCCAGGTATTATTATTATTATTATTTTAAAATGTAATAGAAGATTACAATTATTTGCTAAGAAACTGCTATTGTGACGATGAAACACAATTTGCTCTATAGTTGCATTGCAATGCTCTATTGTTCAGAATAAACTGGGGGGATGAAATCTGCTATGCTATGCTATGATTGACGACCGCTTAGCCTAATGGGCAGCGACCCTGCCTGCGAAGCTGGAGGTCCCGGGTTCGAATCCCAGGTCGGGTCAGTATTTATATGATGAATATTAATACTGGCACCGGGTCTTGGTTGTTATATGTATGTGGTGTCTTCGCTTGGTACCCAAAATACAACCTAATGCTTAGTTTGGGACCTAGACGTTGTTGTGATTGTATGTGTTATTATTATTATTATTATGGTAATATTTAGTAATGACCCTAGCAGATTCTTTCGCAATCGACGCTTATGTCCTAACCCGATAGTAACGAATATTCGACGTAAAATACGACGCGGTAACAGCGTCTCCAGAAAGTCTCCTGGGTCAGTATTGGTTATTTTCGTCTCGGACGTCTACAGTATTAGGTAATAATGAGACTCTATCTACAAGTGACGTGACGATATCGTCGCGCTGTTAGTAACAAAATATTTACCAGCTCTTCGTTTATATATGTGACGGTTTTGTGACGTCTTGCGAACCATCTCGTCCCATTGCCGTAGGACATAATTTTTCCGACACCCGAAATTCTGTCATCGCAGCTGAAATGTTGAATTTAGGATGAATAGGCTTGAAATGTTACGTTGACACTGTATTGAAACGAACGTCGCCGCTTTCCTTTGAATATATTGGCGAACGTTAACTATTACCTACCTTTTGGTTTTGTATGTTTGACCATTGCTCGATGCCGCCTCTCGGCGGGTGGGACTCGGGATGAATTTGGACAAGACGAAAGTCACGTTCAACAAACATATTCTACCGAGACCTGTAACCGTATATAGAGGGTGCGACTCTTGAAGTTGTGCAAGACTATGTCTATTTAGGACAGACTGTCCAGTTTGGCAAACACAACTTGAACAAAGAGGCCGACCGAAGAATTCAGCTGGGCTGGGCTGCTTTCGGGAAGCTTCGTCATCTGTTCTCGTCGCCACTACCACAATGTCTGAAGACCAAGGTCTTCAACCAATGCGTCCTGCCTACAATGACATACGGTGCCGAAACATGGACTCTCACGGCAGGACTGGTCCACAAATTTAAAGTCGCTCAGCGCGCTATGGAGCGGGCTATGCTCGGCATTTCCTTGATAGACAAAATCAGGAATACTGAAATTCGTCGAAGAACTAAAGTTGTCGACATAGTCGAAGTGATTAGCAAGCTGAAGTGGCAATGGACCGGCCACATTTGCCGTAGAACCGACAACCGATGGGGTAGACGAGTTCTCGAGTGGAGGCCACGTACCGGAAAGCGAAGCGTTGGACGCCCCCCCGGCCAGGTGGACTGTTGACCTGAAGCACCATACCGAGGGTAACTGGATGCGGAAGGCGGAGGACCGTGTGTGGTGGCGAGCCTTGGGAGAGGCCTATATCCTGCAATGGAGAGACAGGGGCTGATGATGATGATGATTACTCGATGAGTTTAATTACAGAAATACAACTGTCAAACATAAGTGAAGCAGCAATCGTATATAATAATAAAACCTAGGACATCCCACACAACGCCATCTAGTGCCAAACTAAGCAAAGCTTATACTAGGGTACCAGACAACTAATTACATGGTTAAATATTCTTTATAGTATATACATATTTAGATATTTTACACCCGGACACGGAACAAATAGACATGCCCATGCACACAAATATTTGTTCCGGGCGCGAATCGAACCCGCGACCCTTGGCTCCGCAGTTTGGGTGTCTAACAACTCGGCCAATCGGTCAGTCATAGACGTAGACACTTCGTATATACTATATATATGATGGCATTAAGCATTGCATGTGCAGTAGACGCACTTAGTCACTTTTGAGAGTACGAATCGATTATAATAATAATAATAATACCTTAAACCATGGGGCCTCCTACGCAGCGACGTCTAGTCCCAAACTAAACAGAGCTTGTATTATGTATGTATTGTATGCTTGTATTGTGTATTATGGATACACTAAACAATTTATTTAACATACTTAAATATTTTTATAATACATACATATACATATATTTGGTTCGAATGGTTCGAATCCGGGCGTGTACCAATGAGTTTTTCTGACTTAAGTACACAATATCACTGACGCCGTGCTTCGGAGGGCACGTTAAGCAGTCGGTCCCGGACGCTGTCAATAGATGGCGGTCGTTACAGTTCCCAACCCGCAGTGGAGCAGCGTGGTGGACTTAAGCTCCAAGCCCCCCTCCTCTCCCTGGGGGAGGCCTAAGCCCCTGCAGTGGGGTAAAAATGGGCTGATGATGATGATGACAGATATTTGTCCCGGGCGGCAATCGAAACCGTGACCTTTGGTCCTGCAACTGACTGGTATGCTTCTTCAAATTATCTCTAGTGGCTAACGCACGTGCGTCCTGCCGTTGCTAACCACATAAAAGTTAATTTCGTAACCGCCAAAGGGACAAAATGGCCGTTTTGTTATATTTACTTTGAATGTCCCAACCAGCACACAAGCTGTAGTAATAGCTAAGAACTGTACAATTCCAAAGGGGCCTATTACCCTCAGTACACTAACAGTGTTAAGTATCCATTTAATTGTGTGGTTCTTTCTCAAAAATATAAAAGGCCTCGAACTAATAGAAACGACTATAACGCGACGACGCTATACAAAAAAAACCGGGCAAATGTGTCGAACCACACAGAGTGAAATGTTTCGTAGTAGGGATGAACGTTCAAGGTTAAAATTTAAATAATATTTTTTTAAAAACCACAGAGTAAATTAATTTGACAGCAGCTTGGTTTTAATAGAGTCATAAACGTCAGTTCACAGTATCGAAGTGACTGAATTTTGAGGGGTTGAAATCGGGGCGCGGAGATTTATCGGACCTTGCGCACTGAAACTCGGACAAAAACTCCCCATCTTACACCAGCTAGCTATAGTATATGCGGTTAGAAGGTAAACGGCTAAACGCAGAAGAGGGCTTCTAGTGAATTCGTACTTTTGTATTAAAAACAAATATAGAATACTAAACATATCTCATTCAAAAACCAATTTTCGTTGATAGTGTTTTTTTCAATCGCACTAATTTAATTTGTATTGAGAAATTTCCACTCCATAATTAAAAAGTTAAAAAGGGGCACACTTTTTAAGATTTTCAAGATGCATTATCGACAGATATACACTTAATTAAAAAAAAAGCCATTTTGAAAGACATTATTCTACTGATATCCCACATTAATGTGTTCCGGAAATGTGCTTTTCATCCTTCAGTTACATGTAAGGCGACCTATACCAAAAAGACTGGTAATTGTGCTACACCATTATATAGCGGTTCATATAAATTAACCCACCTTCCAAATTGTACCTATGTAGTTCTAAATGTGACCAGCGGACAGGTTCATCCTGTCCTTATAAAAGTTCTGTTTCTTGATATTGGGTTACGGAACCCTAAAAAATCGCGAATTGTGTATACTGAGCCCAAGAACGACAATGAAGCGAAGGTCCGGCCGCGTATACCCAAGGCGGACGTCAAAAATTCGCCGCCCGCCTATATACCCGTCACAAACGACAATACTGTGTATATACGCTTTATATTTTTGTATACACATACCCTTTTTTAGATATTTCGTAATAGGCTACGTTACTATACAACACGACCGAGGATATCCGTTTCAAACCCGCCGAGAGCATACCTCGTAGCTAGCTGCCTACGTATTATAATGCACTAGTTTGTTATAGTTGTAAATAATATCATTGTTTTCATTGTTATTACCTGGTGAGTATCCGTTAAAAATATCTGAGTTGGTACCGACTTCTTGTATTTAAAAGCCGCCAATTAATGCCTTTTTTAAAAAGTAAAAATATTATTTCTAACTTTTTATTATTTAGCGAGTCAAGTACCTGACTGCAATCACGAATACAGTGAAAGCGAAGCAATAGCGGAAATTAACAATGCGACGGTTCCATAAAAATGCATACTATCTTTCGTGTTGCTTTCGCTCCGCTGTGTTCGCGCCACAGCCTCCTCGATTACAATCAAAACACAGATGGCGGTCCACGTCAAAACTAATCAATGAGACACGAGATAGCTACTTTACACTGTTGAAGAGATCCCCTCAATTGTCTGCCGTTGCCATCATCAGATGCGCTCTAGATTACCAAGTTAATCTATTTTCTTTGAAACTACACCTATGTGTCCAGGTTTATTAAAATTGGTTAACGGTTAAATGAAATGCAAATAAACGGAATTCATCCCTTAATTTTCCACTCTCAGGAGTAGAATATTTTCTTCTTTAAATGTAATCGATCGCGAGATATATCCTATTTGATGAAAATGGGATGAATCGCAAATCGGTTCACATCGTAGAAATAATCGAGTAACATACACACACAAAAAGAAATGCTGGCGTATATAAAACCTCCTCATTTTTTAGAACTCTGCTTAAAGTTGACTATTTGCCAGTGAAAGTTCCGTCATAATTAGTTCAGCCGTTTTGGAAATCATCTCGCCAAAACGCGTGTTTGGGTTGTGTTTACTTAATGGTAAACAAATGAACAAAATAAAATGACATTTTTAAGATTCTCTTATTTTAAAAACAGAAAAGTCAGAAAAGGAATGTACCAAGCGGTAGTCACGGCCGTGAGCTAGGTGAGCTAGTTAGGGCGAATTATTTCATCTATAAAGTTTAACTTAAGATTACGTTATTTATATAATATTCCAATCCACTTTCACGGTTAGGTTCTCGATATTATTTTTAATTATTATTATTATTATAAAAGGAGAAAAAACAGAACATAATATAAAAGAAGCAATATACAGAAAACACACTGATATTCTAGAGTTACTAAACTTATACACGAAGTTGATGCTAGCCGGCGTCTGTGCACGAATAGAATCTTCATGTGCTATATGAGTTTATTTGCATTCCGCAAACGCATAGTTGTAGAGGTTTTTAAAAGCCGTAACATGAATGCGTTTGAGGGCCAGCCATTAAAATGCACTATCCACTGCTAACGCTAGCTAGGTACTTGGGGGCGTTCAAGTATTACGTAAGCGTCTAAAGGGGGAGCGTGGGTGTTTACTTTGCTTATTTTTTATGACATGGGGGCCGAGGGAAAGGGTATGAACGGCGATTACGTCATCGAAGAATACAATAGTGAGCATACACAGAACATTGAACAGCAAAGATCCAATGTCAACGACGACTTAGGATCATGGGTTCAAGTATCTTGAACTGAAGATAGTTAAATTATTACACAGAAAAAAAAAAGGTTTCTTAAACAAGGAAAATATGATTTCATATATAACGAAAAGAATATAATATCTTGCAACGACAATATATTCATTTATTTTGAGAGAATATTCTTTTTTTTATATTTGAAATCATATTTTCTTGGTTTAAGAAAATTTTTTTTTTTCTGTGTGATTGAAATATTTTAACATAAAACAAAATAAATAAACTTTCCTTTTAAAAATGCTTGCGGGCTGGTAACTTTGCTTACTTTTGCTGACAAGGGAGGGAGGAGTTAAAAATGGGTAAAACTCTGCTTACGTTATACTTGGACGGTCTCATACGGCTTAGCATATACATTATTTACACTTTTTTCTTTTGACTAATAACTAGAATTTGCGAAATCAATCGCATGCCTTCCGCTAAAATGACAAGTAAATTTTTCTGATCCGTATAAGCTCAATAAAGTGTTTTAATACATTCGAATTATTTATTGTTCGCTTACATCAAAAGTATCGTACACAAAGCCTCCTCTCATTATCTACGAATGTAATTCAAATTGTCACAGAATATCTTAATATACCTAAATTGAGAAGTAAAAAATTGAAATATCGCCGTATTTTGTATTCGTCAACATAAAAGAGGCACTCAGGCCTCGCTTTAGACAAATGAGTCTCACGAAATATGAACTGGGGGGACCGATGCCTATTATTGTTTGAAGAACAGATCCCCTCGAAGATTCGAAATTAATTTAAATAGGAAGATCGTCTGCAGTATTATTAACAACTTTAATAATTTTATCGAATATTGATGTTGCTTGCTTTGAGTACCTGCTATGTTATTATGAATCGACGTGATACGCATTGTAGTTCAAAAATAAATCGACGCAATGGTCGAAATATCTTGGTCACAAATTTTACATACGTAAACCTGAGAAGCATACCACAGCACAAAAAGGAATAAAAAGATATCTGTTTTTTTTATTTAACGTGAATAGATCATTGAGTTTTTTGCTTTAATAATGATGCCGAAAGTCGAAACGGAATTTTCATATTCTTGGTAGGTATAATGTATGCATTTGAAGTTGGCTAAAACAATTCAAATGATTTCTCGTATAAGATCGGATACGGTTTATGCGTGCCTGTACCGTGCTACTTACTACTAAAAACAGAACCAAGAAAAAAAAACTTGAACCTAAAAAAAATTAACAATAGTAGGTCATAATAATAATTGTTTATATATACATGTAAAATTCAAATTTTTGTAGCAATTTTCTGAATGTTAATAATAAATTGTTTATAAAAATAATCTTTGATTTTTTTTCATAATATTTCATCAAAAAAAAATATTTTTCGACACGTTTTAATCATTTCATGAACAACAAGAATTTATATGATGTGTGTAATTTCTGTGCCATTAAAAAATAGAATTTCACTCATAAAGAATTATATATAAATATAACCTGAAGTCCCTACCCAATTTACACAATAAAAAAAACAAAATTCAATAAATACAATTTCATGGATATAAACAACTATACCGATTCTCAACCATAATAAAAATAAATTTTCATTAGAAACTAACTTCATGTTGTGTTTTTTACATCGGCGCGCACAACTTCTGTTACATGCTGAAAATTCACTCAGATCTTTCTACCCTTACGCGCCAAAAGGAGTGGAACTTTAAAAATGACAGAAATTTTTCTGTTTTGCGTCATTTAAAAAACGATTGTAAATTAAATTTGATAGCAACAGCAGTGCAAATTGCAATAATATTGTCTATTTTTAGAATAAGAAAATCATTGGTAATAGGTATTTTGTTATTGAAATAAAAACCAGACTACAATTGTTCAGAGAAAACGGAGTAAAAGTGCTTATGGTGCGGAAAGCGTTTTCTTATTTTCGGTAGAATTAAGTAATCCTCCAGCCTTCTCATAATATGTTTATACCCATTATATAGGTCCGTATTTCATTGTCTTCTGTCAATAACTCGAATGTAATTGTGTATATAGATATAGCGCAGCTAATACGGTCTCTTAAACCGCAAAAGCCTTTGACCTTTCTCGTAATCCATTTAGTGGTTCGCTGCTACTGCGATGTGACCTGATGCACTAACGTATCCAAGACATTGAACTTTTGCCAGTACTACGTCTTCCAAAAATGAAACTATTTTACGTAAGAGTCTAAATTAATAATCATTAACCAGAAAAACGACAGTATTTGACAACTTTCTTACTATAATTAAAGTGCATGTTTTAAAGATATTTTTTATTGCACTTTATTGACTATACAAGTCCAAAAGTAATGATTTATGTATCCACAGTACTCGTTGTTAGTTAATTTAGGCCTTGTCTAGTTAAAATTTTTGTTGTTGAAAAAAAGAGACGAAAAATATTTGAAAACTAAAGTATACCTAAATAAACGTTTCTGAATTGGACAAGAAGAGGTCGAGAACATAATAAATACATAAGTTTAAATTCATTCTCAAAATCAGTCAAAAATGGCACTGTCGGATTAATTTGTGCAGAAATCTGAGAGGTCAGAGTTTTTCTTCTTAATTAAGTATCTAAATCTCTATCTCGTTAAGTATAAAACTTAAGAATATCTAAATAGTGCGAGTTCGATTCATATTAGTTAGTGTTTTTTTTTCATTAAGTTTTTTACTTTTCAGCAAAGGCGTTCAATCTTATTATTATTACTAAGTTAACTTACCGGAACGTAACTGTAACGAGCAAGTGAGATGTAAACGAGACGAGTACTCTGGGACATAGTTAATCTATCACTATCACGGGCGTATCCCGGTCGCGGGATATTCCGCCTCGCGTAGGGCCGAGGGCGGGCTCCCGGGACGCGCAAACCCGTAAATCCAGGCTCAACCTGGGATTCGATTCGTTATGTATTATGTGTCCGTATATATAACGAAGTTACGGGAACAACAAATTGGGACGATGTTTTTTTTATTTATTGACAGTGAACGATTCAACATTTTAACCGGCCCGTCCCATTGAGCTAATTGTAGCTTATTTATTTGTAAACATATTTGATTGTATACATGTCTACACAGAAAAAAAGAATTGCTTTGAACCAAAAGAGTTTACTTCAGCCAAGATATTTGGCGTTTCCCATATAAGGAAAGTCGTAAAATTTTCACTCAAGATAGAATAATTCTTACATTCAAGGTAACTGATAATTTTAATCAATATACTTTCGTGTTTGTCTGAAGAGATATTTCGTTCTTGTTCTTGTGTCATGTCTTTTTACAGCCAAAAACTACAAAAACTTGAGCGAAATCTTGCCTTTGTTGAATTGAATCAAAATTGTGATATTTTTAAACAGGCGAGTTCGAGTACCTACACAGTATGATCATCATCAGGCACCTGGGGCCATAGGCCCGTACTGAAGTAAGCTGTCTGCTGGACTGGTCTGATCTGACTGATGCTCAGCCAGAGCGAGCAGGGCAGGCCATCACGGGCATCCACTACCTACCTGTATCTATCTACCTACCTACCTACCTATGCTATGCTGACGTCGCTGTCTTATCAGCCCGTCTTGCCTGGCTGAAGCCTTTACGCCTTGTTACTACTATAGCATCTGACAAGGTAGTTGCGTGTTGTAAAATGACTGACGCGCCATTTCTAGCGCGCATTCCTCGCTTTCTTATGCGGAAAATTCGCCGTCTTCTGCAAAAACTTGGAAGATTTCCATACAAGTAATTGTTATTATTTATGACAAGAAAGGATTGTTACTCGATTAAAATTTCTTGATATTTGGAACAAATTATCTTCTTTAGACCAAATAAACGACATCAAAAATTTTAATTACTTCGACGAATATGCTTATAATTCTTAATTCAAGTAACATCTTTTGAATTAAGGAATTTATGTTTTCGTTTAAATATTTGACTACAAAAATTTTTTCGCTCTTGATCTGAAATTCCATTTTTTTTCTGTGTACGTAGGTCCACACGATACAATGATAACAAAAAAAGTGGGCATCTTTTATATGCTTGTGTGTGTACTCTTTTAGCGTAAAACGTTTTTCATGATGTCAATATGCGGAAAAGAGGCGTCTTGTGACTCTTAACTATATACATCTACAATATTACGTCACCGGTACTTCGCTAAAACCGTTCCATTCGTGAATAAGTGATAGCATTTGACTGTCCGGCCGCCGACTTCACGCTATTAGTCGATATTCAGCTTCAAAAATAATATAATTTATTCGAAGGGAAGTTTTTATATTAAACTAGTTTTCCACCTTGGTATCGCCCGCATGGACTGCACATTTGTAGTAAAATTGCGATAAATTAAAACGTATCATATGTGTGTACAGTACATATGGATCAAGTACCTTCGGGCAGTACCGCAGTAATCAATGATGCAGGCAGTGAGTAGCAAGTTGTCTTACTAGGGGTGCGTCAGTAGTTAGTTCGCAATGCTACATCCGGGTATTCCTAGGTTCATGTCTTAGACCTGTTTCCTACGAGTTTATTTGACAAATAAAATAAAATGTGTGGTGGGCTGCGTCTGAATTACGGCCGCTTAACTTTAAGTTAAGAAAGATTAAGTAGAACTGTCAAAAGGTAGTTTAATAACGTAAAGTCTTTCTGGATGTATTTTCTTAATTATAGAATAAAATTAAGTTTTTAAAAAGAGCATTTTCTTAAGTAATGTCTACGTATGTCTAGTGTAGACGTAAGTCGAAATAAACAAATTTTAAGTCGAACTCAAACTATTCGTTTACGTTTTGTAATAACAACTCGTGTCGTGATAGCCCAGAGCGCAACGAACCTGTCTCAAATTTATAAGGCCATAGGGCCATGGTTCGAATCCGGGTGTGTACCAATGAGTTTTTCTGACTTAAGTACATTAACTATCACTGACTCCGTGCCTCGGAGAGCACGTTAAGCAGTCGGTCCCGGACGCTGTCAATAGATGGCGGTCGTTACAATCCCTAACCCGCAGTGGAGTAGCGTGGTGGATTTAAGCTCCAAACCCCCTCCTCACCCTGGGGGAGGACTAAGCCCCTGCAATGGGGTAAAATGGGCTGATGATGATGATGAATAACAACTAGTAGCATCGAAGATTTTTACGGTGATTTTTTGACATATTTTCTAAGAGCCATATTTTTCGAAGGGCTCAAGGTACGATGTTGTATGGTCCAATATTGGTAGTCGGAACTGCGTAAGATAGTGTTTTAAGGCGATACGCCTTTCGTTTTTGTATTTTTTTAGTTCACGTGTGACAACCCTAGAAAAGTACACAATTTTCGTGACGCAACTTTTATAAATGACCACTCGTTACAACTGAAAGATGTCAAATTCATGTCAAAATAAAAAAGGCTGTCAGATCGTATGTATTTCCACTGCAATCTTAGATAGTGCGTTTATTAATATACTTAATTAAATCGTACAGTGGTAATAAATCGAAATATTATCAACAAATCACAGCAAAAAATTCACGATAAGAAATAGATAACTCCAGTCGGGTATCACGAGTACATCATTTATCTATTCGCGTTATCATATATCTAAAACGGAATGTCTATCTCGTAATGGTATCAGGTCGTTTTGGCGCCGATATTGCTTAACTTTGTTGGCATCTTTCCAGCTTAGTATAAAATTATCTGGTGTAACCTTAGTAAGGTTTTTGATAAACTGGACGTTCACGTGAAAATAAGTCGCGTTTGTTAAGTTTTGGTCGCTTGTAAAACTTAGGACATTTAACAACGTGCTCTATACCAATATTTGTGATAGGACTGTTTCTTTCATGATGACGTAATGCGATTATTATCATATGTATGTGGTGTCTTCGCTTGGTAACCGAAGCACAAGCTAATGCTTAGTTTGGGGCCTAGACGTTGTTGTAATGTATACGTTATAAATAAATAAAATAAATTAATTGTTTATGATGCGGTATTCATTGGACATGGGATCCTAGTGTGAAAGCAATACAATAATAATAATAATACATGGACTCCCCACACAGCGCCATCTAGTCCCAAAGTAAGCAAGTATTATGCTTGTGTTATGGGTTACTATACAAGTGATATATATACTAAATATCTATATAAGTATATTTTATTAAAAAAAGGATATTTAAGTAAGACATCAGTCATCTGGTACCCATAATAAGCTTTGCTTAGTTTGGGACTAGATAGCGCTTGTGGGATGTCCCAGGTATTATTATTATTACTTAAATGTTCTTTATAATATATACATATATATAATACTTTACATCCATGCACAGAACAAATAAACATATCCATGCGCACAAATATTTGTCCCGGGTGAGAATCGAAACCGCGACCTTTGGTTCTGCGGTTAGGGTCTCTATATAACCACACGGCCAATCGGTCAGTTAACAATATCTGTATATTTAATTTGTGCTTGCCCGTCCGGAAACGGAAATAGGCTTCTATTTCCACGTGGTCGTTTGCGATCGAGTAGTTTAATTTTATATGTATTTTCCATTAGCGAACGCCCCCGACTTCTTTCGGTTTTCATGATTTCTATACGTTTTCAAGTTTAGGCAACAATCTTCAATATTTCTGGAATAAAAAGTAGGCCATACTATTCTCTGAAAACGGTCATGTGTGTATCGGACCACTCACAGTGAAGGATTCCGTAGTCGGGATGAACGTTCATGTTTAAAATTCAAGTAACTTTGAATACAAATATCTCAACAACTACTCAATATGTCGTATTGAAACCGATTTTTGTTGAAATTGTTTGGTAATTTGTACTAATTTAAATTATTAGAGAATTTTTTACTCTATAGTTGAAAATTTGAACGGGGTGCTGTTATTCTAAGTGATCGACTCGATGGCTCATTCAATAATGATCTGTATACGTCTACTCCTGTCGCCGGTAGCGACGTTTGTTAGGGATCGTTGACCGCTATCTAAATATCTTGCAAGTTGTATTTACTCTCCAACCTCTTAAAAATTGAACAGTTCGCTTGCCAAACAGTGTAATAGGGTATTTTTTAATGTTTTTTTTCTTAATGGCCTTATACCCGCGGGTATTCTATCAGAGCAATAACTAGGTACATTTTACAGATATTGTATATTCAGCTTTGTTGTACGCGCTATCTTCAATCAGTACTCGACGCGGCTTCTTTAATAAGATTAAAAGTAAATCATATGATATAAGTTGGAAGGCTTATGTCTATATCTTTGAATAAATACGAATACGCGTATCGATAACATACAAATAAATAAATAAATAAAAGATATTTAACTGAAAGAATTCCTTTTATCTATTCAACGATTCTTATGACATTAATTTATGTATATATTGACATTATTAAGTTTGTTTTTGTGTTTATTTTATTTTATTAATATGTATTTTATGTAAATTTTGGAGAGAACAGGTCTCGAGCTATTTAGAAACAACTTGACTAACAAAAACGAAACGTCGCAACATAATATCGTAATGTAATAATATATATATACAATATACTCCGGAGGTACCCGAGGGATTTTGCCCAGCGATACCAGAGATTAAGATAAGAAAAAAATTTAAATAACTTTTTATTCAATGTAAAAAAAACATTTTTTTAGTGGAATAGTATTTAATTGTTTAATTACTTATCATTATTTCGCTTTATAGAAGGCAACGCCGATTTTTCAATTTACGTGTCGTACCTTACGATACCATGTAAACGTTTCGTTACTCTGTTGTACAAAAAAGAAAACCCTATCCACAATGTTCACTATTTTCATCTGTTTGTTATTCTCAAAATAAACAATATTTATAGCGGATTGCATTTTTTTAACAATATTTTTTTACTTTAAACAATACCGCTCGGTTAGTCGCCGAAAGGTTAGTCGTTAAAAATGGAAAACGTTATTTGGCTGTAACTTCCTTTACGTTCCGTTTAAAAAAAAAAAAGTAACACACCACAGACACAGATATATCGTATGTAATTTTACATACGAGATTACATTTACATCAGTTCAATGAATTTCAAATGAGTTACTTCGATTGCATGAAATTTATTATGAAATTTTACATTATTTTTCTTTTTTATATTCTGCTCCTTGACATACCAGCGTGATGATAGATTGCCTAATGTTGAACGATCTATTCAAATGTAAAAGTCTTATTATAATCGGTTTAAATTTTTTCTTTGGTCATAAAAATACAACCCAAAAGAAAAGATAGATAATAAGTAGCCTATGTCACTCCTGATAACCTCATTTTCATGTGTGTGAAGTTTCATTGAAATCGGTTTAGCCGTTTTGGAGATTAGCCCGAACGTAAAGACAGCCAAACACTCGATTTTATAGGTATAGATAGAATAAAATATTTTAATTCTAGATGATTGATCCAACTAGTAATTGATTCTACTGCTGTCAGAGTTTTCACGCACGGGTTTCGGGCGCATAGAGACAGTTTGAGTAACGGGTATGCGATGTTAGATACGTTTCAGCAGAAGCTGGCAGTTTGAATTTCAACTCGGTCTATCTAGGTCGCATTGTGGTGAATGGCTGGCCACAGTTCGTGATTCATGGCGGGTGTATTTCGATTTTACAGCTAGCACAGCGGAGCGCACGCCCGCGTTCAGATTTATAGTCGGCTTCGTCGTCGCTCATGATTTCGCTCAGGTATCACCAACCCAAATTCTCAATTTTTCAAAACTCCGTACATATTAATATTTGCGTCTGAAAGTCATTTTACAAACAATTTTTTAGTGACTTTGTAAGTTACCTTTTGATTCATAAATCCCGGAGGCAAAAATAACGAAACATAACCATTTTTTTTTTCAAATCTTTTATCGTACTATCTGAATCTATGTCGATAGGAACTCATTGTTTTTTTTTTTCATAAATGGCTTTTTATTACATCTAGTGAATTTCGTACTATGACATTTAACTGTAAAAAAAAAATTTTAATTAAAGAAGACTTTTTTTCGCGAAAAAATTGAAACAGTCTCGAGGATTCGAGCTATTTAACGCTTTGCTATTCGAGCTATTTAGTGCTTTAAATGTAAATTTTGATTGATTTCATTGGTTATCTGGAAAGCGCTAGGCAAAAAAAAAACGCAGCGTTTGATGTATTTTTTGGATCGGTAAATTTTTAATTAAACCATAGGTAAATATAGAGTTAAAGGATACGACTCTATTTACATCTACTACTCTACGTACACTTACACTCTACTTACACTACTAACATGTCATGATAGCCGAGTGGTACCGATCCCGCTTCTTGTTTTGAAGGCCGTGGTTCGAATCCCAGGGCATGTACCTACTAATGAATTTTTTCTATCTTTTGTACATAACTATCACTGACTCTATGCCTCGGAGAGTACGTTAAGCCGTCGGTCCCGGTTGCCATCAATAGGTGGCAATCGTTAAAATCCACCAACTCGCTCTGGAGCAGCGTGGTGGATTAATCTACAAGCCTCCTCACCTTTAGGGGAGGCCTGAGCTCCTACATTGGGTATTAATGGGCTGATGGTATGGTACTCTACTTACAAACATGTTGCTGCTCGATCTCAAATGAGATTTACAATGAAATATTACATTAATTTCGTGATACATTTTTGTCACTTATATGTTATATGTTTATAATTTAGGATAACAATATAAAGGTAGAGTTACATATAATTCACGAAGTAAGAAACCAAATTAAAAATTCCTACCGAACTCTTTGCTATACACACAAGCACCGGAAGAAATTAATACGTATCGACGTAAATATTAAAACGGGCGGATTGCGCCGCGTGACGTCAAAGCTATTACATCGAGCTATAAACATTTATAGCTTGGCCGAGCGCGTTATGGACGACCGCCCTAAGTGGTATCATAAACATTTTCACACATATGCGAACTGGCTCAAAACACTGGTCGGTATATAGATACATTATATTATTATAAAAAAAAAAAAAAAAGAATTTGTACATGTCATGGCGAACGCATGGCCAGTCGAGGAATAAACACGAAATTGTTTTTAAAGCAAATTTTTTTACTGTCAAGAACGCGAGATACCTACACTGGGCGCAACCAAAGCTAATATGGAATATTAGTTCTGCCCCTGAGCAAACTTGGCTCTGTAAGCTTGAACGCGCGGTTCGTATGTTGACTTTGGGAAACTAATGCTTGGCTTTAATGGTTAATAAGTTTCGTTATGTGTCGTGGTAGCCGAGTGGTCGCGAGCCCGCTTCTTGTTTAGAGGGACGTGGTTCAAATCCAAGAAACCGGCATGTACCAATAAAGTGCATAATTATCACTGATTCCGTGCCTCGGCCGGTGACGGTACACGTTAAGCAATCGGTCTCGGTTGCCATCATCAGACGACAGTAGTTAAAATCCATCCACACGCACTAAAGCAACGTCGCGGATTAAGCTCTAAGCACCCTCATCCCGAGGGGAGGCCTGAACCTCCGCAGTGGGGCATAAAGGGCTGATATTGTAAATTTGGTCAAGACAGCAAGTTCGACAAAAAACCCGATGCCAACGGCAACACAGTCAAAATGTGACCAACCATCAAATGTATCCAGCAAAAGTCCAATTGTCTACCAACTATGGTCCAATTGTAGACTTGGCTAATATGTGAGCTTGCACTAATAAATATGAGAATTTCAAAATCCACGCAACCCCTACCTATAATTTAGGCATGAAGATCTTGACGACCCCTATGAACAATTTATACGTCGACTCTTAAGTTTTATAGGTATACTAGCGACCGCCCGCAGCTTCGCTTGCGTAGACTACAAATTTCTGTTTTAGGTACTATTAATGTTCGAGATGGTTTATACATAGTTTTTGCTGGAACCAATTTTGGTCACACCCATTCAAACTTTCAATCTTCATTCCCCTCCCACCCTTTAAAAAACCGATGCAATTTTTCATCTCCCGTTTCCCACTCTTAAAGTGTGGAAATCTAAAAACCCTGAAACACGTCATTATTTAAGTCCCTCCATTCCCATCCTTAAGTTTGAAATTTCTAAAAAGCCTTTCTTAACTTAATGCTCACGTTATAAAATAAACTTATTTTCCAAATTTAAGCTTCCTAGACTTAGTACTTTCGGCTGTACGTTGCTAGATCAGTGAAGACAAACGACAGACAGATAGACAGACAGACAAACACAAAAAGTAGCTTATGACACTCTTGACAACCTTCTTTCCCGTCTGCAAAGTTTCCTTAAAATCTGTTTAGCCGTTTTGGAGATTAGCTCAAATAGACAGATACATGTACAGACAGACAGACGGACAAAAAGCAACATTTGTTAGTTTATTGATGTTTCATTTATATCGGTTTAGACATATGGACGTACAGACAGACATACAAAAAGTTCTGTATGTCACATATAGAAAGGGTGTAGTCAAAAGATTACATCCTGTTATATGTGTAAAGTTTCATCGAAATCGGTTAAGCCGTTTTGGCCGAAGCCGATTTGCTCGAATAGACAGACAGTTCGTTTTCTTGTATATAGCCTATAACTCTCCGCTAGAATCAGGCTATCAAAGGCAAAAAGAATTTTTTAAAATCCGACTGGTAGTTTCAGAGATTAACACATTCAAACAAACAAACAAACAAACAAACGGACGAACGAACGAACGAACGAACGAACCAACCAACTAACAAACAAACAAACAAACAATCAATCAATAAAGCAATCAATCAATAAAGCAATCAATCACGCAATCAATCAAACAATCAATCAATCACGCAATCAATCAATCAATCAATCACACAATCAATCAATCTATCTAACAAACAAACAAACAAACAAACTCTTCAGCTTTATAATATGTATTTCTATTATATAGATTAATAGATTATGAGATAAGAAAATAAGATATTACTAAAAACCGTATCAAAGGTTTGGAAGTAAAAAGTTAACGAACAGAGGCAGACAGCGAATTTATTTTCTCCCGCTATAGTTTTTAAATTTCAATAAAAACTCTTAAGATATTAATTTAAATTGTATGATGTAAAGGGCAATTATAATATGCATGAAATGCTTAAGACAACTAACGTATTTAATTTGATAAGGATTAATATCACGTTTAAAAAACATCTTCGCAAATAGTACATTATGTTGAACAAATTTGATTACCTTAAAAAAGGTTATAGTAAGTTAACCTTAAAAGATACACATATGCTGTCGCGGACTTTTGGTTAGAACTTTTAAAGGGGAACGATTCCGTAATACATTATTATTAGTTAACATCAACCGTTTACGCAGCGCGCGCAACGAAAGCACTCAAAAGGAATATTTTTTCCCGTTTTTGCAACATTTTTCTTTGATGCTCCACTCCTATTGGTCGTAGCGTAATGTAGTATAGCCTGTAGCCTTCCTCGATAAATGGACTATCCAACAAAAAAATAATTTTTCATTTCGAACCAGTAGTTCCTGAGATTTGCGCGTTCAAACAAACAAACAAACAAACAAACAAACAAACAAACAAACAAACTCTTCAGCTTTATAATATTAGTATAGATAAACGTTGTAACAGCTATATTAACAAACGGAAACCTTAAGTAACCCAAATGCATATCCAATATGATAATAGTAAAGTAACTTATTCCAACAGCGTTTCCAATAATAATAATAATACCTGAGACATCCCATACAGCGCCATCTAGTCCCAAACTAAGCAAAGTTTGTATTATGGGTTCTAGACAACTGATATCCATACTTAAATATTCTTTATAATATCATACATACATAAATATTTTATACCCTGACATGGAACAAATAGAAATGTCATTGCACACAAATATTTGTACCGGGCGGGAATCGAACCCTCGACCCTTGGCTCCGTAGTTAAAATTTCTAACCACTCGGCTAATCTGTCAGTCAATATTATGTATATTGTATACAAAATAATATTTGTACGTAGGTTTTATGCGATACGTTTCCGTAAGTAAACTCGCATCAATCCATCGATACAGTGATAATACTGGGCAAAGACTTCAGTTATGCAATTTGCCTTAATATTTATATTTTTGTGTACGTCCTTAGTTCGTCCAAAGAGTTTCACTTTATAAATATTCATGTTATTTTAAATTAGACGTTTTTCAACAACCAGCAGCGACCGCACTCGGAGTTTTAATGCAGCGGTGACGGCACGCATTAAAAGAATTTATATTCTACATTACAACGAAAAGCGAACACTTAAAAATGATAAAAAAGTTTATTTACCCTAAAACCCTCATCCCCAAACGTTCGTGAAATACTTTAACAGTCACCGCGATAATGTTAAAAGACAATTTCGTAACAGTTAAGCCATGTACAAAGGTAACGCTCCCGGACTTATAATACGAAACCGGCTCAGTTATCATCTGTAATCCTATTTTGGTAAAGATAATCATTGGTTTGATCCTTGCAAAAGTTTGACCAAGTGCTGGCATTTAGAACAGAAAATAACAGCAATTGCTTCATAAAGCATAACATAGAAATTTTAAGGTGCTTTGGATATAACTCATCTATCAAAATGTTACTATTATAATGAGTTAATTATTTCAAGTTATAAGCTACATTTTCCGTAAAGGTGGTAGCCCCGAAAATCAGGTATTAAACGGTTCAGTTATTACGATCACGAATGATTGATGATTGATTGAGAGTTATTTATTTATTTAATTTATATTGTGATATAACAATCACAATAATAGAGAAGTAAAATTACAGTATAATAGAGAAGTAATTTACAAAATAATAGGAAAGCAAAATTAGAAATAAAACCACAACTTCAAAAACAAACAGTGATTCTGATAGTTCTACGAGTCGCAGAATTCAAAGAAATCAGATGCTAGTGCTCGCCTCAATCCAGCAACGGTAGAAGCAAACAGGTCAATTTCAGGGTGGGCCACCAACCAAGCGATTAAGTTAAGCAGGGACACTGCAAAAAAGGAGTTACTACGATAGTTGGTGTGGGAGCGGGGATTAGATAACAAAGGCATCGATCGTAGGGTTCGAGACAGTGCATTAAAGTTGATAATACTAAGGAGGGAGAGGGGGATCAATATGACAATTAACAATCTTAAGTTAATGGTCAAAAGTTTAAAGATTTAGATAACAGTACGTACAAAATAAAGGCTGTCAAATTTTGTTATAATTGTTTTTAATTGAATTATTATTTAAAAAAAAAATTAGTATTTGAAGTTATGTCGGTGATTTTCGTTCGTCTACGGATCTCCTCGTTTCGGATTCGATCTCCCAGAGAGATTCCAAGCACAGCCCTCTCCATAGCTAGTTAAGTGTCTTTGAGCTTTCTTTTGAGGCCCACAGTAAGAGACCACGTCTCAGTTCCATATGTCATTACTGGTAACACACACTAGCCCAGCGGATTAGCACGTTGAAGTGGCAGTGGGAAGATCACATAACACGCAGAACTGATGGCCGATGGGGCCGAAAGGAGTGGAGACCACGCCACGGTTATCATACGCCGGTATGACGTCCAGACACAAGGTGGAAAGATGACTGACTGTAAAGGCGGCGGGAGTACGCTGGATATAGGCCGCTACCTAAGTCCTATTGTAAAACAATGGGGGAGGCCTATGTCCAGCAATGGATTTCCTGTGGCTGAGATGATGATGATGATGAGTATTTGAACTATTGAGGTTTCAATCTATTATGATACAGTTATGTGAATATTAATCGGGTGTTTATACCGTGGCGTATATTTTTTTGCTGAAATGTTTGTGGTTTCGACGCCTTATCTCTACGTACATCTATGATATTAGTATAAAGATTAAATTGTCTATACCCAAGACTCAACCTTAGCCTTTTCGAGGCAGACAAAGGTTTTGAGGACCATGCAGCCTATAACAAAATAATTGTAATGTTATTCATAATAGTTTGTATATATACCTGTTTAAGATTCATTTTAGTATCGTTTAATACTAAAAATTTGCAAACCAACCAACGAGACATAAAGAAAACCTTCTACCTCAGAAAGGTGGAACAAGGGTAAATTTTCCATACATATATCAAAACTTATAACAGCATGGTAAATGATAGATGAGAGTCGATAAGGGCTAATTTCGCGTACCTTTAAATATTCATTAACGGTCGCGGAACGAACACATACTTAATTCTTTATTCCGCCCTTCGGCCACCCTCCGTTCGGCTTTAAATATGTTTTATTATACGAGAAAATGGATGACGTCATTTCCCTTTGTTAAGTTCATTAAGTGCCTTAAAAGACTTGTATAGAAATCAACGTATCTTTCTTTTTCGGATAGGGCCGCTCCCTGATTTGTCGGTGCGGTATAATTAATTCGCTATATTAAGAAACACCTTTATACCTTTTATATACCTAATATACCTTTAGCAATCTATAAATTATTTATTAGATAATATTTGTTTATGGTGTAAGGAGCAATCATAACGTGCGAGAAATGCTGAAGGCAAATAACGTATTTAATTTGATAAGGATTAATATCGTATCCGTGTAAATTGCTTTCTAATTAGTACATTACATGTGACAATTTTTTTAAACATTAAAACAGGTATAGCAAGCTATCCTTAAAAAACAGAAATATGCTATTGCGATCTTTTTTTTTAGACCTATAAAAAGAAACAATTCCTCCATACATTGTTTTGTTATATCTAAAAGGAATTAGGCAGCGTTTTCTATGAAAGCTCCCACTTGATTTTTTCCGACGTCTTCAACAATAATCGTTATATTTCAACTAACTTGCAAAACACATTGATGAATTAGACACATAAACCTTCCTCTTGAATCACTCTGTTCATTGGTGTCAACCATATGCAAATCCGTTTGGTAGTTTTTGAGTTTATCTCGTTCAGACAGACAGAGACAGACAGACAGACAGACAGACGCGACGCAGTACTTTATTTTATAATATGCAGTGATTATATAGTATCTACTCGACGGATAGATCAATTCTGTATTTTTTATTTGTTTTACTGAGGATGCCTACGTTGTCTTCGATTGCTGGTTATCGATAAATTTTCACAATATAATCTTTTAGAACCTTTAATGTAGTGATAGAATTTTGTGATCTATAGAACAAATATTAAAGCTGTTATATTTATATGTGTTTACGTATAAAGAAAGAAGCACGTGCGACAGTCATACTTAGGGTACAGTACCCGGCAATAAACATTGCACATCGGCAATAATCGCATTTCCGAATACAAACGAATGCCAATATCCATGTCCATCAATTATTAGATTTATCGTTTATTAGAATTTGAATTCAGAACTAAATACTTTTTTGTTTCGACTAACAAATGTCATATAGGTAGTGTGCAATAGAGATAACGCTCTAAGAAGCCGAAATTAGCAAATTGTCTCTTTTCAAAGGTCGATGTGCAATATTTACCGCCGGGTACTGTACTGTTACGAGATTTCGATAAAATTGATATTTATTAACAAAGCATACAATGCACCGTAAAGAATGGCTAATGACTGTAATTCTTCCAGTTCGTTATTGTTTCACTCCGGTTCAAATAGGGATGTGACGTGTCGATAGCATTGTACCGCGTAACATGAATGTAAAAAAAATCTATAGATTTCACCCTTCTAACAACTATCGGAGAACATTGAAAATGAACTTCAAAAACAAAAACTAATAACACATTTTTACCAACCATTTTATTAAATTTTTCGATGTAAGTTATAAACCAATTTTGGTGGAAAATTAGGTGCCATACGGTGCTCCTCGGGCTTGACACCTTGACACTACTACCTTTCGTCTAGCTTTACCTATAACTTTCTGAAATATATTCGAATCTCACTCTCCGGGGTAAGTGATCTGATAATCATTCAATGAAAAGGGCATCTGCCCAGCCCACAGTTTTGGACCGATCTGAAATTTTTTTTCCAAACAGTAGACAATCTATCTGCCTCGAAAGCTTTTTTTTTTTCATTTTTTCGATATTGACTTTCTTTTTTAAAATAATCAACTTTTTGTCCGAAAAATCGACAAATTTCGTCTTTTTTAAAATTATTTTTGAGTTTCAGAAAAAAGTTACGGAATAATTTTAGAAAATTTAGCATCATATGATGTCTTACAAGCCCTGCATCTTTTGACACCACCATTTTTCGTCTACCATCATAAATTTCGAAAATGTAGCCGACTTGCAACCCCCCACGAAAACGATCTGATAAAAATTTCTAATGCTAAAATATTGTCGACTGGTTACGTATAATTACGGCCAAATCGTTTTCACCGTGACGCAAGATTCCGGTCGATGTCAAAATAGACTTAGAGCTTTTGCACATTATTGCTTTTTGTTTTATTCCCTATGCGGTATGTACCGAAGTTAGACTATAATTGTTCAGAGATGCTATATACCTGCATGCCAGACAGGGTCCTGGTGCTCATTCAAATATAGATTTCGGAAGCACTCAGTACCGAGCATGCCGCAAAACGATACTTCTCCGACATGTCAGCGAGTTGCCTAAATCTTATTTATTGATTTTTAGGTTAGCCATATAATGTCGAGACAGTAACGGCGATGTGTTGGCGAGACGGCTTAAGTTATTTGTCTCGTAATCTCATCGGTCGTCTGGGAGCTTTTTGTTTTGACGCCCACTTATTAAAGCTACTAAAAGCAATACAGCGGACTTTTTAATTAAATTTATTGTCGTTACAGTTATAGTCAAAGGCGGTCATTCTTAAAGCACCGAGGTTAGAAATTTATTTGTCTATATCATATGTGTGAAATATGTATGTAACGAGCCTACGCATATGGTACAGTTACGATCGAACTTTATGGCGAATCTGAAAGTAGGCACAAGTCGCGTCGCAATAACCAGTTTCAGGTGTAGCGGAATGCAGTGAAGCGAGGGTATATGAATGTACCTGCGCAATTCCGCATATATATATGGCGTTTTATTCAGATCCGCCATAAAGTTTGATGCGATCTGTAACAGCGATGGCATATACAAAAGTATCTACAAATTAGAGTTATTGAAGTGAAACCTGTAGAAACAAAATTACGCCTTATGCTCTGACGTCATACTCGTATATATACATATCATAAACCTTAGATTATTAAGTGTATAGTGACAATATAGTCGGGGAGGCCATCGCTGATTATATTTACGATTTAGTCGGGGAGTCGCTGAGCTTTGAATTATTTCTTTAGAGGAGTAATGCTGGCCGTTTCGTTCGAAAACCAATGTTATCACATTTGAGTAATACCACGAGGAAGAGAGATGGGCGGAAAGTGCGTGTGGCTCACGCGGTTGGTTTCCTTGATGTTATGTTGTGTCTAGGTCTTTGTGTTTTACCCGTTACAACTAGTTCATACTATTAAATGAAAGGCAAAAACGGATAAAAAAAATTATGTTGATTTTGAATCGTTGAGTTTTCGCCTTTGAGTTGTTTTCTTCTAGTCTGCTACATTCAGAGTTCGGTGTCGGAGAGCCGATCGCCGATTATACTTAGGATATAGTCCGGGAGTCCGTCGCTGATCATATTTACTATATAGTCTGGGAGCCCGTTGCTGATCATATTTACTATAAAGTCGAAAAGTCTGAAAGAAGTTTCACTTCTTGCGCGTGTGCACATGATCACGTACTCGTTTTTTACATGCTATTATATAGGTATAAAGTTAGTGGATATAATAGATTGCAATGATTTACTTACAAGTTGCGGTTGCGATTCTCTTCTCTTTAAAAATGAAGCACGAAATATTTCATGACTAACGGCGCTTATGTATTTTGCCCGTAAAATAAGGCTCTCGCATTTGTCAGAGGAAGTGTCGGGTTGGGGAAGGTATTCGTGCGTCCCGTCCCTTCATTTTAGATCCCTTTGTTTTGTGAATCTCGAGATATTTTTGGTCAGTCGGGGATTCGCATATGATAATGATATAGGATCAAAAACTTTTATACAAACAAGGCATTTTCATATAAACTGTCAGTACGTAATTCTATGAAAACATGTCGTAAGTTTAACATACTTTGTCGGAATTTTTTGAAAGTATTTAAATTATAAACATTTAGACGCGTTTAGAGGGTGCGTTGGGGATACAATTTTAGCATGAAAAAAAATTGGTGTATACGAATACCATCTCAGATCATGCAACAAAAAGTTAATGCGTGAAGTTAGCCGGCGAAGGATGTGAAGTGTGTATATTAATCTTCTATCGGCTAGTTTCACTCATATGATAATAAAATATTTAAATTTGTGGCAAACATTTTCTGTTTTACTTTCAAAAGTGTAGGTTTTTAATTTTCAAACTGGGTTCAGTCAAGATCAGCAGACGAAATCTATTTCAACCAACTGCCTACCTACTAGACTGACGGAGTGGCCGAGTGGTTAGAGGCCGTAACTGCGGAGCCAAGGGTCGCGGTTTCGATTCCCGCCCGCCACAAATATTTGTGTGCATGAACATGTCTATTTGTGCCGCGTCTGGATGTGTAATATCTATATATGTATATATTATAAACAATATTCAAGTATGTATATTAGTTTTCTGGTACCCATAATACAAGCTTTGCTTAGTTTGGCACTAGATGGCGCTGTGTGGGATGTCCCAAGTATTGTTGTTATTGTTACCTGACTGTCAACCTTGTGCACTCTGTTAAAATCATACCAGTGAGTCTTACTGTATATTAAATTAATTAAAGTCATGTGTGCGGGGTGCGGGGAGAGGTCGGCTAGTTTTCATTGGCTCGTTCAAAATTGACAATTTAATGGCTTCCGACGTGCTTCCAACTGACGGCTCACTAGTGACGTAGTTATGTAGTGTCACTACATAGCCTTGGCGAATGCTACTCCCTGTCAAAGCGTGGTCTATAAGGTTGACTTGTCTGTGACTTGCACCCGCTTTGATTTGTATTAATCTACGAAAGAAGCGCTTGCTATGAAAGTTTTCATGTTGGGCGCTCTGGAGGTAGCATTAAATATATATTCTATGAAAGCACAATTGCCAATCTCTTCGGGGATAAATTACGCGTTTTATGGCGGCTTTCATAAAACGTTGTGTTTGAAAATCAAATACGTGTGTCATTCGACCTCACCGAATTTCGTCCACGTTTGCCGTGAAGGAGAACGTCTTTCGGTGCTTAAAGTCATTGACACTTGTGCAATTAGCTCAATCCTGTTCCAATTCATGGCTGGGAATCGCGCCCTAGTTGGTTATAAGACTTTAAATGGTTTTTTTTCCGCGTCTCGTTAGTTGGACATTGACGAATGGGGAATACTCAACGCAACGAAACAAATCCGACTTGATTGGACAGCTTTATCTTGTTATTTTAGGTTTCACAGCTCTCCGATGGAGTTTTCATTTGATGCGATTTTTTTACTGCCGGAATGGTTTATTAGTTGTGACGAGAAGATGAAGAGCTTCTACAAATCAATCAGTTCTTGGATGGATCAAAAATATTTTATCATTATACAAATATGTTCGATTTAGAAAGCTAGCTTTGTGAAAGTTTTGATAAAGGCGGTGTTTGGGTCGCTTAAAAGATTTTCTTATATTATTATATTCGTTTGTTATCGCATGAAGCAATATCGATGGCATTTCAATAAAATATAGTTTAGTATAATATTTAAAAGGACTAGCGGCCGTACTCTGGTAAATTAACGCAGCGCCGAGTTAGCGCCAAATAGGCGTCATTTTATAAATCCGTACTCTCGCCCATAGTACTAGCGACCGGATTTTTGAAACGGAACGTATTCGGCGCTACTTCGGTGTCGTGTGAAAAGTCAGAGTAGGGCCACAGGTTTTCACGAGATAGAATACTAATCAAATTTCGAAATTGATGTAATAGAGTAAACACGAGCAAAGTTTCGAGTCGTGAGATATTACAATATTGAAATATAGTCGTGTCGTGATAGCCCAGAGCGCAATGAACCTGTCTCAAATTTATAAGGCCATAGGGCCATGGTTCAAATCCGGGCGTGTACCAATGAGTTTTTCTGACTTAATTACATAACTATCACTGACTCCGTGCCTCGGAGAGCACGTTAAGGAGTCGGTCCCGGACGCTGTCAATAGATGGCGGTCGTTACAATCCCCAACTCGCAGTGGAGCAGCTTGGTGGATTTATGCTCCAAGCCCCCCTCACCCCGGGGGAGGCCCCTGCAGTGGGGTAAAAAAATGTGCTGATGAAGTGAAGTATTTATTCATGACGTTAAATAGAAGAAGAATGAGGTTGAAAACTGAAAGTTTGAAACATATGTCGCTACTGTTGAGTGGTCCCAAAAAAGTTTATTTTGCTTGTCCAGTTTTTAATAAATTAATAATTTTCTAAAGATAATAAAAATTTAAAACCTAAAAATTTACCAGTGTACCGATCTATTCCATAATAATCATCTTGATTAAAATGATTTTTACACAGTCTCGATGCTATAATTCTTAACTTTAAATTATTTCCTTCGAAGGGTTTTTTCTCACGGTTTTCTACGTACAGGTTCTTTCGTACATACGTGTATATTTATAGAAAACTGTAGAAAGAAACATGGTATGAAAAATTTTAAGTTAAAAATTCGTCGAAGTTATGAAAGATACTAGTACACTGGTTTTGCTAAAGTATTTCGCAAAATACACATTCTTAATGCGTCTTAATATAGGTCTGAATGTTAGGAAACTTGATTCGATATTAGCCCTTAATCGCGCGTCACCGGTAATCGGCGCCGGCGCAGGTCGTTATGACTTGACTATGATGTGGCGTTATACTCGGTCCGCAGTTAACGACCCACTCTAGGACGACGGTGTAAGTTTTATGACTATCGGTCTCTGAGTATAGAACTGACGGCGTATGTGAAAAAAATTATATTTTAAGTCATTATTGTAGTACGTATTGCTGACTATATTTTTTACTATAGTTTTTGTCATAACGACCCTGTTTACGAGACTGTCTACTATTCTATCTCAGAAATAGAAGTTTAGTTCGTTATTATTATTTTTTAAAATAATTTGCATTCCGTGGGAATACATAGAACTCCGTACTTTCACTACCTCCATGCGAAAACGACCGCTTAGTTTAGTGGGTAGCGACCCTCCCTACGAAGCTGGAGGTCCCGGGTTCGAATCCGAGGTCGGATCAGTATTTATATGATGAATATTAATACTGGTACCGGGTCTTAGTTGTTATATGTATGTGGTGTCTTCGCTTGGTACTCAAAATACAAGCTAATGCTTAGTTTGAAGCCAAGACGTTGTTGTGATGTGTACGTTATTATTATTATTATTATTAAAAAATTATGTTATCTAGTTTATAATTTACGAAGCGAAGAAAGGAGAAAATAAACAAACACATTCGCACTAAACGTATATGGAGTGTTTTAATTTTTTTCGTTTCAAATGTAAATTAATTTGCATCGCAAACAGCCTTGACTTTTGATTTGATGTCACATATCGAGTGGTTAAATAAAAATAGCTAAATTCGGCCTCGGCCGCGATGCAAGCCAGGACGTACACATAGAGTAAAAATAACAAACAAAAACGGTGTTGCCATTTTTTTCTTATCTTCGCCTATCTGTAAGGATTACAAACATTTTTCGATAGAAGCTTATCGAACATCAACGAGGGCTACTAAATTAACTTTCGATTGTAGCGCCACTGGCAAATCAGGTATTAGTCAAAGTTATACAAATAGTCTTTCTAAGTTATTTATTCGCGTTTGAAACAAATTTAAATTATTTTTCTATCATTTTGATATTTACATGAGAAAGGATAATGATTGTTGGATAAAACTGTTGTAGCTTTATAATAATTAAACAAATTTTTTTAAACAGTAATGTTAAAACTATGTTTTGTATTTTTTATCGTCTCCGCTTGCAATACCTTATATAACATTCAAGTCATATTTATATGACAGTGTATTTTATTCACATTTTATAGATTGTAGAACTTGCTTTTATCTTTTTGGTTAATTATTGTTTGAGCATTCGGGTTTTTTTAATTTTTAACCCCCTCCGTCTTATGATTCGCAGACGCCATATTTTAATGTTACCCTATGTAAATATGCAAATAAGACTAATTTCACGACATCTATTATGCCATTTAGGCTACAGGGTGGCTACAGGGCATGTCAAAAGAATAGACGTACTAACACATACTCGAAAAACCGCCCGCGCAGTCGGGTAAAAGATTTTTTTTTTCGATTTTTTTTATGTTGGATCCCTTTAAAAGTATCATTTCTTTACTATTTAATGAGCATATAAGGTGTCAGTAAATGCATACTGTATAGGTTCAAAAAAAAAAAAAATAAGGTTCTGGTTTTATAACTTCTTACTCGATCTCCAATCTTCGTACTTTTTCAGGTTTTTCGATCCAACAACTCGTTGCTCCTAACGACCGTTCAAATCTTTTTTTTTTTACTTTTTGCGGCCTATATCGGCCAGCCAGTTTGTACATTTATTAAATGATAATAATATAAGAACAATATTAATAAAAAACCTATCCGTTGCCGACATATGGCGTGCCATTAGCGAATACTGCAGCAAGCGACCACCTGGTGGTCACGAGCGCAGTTTTTTAATATTACTATTTTATTATTTGTTAGTCGACACTGCATCATATCTATAATAATATTGACTGACCGGTTGGCCGAGTGCTTAGAAACCCTAACTGCGGAGCCGAGGGTCGCGGGTTCGATCCCCGCCCGGGACAAACATTTGTGTGCATGAACATGTCTATTTGTTCTGTGCCTGGGTGTAAAAGTATCTATATATGTATACATTATAAAAAAAAACAATATTTAAGTATATATATCAGTTGTCTAGTACCCCATAATACAAGCATAATACTTGCTTACTTTGGGACTAGATGGCGCTGTATGGAATGTCCCAGATATTATTATTATATTATCAAAATGGTCCCTCGAAAAAAATTCAGTGTATGTAAGCGTAACGTTGGCTGATCTTATACCGATAGTAGGTATACCGTTGACTGTGTTAATTTGATGCTACCTACCTTAAACTAAACCACCATGTTATCTTCTTTTCACAGGTCTTAGCGGTTCGAGGGCGGACCTGCAGCACAGGCGGGAGGTGTTCGGCTCAAATCTGATCCCCCCGAAGCCGCCCAAAACGTTCCTCACGCTCGTTTGGGAGGCGCTGCAGGACGTCACACTTATAATTCTAGAAGTCGCAGCCGTCGTGTCACTCGGGTTAAGCTTCTACAAGCCCCCCGAGGACCCTGCGGACTTAGGTCAGTATAATTTACAATAAAAAAAAAATAGTTTAAAAAAAAATCGCCGATACTACAAAGTGTTATGTCTTGGATATGAATATTATTACATCCGCGCGATCGACGTTGCATCGATGATATCGATCGATAGTGCCGGTGTAATTGACCTGAACGATTTATAAACACTAAAGAAGAAACCTATATTTTTATCGATATATAGAGCATCGATCGAAACTGATTGAATCAATTGCTCGATCGACTACGGTTAGCGATCGACGTCACATTGATCGGTTACGGATTGTTGGTTCTAGTGGGTCCAGGAGTAAGATTTTGAAGCACTTATGTTTCCGATGCTTAACATGGATCGAGTATTTGTGAATACTGGTGTCGATATTCTATGGGTCGCTGTCATTATTTTATTATCAAACTAGCGATTGCCCGCAGCTTCTCCTGCGTGTTTGGACATATCGTAATTATACTTAATTTCTTCTCATGAGGATAAGGGAAAGATTCAGATCCATTTTTCTGTGCTCTTCTTTTGTCATTTCATAACAGAGTAGAATATCGCGATAATTAAACACATATTAAGAAAAAGCCTTTATTTTCGGGTATTTCTATTTTATTTATATATTATGTTGTTTAATTACATATTTAAATTTTTTAATAGATGAATATTTCTGGAATAAAACGTAGCTTAGATTACTTTCCGAAATGTGCTCTATCTGGAAATGAAAGTTCTATCAAAATCGGGTCACCCGTTTTGAAGATTAACCCGGACTAATAAACAGACAGGCACAAAAGTATTGAAAACGTGTGTTTGGGTATTTGCAAATAAACGTATGAAAACATTAAAAAAAAGTATTTCAGAATCACATGTAGTCATTTCACATTTTTTTGTTAGTATAGATTACAGTGGAGCCACGAGACCAAAATTTTACTTGTTTAAACCAAGATCTTTGGTTTCACCGTCGAAATGGAGACACGAGTACTTGAAAATCTTACTGGACCGTCGATAGTTTGGTGGATTTTTTTTTCGTCTAATTTTTTAAATTTAAAATGTCTGTCGATCGATGGTCGACGGTCAAGTTGGTATATCGATTGAAACATCGGTCGAAATCGATCGTATGGGTGTAATAACACCTTAGGTTAGTGTTTATTTTTTGTTAAAAACAACACAGCGATGCGTGAATTGAAATACGCTGCTGTCAGTTTTGTTACACTAAGATTGGACTATTATTTGTAATAATATAATTACTATATTTAATAATTAATATTAAGTACTTGAAACAATAATTATTGAGAAATTCATATTTTCAAGACATGACATTTAGCAATCTAACATCACATTGAAATTGTTTTCGCTTTGTACAAACTGTATAATACTAAAATGTGTTCATGTTATATTTACCGTAGGTTGTGCAAACCGAATTATCACATTGTATTAAATGCAATTAAATACATAACCATTTCATATTGACTATTACGAAAATCAGCGTCAATTAAAAAACTTTATGTTAATTATAAAATATAAAAAAAAAAAACAATTTACTTAGTGCGAGAATTTTGACATATAAAATGCATAGCACTAATACAATGAATTAATTTTATTAATCTTCATGAATATTTCAAACGAAATCCCTAAGGTCATATTACTTTGACCCCGCATTGCTGAAAAACTAAATTAATTAATTTAAAACAAGTATGATTAGGATCTAATAAATAGGGTTAGAAAAACAAGATAGTCTAACAACGAAAATACTGAAAAAAAGGAGTTTTCAGAAGTATATACTTTGAATACAATTCGTAGTCTTATACGTAGCCTATTTTCATACAGAAGTATTCTTTGCTTACAAATAATAACAGTAATACAGTAAGAAATTAAATACCGAATAAAATTCTTAATGTTTGACAGCTTTCTAACAGCCTATGTGAAAGTCCTGAGAAATAACAAGCATGATTCGATGTATATACGCGTTTTGGTTACAACGTCTAAATGGCCACCTTAACAGGTATAGGTAAAGCCGGCGTGTGGTTTAAACATAATGTTGGTTTACATTTGTTTACTTCAGTAACCAAATAATCACAATCTGGATCCTATTGTTGACGAAGTTTACTGTATTATTTGAGGCCGTAAATTACCGTACCTACTTCTCTCAATATTAAAATACTGCTCGAATATCTGAATTCTCAGGAGACCTTAATAGTGTCCAATTCAAATACGCTGAACCGTTTCCAATATCATCTCGTATCTCTCATATGTACTGTATCATGAAACAAAGCATCAAAAGAAAATGACAGCCATAGACATCTTCATCTGTTTAAATTAGTTCAGTTGTCCAGTTCAGTTGAACTAGTGAGACTTTTTTTTCTCATTTTGTTCAGTCAAACACAAAACAAGCTTTCGCACCTGGTTTCATTAATTAATTTTAAAGATAATTTATAAGTTGCATTTGAACTGAACTTGTATTTTGTATTTTTTTACTTAGATTAGCTCAATAGCATAAAACGCCGCAACTATCATAAAATTTTCGAAACATGCACGATTGTAGCTGGCCTTGCTTTATAATCATTCCATTTATAGCTTGATGCCAACCTTCAGCGTAGTTTGTAGTTCTGAGGCGTATGCCTAAAACATTCCAAGAATCTTTGCGCCTAATCCAGAACGAAGCTATCAATTTTGCTGTACCATTGTCTTTATAAAATTCTTTGAGTCTGATGTATCTTAAAATTCGTCTAATCGAGATGTAACGTATTTAAATTTCTCATTTGTCCGTTTTTCAGTAGGATAGTCAATAAAAATAACATCTGGGAAAGTTGATCCTGAAGAAAAAAGTCTCATTACATTAGTCGACTGAACAATGAGAAAAAAAGTCTCACTAGTTCATTCAACTGAACTGGACAACTGTACTAGTGGGAATAGATGGAAATTTTTAGATTATAAACGACTAAAACGCGCTGACTTCGGCCGTATTGTTTAATTAGGAGAACTATTATATATTTTGAAACGATGCAAACGTCTACAATATTACATGTTTAAATTAACAAATATCAAAAACAATATTAACCGACGAAAACCAAAGAAATACGAAAACGGACGAAAAATGGTGTTATGGCGATGTAGATTATTTTTGATATCTGTTTAGTCGGCACCTGAAAACGTGTCAGTATAACCACGCATAATGGGCGAAATTCTGCACTGCGTGAAATGAAAAAGATATATTGAATACCTTCGATCCGTTCCTTAGCAATTTTTATTGACGCTGACTTTCGTAACTTACTACAGAATTGGACATTATCATTAAGTTTTCTTGCACACTACGCCATCGACCAATATTACATGGACACAATGTAAATAAAAAATATATAATCGAATTTATATTTTGCTGGCACTACTCCAGAAACGTTTTTAATCGTTGTGTTAAAACCGCATTTCTTGACGTTACATCAACTTGTATATAACATAACAATTTTGACCAGCTTTGTGGATGCAAAACACTTAACCGTTGTTAAAATACTGTGAGCAACTGTTTGTACTGTTGTAATTTTAACTCACACTGAAGCTTTTACAGATAATTACAATAATTAAATAAATAAATAAATAAAATAAATAAATAAATAAATACATTGTTAGTATTAAGGCACGGGTCTAAGATTTTTTGGTCTACTATTGACTAGGTATGAAAAAAAGGATTAATTTTGTAATGCTTTATACACAATGTGTTTTGTGTTTTATGCACAAAAAATACAAATGGTAAAATTGGGTGTATTTTTACATACAAGAGATCCTAATTTATACAATATTAAAGGTCTACAGATGCAATCGTGTATATATATTTATTAATCTATGTATATTTTTTCTCTTTTCATTTACTATACGGAATATTAGATGACGGTAAGATAAAAAATATTGTAGTTAAGCCACTCTGTACTCAAGTTTTTATAATAAATAACCAGAGAGGCACTTGCGTTGTATTACAATTTATATACAACATACAAATACAACATAATCGAAGGGGTAAGTGGACAAAGGTGTTAACTAACAAAAAGTTCAAAATGAGTTATGAATGTTTCTATGTTGCTCGTACCACATTTGCAAACCTGAAATGTATGCATTTTGTCAATTAACACCTTTGCTATAGGTCTTTATTTTTGACACTAATCAAAATTTGCGCAGTCGATTTATGACCATTTAAAATCTAATTCCATGCAAAAAGTCGATTTATTTTGTATTCTCAGATAACACCTTTGTCCACTCACCCCTTCAATTGTGAAGAATTCTTGGGTACAGTTTTAAATAATGTAGTATGTACACACAGACCGATTTCTAACCGATTTGTATGTGACATGTGTCTTTACCTGGTAATGTTGCTTGTTAAGTGGTTTACTGTTTCTCTCTCTGTGTGTATGCAAAAATACTGCGTGTTATACTGGGAACTAAAAAAAAAAACTGCATGGATTGATGTATATTCTAAACAAAAACATATTTTTCAGTGAACACAAAACACAAAATTTCGCACACAATCCACATTAACATGTACAGAAACACAGAAGTTAGATAGGTTAGAAATGTCATGTAATCATGATACGCGTGCCTTCAAATGCGATCAGAAGTGCCTATTGTCGTTGATATGGAAATCCAAAATTGAATATTTCTTTTTAAATGAATAATCGGTGAGCTAAAAAGTCATCTTAATCAGATGACGACATAAATTCAAGTGTAGTGAAGCTGCTTCGATGTGCGAACCATGTATAATGTATAGCATTTGTGTCTTTGTTCTGCGCGAAAATGTACGATTACTATGACAATTGATGTTGTATAGGTAAAGAAGTAATTTTTTTGAAAGGCGTTTGCTTATTATTTTTTAAATGTACAAATATAAACCAAATTATAACTAAATTATATAAAAAGTAAAACTAAAAGTATTTACAAATTAAAAAATACTAAGTAAATTATGATAAATGACAAAATTTTAAAGAGACGATGGGTTCAGGGTACCAAGGATGCTTGCCGCGTTGCCGCGCTGTATTGCGACACTGATCCTCTGAACAAAGTACTCCTTGCTCAAAGGATCCCCTGTCAACAGACACAGCGCGACACCCAAATCGTGGACAAATGCTTTGGTATCTTTGGACCAGGGACCCATCGTCTCGACAGCAAAAGGGATGAAATGGTAACGATTTAAAAGTTCCATGTGCTTGGCTGTATGTTGTATAGGTCATTTATTAACTAAAATATTTAAAAAAGGAACGTTTAATGCCGTTAAAATTTGACTCACCGTTTGACCAAGTAGTTAGACACCTTAACTGCGGAGCTGAGGGTCGCGGGTCGAATCCCACGGGGGACAAATATTTGTGTGCATGAACATGTCTGTTTGTTCCGTGTCTGCGTGTAAAATATCTATATATGTATATATTATTTAAAAAAAAATTGGTATGTATATTAGATGTCTAGTAACCCATAACATAGGCATAATACTTGCTAACTTTGGGACTAGATGGCGCTGTGTGGGATGTCCAATGTGTTAAGTATTATTAATACCAATAAACGTCCCTATACATAACACAATCGCATTTTTTTTTATTAGTTTTGGATATTCATATTATCTAGGAGCACGCTATAAAATCCCTTGTGAATCGTTTATTAATTCTCTTTGGCGAGCATCAGAATGCAGTAACTACAATTTAGACTTGTGAAAAAAAAATTCTCTATTAATCCGAAAGACGTATACAATATGTATACGCCATTCTTAATGGAAGTAGGTACCTCTAAATAATTGTACGTTTTGGAATGAGTCAATAGCGTACATTGCGTACAAACCTAGTTAATACTATGACTTCACTAGTTGCCAATCCGGAGCTGGAATTAATATTTGGGTTCGAATTAGCACCGGTTTCGGGCGTGGTTTGGTGCGTAATTTAAATAATGTCACCGAACACGGATCGAGCTGCAATCAATTCAACGGCTCGTTCAATGATAATCTACGAGCGAAGTTCGTTTGGATTCGTTCGAAGTTGCTACGAGAGAACTTGTTCTTGTCTACTCGGCGTCGTCGACCGGTAAGGCTATCTAAAACTTGAAAATACTGCTTGAAAGATATTCGCGTAAAAAAAAAATTTCCCGTAAAAAAATCATCAATATTAAAGTTTCAATTGTATGTTGTTTTTGAATGTTTCATAAAAGGCTTTGATGAAATTTGTATATATTTTTATGAAAGTCTATTCTAGTTTCAAATTCAATTCAAATTCAAATCGTTTATTGCCACAAAAAAAAAACTTATTATATACATATTTCGTTACACTACTTAATTTAGTTTTCATGACAAACGGGATCGGCTCAGCATGTTGATGGACTGCCACAAACAGGCATGCCCATCGCTGATATTCTGCCGATCCCGAACACAAATAATTTTATCTACACTTATTTATTTTTATTTTTTTAGCTTACTACCCTCTCAACCTTTATTTCCAATTTTTTTCTTTCTTAAGTTTTTGATTCTCCGCACCCATTCCACTGCTCTTCCTTTCCCACTTTCCTCCAGCAATTCTTTTATTTCCCATTCTTTCTTCCACCCTGCGTGTTCCATAACGTGCTCCAAATCTCCCTCTCCCCCGCATATTTTACACCTTCTGTCTTCCTCTGCCATCCAGTATTTATTCTTCTCCTCCAGATTCCCACACCTTAACCTTGCAATAATTTTTTGGCTTCCACGCTCCCCCCTTCTCTCAGGTATGTTGGTCTCTTGGAAACTTTTAGGTCTTTGTATCGTATATTATATCTTGTCTCCAAAATCCTATTATATTCCCATTGCCCCTGCCTCTCCACTTCCCTTTTCTCTATTACTTTTTCCATTTTCCCACCTTCCTGTCTTCTCCTCCTCACCCCCTCTCCACTATAGCCGTTTTCTCTATAGAATCTCTCTATCGTTTAATTTTTCTCCGACCACTTTTCTTTCCTTTTCTTCCAAACATTTTTCCAATAACCTTTTTCCTCTATATTTAATTTTGTCTTCGAATCTTGTAACTCTCTTTCCTGCCCTCACTCGCATTCTGTTTCTTCCTGTTTCTCTGTAAACTATATAGTCTGGCGTCCATCTATCTAGTCCCAAAGTCCACTTAATATATTTCAATTGCACTCTCTCTATTTCCTTCCATTCCATTCTAGTTATGTATCTATTTAAACCTCACAAGCCGACTCAGTCGAGTGGTTTATTGATTCCGCGCGTTTTGCACGCTTCATTAAAGCCCTTGTACATGCAAAACTCCCCTTGTCTATTCCAATAAGAACAATATTTAAAATGTAATATATTTGAAAAAAAATATTCCGATTCCAATCAGGTTCAGACAAATGTGGCTATGGTATACAGTACCCAATTAATATAATTGGACGGATCGTATTGAAGCTGGATATGCAGTACCTGTTTACGTCTTTGCATTTCTTTATTACGCAGACATCCCTAATGCTGTTTTGTCTGAACCGAAACTTTTATAATAAGCTCAAAAGCTCTATGCGATCTCAGACTAATACAACGCTATATTGCCCATACTTAAAAAAATAGATTATCATTTATAAAGTCCGTTCAGCTACATGCTCTCTGTATTACCTACTGCAGTGTGCATTGAAGGAACTTCTTAGAATGAAATTTTTTGATGACAATTCGATTGTTCCCAATAGCCTTGCCAACATTACTAGCTAAACCTGCTAGACAATATGACTCGACGTTGGCAGGTGCTAAATAGATTGAAGAGTATTGTGATTAGCATGAAGTGGGTACCAGTATACTATGAAGTCCATTACAATTACGACCGCTTAGCCTAGTGGGTAGCGACCCTGCCTACGAAGCTGGAGGTCTCGGGTTCGAATCCCAGGTCGAGTCAGTATTTATATGATAAATATTAATACGGGTACCGGGTCTTAGTTGTTATATATATGTGGTGTCTTCGCTTGGTACCCAAAATACAAGCTAATGCTTAATTTGGGGCCTAGACGTTGTTGTGATGTATACGTCAATAATAATAATAATAATAATAATCTAAAGTCTAATATGGTCATTTGAGAACAATATTTGAAACCTGGACTCAGATTTAGGATCGTCGACCTCATATTATCATTCAAATCGAAACGACCGATCGTATAATTTAATGCATCCATCACATTATGCAGTATTGGATGCAATTTGGTTTCGAAAATCCGTTTACAACTAACTAATTTCTAGATTCTATAGGGTTACAAATCACTTGCTCCCTCTAGAGGTTACTATTGTTGAATGATCCTATAATTTCACATTGCCGTCAAATCCCCAAGAATATTACGAAGCGAAACGTTTTTTTATAGATAGTTTTTAAAATTACTCTTTGTGCTGTTACTGGTTATTAAAATATAGGAACACACGTTTTCCTGAAGAAACCTGTACATAGAAAACTGTTAGAATTAACTCTTTGAAGGAAAAAAAAATAGTTAAAAATTCATCGCACTTATGTAAAAATCATTTTAAATCGGATGATTATTTTGAAAGAAATTAGTTAGGTCTAGTATTTTATATTTTATTATCTTTAGAAACTTAATTAAATTATTAAACACTGACAAGTGACTGATAAGTAAAAAGGCAGAATTAAAGCCACTCAACAGTAGCGACATCTGTTTCGGCTTTCATTTTTTAAACGTGGATTAACAATTCGTGACCACTGCTGCCACGCAATTACTGACAGGTATTTGGATTCTTTCTGTATATATTTATATAAGAGGACTTAATACGGACTTAATAGTACGTCAACGAATTTCAAAATTTGAATCTAAAATTCTAATAGTAGTTTTGACACACACACACACACACACACACACACACACACACACACATATATATATATATATATATATATATGTGTGTGTTTCATTGTTGATATGTCAAATATTTAATGTAATAAAGTTTAAAAGGGTATTTATATAGAGAACAAGTAAGTTATAGAGCTTAGTAGTTCAGAATAAACCCCTTATAAGATTTGGATTGTGTATATGTATATATATATATATATATATATAGATTTGGATTTGGATTTGGAAGATTTGGATTGTGTATATGTATATATATATATATATATATATATATATATATATAACATATACACAATCCAAATCTTATAAGGGGTTTATTCTGAACTACTAAGCTCTATAACTTACTTGTTCTCTATATAAATACCCTTTTAAACTTTATTACATTAAATATTTGACATATCAACAATGAAACGGATTAGTAGTCAACCTGCACGTTGTCCCTTGTCCTTATGATATGTTTGTGTAAAATCCGTAAAATTGTTTAACAAAAGAATGAACTACGATAAACGATCTACATTTTCAGCACACTTGGACGAAGAAGAAGGGCATTACCAATGGATCGAGGGCCTGGCGATTTTAATATCGGTGATAGTGGTTGTTATAGTCACAGCGTTTAATGACTACACGAAAGAGAGACAATTCAGGTAATCAATTGTAATTACATTTAATAAAATTTTTAATAAACAATTGGTAGTTATAAATAAAACGATGATGCACAGTAGTAATGTGATTGATGATATTATGACGAAACCGTATTTCGTGTGATACCCTAATCTAGATTTCTCTTATAAAACCGCACTTCACTTTGATGCTAACAACTCGTTTGTTTTTCTCCACTCTTTAGCTTCATTTCGTTGTCACCTTTTGAATGACCCAAATCTGATAATTTGCTTGTCAAGCTTATCTTATATTTTGAGTATGAGTATAAGTAGTGTTTTTGTTCCAATAGTACGTACCATAAAAACAGGTGACGATATTTGAATGCTCTAGGACGTTAGAACCTTCGAATATATATATATATATATTTGAAATACGTTATTTGAAATGTTCCAGAATGGTGAAACCGTTATCATCATTTATCTATAAATATCGTCGCATGTTTTTATCGTACCTACTTTCTGGAACAAAATACCTACTTACAGAGAAAATCCGATAATCGACGTCAAAGTCGTGTATGTGACATTATTAAAAAACTAATACATTATTTCTGAAAATATAAGTGTTGTCTTGAAAAAATCATTAAATAAATTGTATATATTTAACAACTGAATGGTTTCCCACAACAGGGGCCTGCAGAATCGGATAGAGGGCGAACACAAATTCGCCGTGATCCGCGGCACCGAGGTCAAGCAGGTGCCCATAAGCGAGATAGTCGTCGGTGACATCTGCCAGATAAAATATGGCGATTTACTGCCAGCCGACGGCATTTTGCTGCAGAGTAACGATCTCAAGGTATTAACTTTCGACAAACTAAGCTAATGCTAACTTTGAATCGCATTTGATGTATCTATAACAAAGTCAGCGTCGTCAAATTTTCGAAAAATCAGTTTCCTTTGTAAGTTTAAAAGGTCCGTGAATTTGTTATGTTAATACTAAATAAACCTTTTGAGACCTTACGGTTTCCAAAAAAAAAGGTTTTATTTACCCTTTTTTAGTATAGGGTAGAACCGTCAGGGAGCGAGTCTGACTCGCATTTCATCGTTTTGTTCTCGTTCTGTTTTATTAATTTTTAATTATTTGATATTAATTTTTAATAATAATATTTGTAGCTGTTACGAAAAAATCTCATTTCACGAATGATCTCAACACTTTGAAATTGCAAAATATTTTCTAGGTTGTATATTTTCACCGTTACTAATTTTTATTGCCTGTTTGTTTTACCCATTATGAAATACTCATCAGATGCTTTCGGGAAATCTCGGGGGCGCTTCGTATAGAGTTTGTATATGATTTTTATAATGAAATGTTCAGATGCATTATAATCTTTAAATTTCAGATTTCACGCTTTTAGATACTCTATATTATTTAAATAATAATTGTTAGCTATGATACAAAAAATATCTGCTACCTATCGGTCGTAGATTATGTAGTCTATAAAAAAAAAATCATAAATATTTACTCAACCCATCCCCGCACGGTGAGTGGTACAATTTGTGCAGGTATCAGATCACCCCGATATGGGGCGTGCCGCGCGTCACAGCGACCTATATCTGATAAGAGATAAGCGGGCTCACCGTAAGCCCGGTTATTGGGTTATCGGCGGGTAACGACCGCTCTGACGTTGGACCTAAAATACTGTCAGACAACTTATGTAATCTACGTAATCTTGTATATTACACCTTATGAATACAACTCGGTGCAGATAATAAATACACTTGCGTGTAACCATAGCGACCCATCTCTTATGGACCCATTACTTCACATAAAATAATTTATCTTAAATAGTATAAAAATAAAGTCGCTAACCGCGTCTGTTCTATTTCTCCGCTTACTCCTAAACCATGCAACGGATTTTGATTTAATTTTCCTTGTCTCGTAGGAAATTACCTTTAAAAAAGAGAAAGCTTTGATGCTTACAAATAAATGAACGTTTTCCGAAATTAAACTGTTTTTGAAAAATCGTAATTTCGGGTATACTTTGAGTTCGCAGATTGAGTTGGCATGCAAGTGTATCTAGTTGGTTATTATTATGCAAGGTAAAAATGGCGCGCGGCCGCGCTGTGCTATAAAACATACTAGCCGATGGAATTAATATAGCATGGAAGCTTCTCTGCGCAAGTCCAACTCCCAAATGACCGGTTAAAAAAAATTGGTTAAGTACTTTCAAGGTTGTTTTTTTTTTGCTTCACTTCACTGCACTTCATTAGCCTATTTTTACCCCACTGCAGGGGCTTAGGCCTCCCCCAGGGAGAGGAGGGGGGCTTGGAGCTTAAGTCCACCACGCTGCTCCACTGCGGGTTGGGGACTGTAACGACCGCCATCTATTGACAGCGTCCGGGACCGACTGCTTAACGTGCCTTCCGAAGCACGGTGTCAGTGATAGTTGTGTACTTAAGTCAGAAAAACTCATTGGTACACGCCCGGATTCGAATTTCGAATCATGGCCTTATAGGGCCATATAAATTTGAGACAGGTTCGTTGCGCTTTGGGCTAACACGACATTTTATTGCTATGAGTCATAAAAAAGTAAATGAACCCTCACACTTTCAAGGTTGTATTCTAAATCCCTCTTTCAAATTTTCAGTTTCAAAGAAAATAGTTGTATTAAATTGAAAATTTGAATTTTCATATGTACTTAACAATGTTACCTTCAACTTCTGTTAAAGAAAACACGTTATCACAAAAGTATTCCTATTAAAATATACTTCATTGTTATCACTGTACGACAGCTGAGTTTAAATACGTACACACAAGATAATGGGCTAAACAGGTCCTGTTTGCGTCAATGTGGTTCCTCACTCGAGATGTCGCCTGATAAGGTGTCGCCTTACGGCAATATTGACGCAGTCCCCGCGATCCAATACGATTAGGCACTGAGCACGGTGCTATTACTTACCGATAAGGCTTTATTGAAGAATTTATTCTTTCACTTGGTGCCATTCCGTAATAACTTACACATTTTAAGTAATTTTAGTAAGTTAATAAAGAGAAACTATTATATTATACAACCTAATAATTGTGAGACTGAAGAGATATTATGTGAATTTATTCAATGTACATATTATAATAATTTTTTAAGTATGTATTTACTAGTAATTTTTTGGAAAAAAATATATTACTGGCTGTATGTACCCAATCGTATGTACCCAAACTTTTGCTCACTACGCGATTTCTTAAGCCGTGCGCGCTCTCAAACACAACGTTTACAACTTTATAGTGTTGCCCCGGTATAACATAACTGGCTTCCGGACAGGGGTTCTTAATTTATATGAACAATTTAAAATGTTTGTAATAAATCAAATAAACTAGACACTAATGATTATTTTGTTTACTTTATAGGTTTAAAAATATTATGCTGATTTAACTTCTAATAGGTACTCCATTCGAACTACCATTACGTTGTATTAGGGGCCGTCCATTAATCACGTGAGGCTTGAAAAGGGGGGTTTGACAAAAATCACGAAATGTCACAAGGGGGGAGGGGGTGTAGTAAGATATCACGTGTATTTATTTTTTCAAACGCGCTATTTTTAAATCGAAAAGCGGCATTTAGTGTACACCATTCGTTTATTATTTTTATACCAATCACAAACAACCTGCAACTTTTCTGTCTATACATTTTTATCATGGTCCTTAATTTCAGAATAAAATAAGATTATACTTTATACCCGTATTTAAGATAATATTCTAAAATATTCTAAAAAATTTAAGATATTTTGTAGATATTAATAATACACGTGATGTTGGGTGGGGGGAGGGGGGTAGTTTTAAACCTCACCATGTATCACCAAGGGGGAGAGGGTTAAGAAATGCTTAAAAAAAGATCACGTGATTAATGGACGGCCCCTTAGATAATTTTTACATTTAAAAAAACATTCTCACTGTTTACTTTTTGCTTTCCATTAATCAAACCGCAGCGACAGTTTTAGTTAGATCGCGCTAGTTTAAAACATTACTTGTTTTGTGGTAGGTTGTGCGGTTGCAGAATTTAAGTTTAGATCTTCCGACATGGAACAACTATATTTAAAAAAAAAAACAGCCTAAAACTCATTTCACACTTGTATTTCCCAAACTAGAGTTTTCATTGAACATTTATTGGGAGTCTATATTCTAGAATTTTAGAAGAAATCTATTTACTGTTGAACTGTAGAATAGAGACAAGTGTTTGGTCATGTTAAAATACCTCTATTCAATTGTAATATAACTCGAAGTTCATGTTGGAATCATATGCTAAAAAAGCTGTAATTTCTCTCACCCCTATTGTATGAAGGTGGTGGGTTCTATTCCCGCAATGGGCGTATTGACCAAGGAGTTCTTAATTAACCTAAAACTTAGATATCACACGCTCTCCCGACATCGTCGCTTCTGTGGCGGTGGTGGTGATTGACAGCTCCTCAATTGAGAAAATGCTGTACTCCAAAATGTGGGGACTGAAAAACCTGATAATGATCACTCCGGTTGGATTGAAAAATGTTCTAATATCAGTGCCAACAAAATAATTGGCAAATGTTTCGTACAAACTTTCAGGTCGACGAGTCGTCGCTCACAGGCGAATCGGACCATGTCAAGAAGGGAGAAGCTTTTGATCCCATGGTGCTATCCGGTACACACGTTATGGAAGGTCAGTGTGATATTTTTACTATATGAAAACAGTACTTGCGGCTCTGAAGTTCGTCACAAAAATGTCGCACTTCACACCTGCACATATATATATATACAGTTAGTACTGTGCAGCTGTAGCAAACTGGCTTTGTCGGTGTCTATTAGCTGCGGTAAGCCTACGTTTGTAGAGTCGAACACCGCCTTAAGAGACCGCCATGTTTTTGCTACTGACACTTATTGTGTTTAAGATCATACGGGTAAAGTTACTTTGCTACAGCTGTACAGTGTAGGTATACATACTATCAAGCAGTTTGCTGACTTAACGGCCTTTATCTGTATGTAAAGTGTTCGATAATCAAAAAATCACAATTTTTTATAATACATTTTAATTCACCTTCACAAGATTGTTATTGATAAAATATGTCTGGTGTGGCCACAGACCAGTCAACCTATAGACCACGCTTTAATAAACGTCAGTACGAAAACGAAATCGCCAAAAAGTGGCGGGGTGCGGGGAGAGGTCGGCTAGTTTTCATTGGCTCATTCAAAATTGACAATTTAATGGCTTCCGACGTGCTTCCAACTGACCGCTCACAAGAGACGTAGTTATGTAGTGTCACTACATAGCCTTGGCGAATGCTACTCCCTGTCAAAGCGTGGTCTATAAGGTTGACTTGTCTGTGGGTGTGGCAAAGGGTGAGTTAGAAAAAGGTAAGCTGGAAGCGATAATCTAGGTAATCGACATCTATTGTCATCACAATAGACCATCGTCTATTCTAATGTTTAGGGTTTATTGATTTATGAATAGACAATCGTAATATCATTGGCGGACGTCTATGGCCTAGATTATCGCCCCCGGCTTCCCTTTTTATAGGGCACCCCTCGCCACCAGTGTACAGTTATTTAACTGTCTTGATAATCCTGTTTCATAACCACGAGGAGTGACAAAATATTCATACGTATTCATTGGTGGCACAAACAAAAATCTCTCAAGCACGTCAGATTGACTACCGAATACTTTTTTTTTAAATGTAAATATGTATAGCTTTTTTTTACGTAGACAATTAATTCCATGTCTGCAATATTTAGATATTGTCTGGGCTCCGATACCGCTAACGGCAGGCCCACGTTTGGCCAAGTCAACAATTTGATCCAATTACCGTAGTGTGAAAGGCTGTCAGACGTTTGTTGGATACATTTGGACGAGTGGTCAAGCTTGGACACTGTTTACGTCGCTGGAGGGGTTTTTGCGGAATTGGGTCTGAAAATTGCGTTTTCATCATTTAAGTGCAATGTGTACGTGACTACTTGGCTTAACTTAATGGCTTTGTAATTCAAGTAAAGCCGCAAGTGTATAGGTCTAAGATATGGGGCTTATGGGGCACGCCTTTTTGTATAAGTTTGTGAAAGCCGCTGTACTGACTTTACCAGTGCTAGCCGTCTCGAATTGACATAGTTTTGACTTGTTTTTTCGTATCTAAGCATATCATATTATTGTTTACCTAAGATAGAGATAATTTTATTATCTTGGATAAACAGAACATCTAGATGCCGCTTCTCTTATAACCACAGAGCATTAGAGTAAGTTAGAGTTGGCATGTAGGTGGATACGCTATGCTCTTCAAGTATGCAATGTTGCATCTCATTATCTAAACTCTAAAATGCGACATCAAATAATACCAAAGATGTAATAGAAAAGGATGAACGACTTAACCGCCTTCTCATCATCATCATCAGCCCATTTTTACCCCACTGCAGGGGCTTAGGCCCCCCCCCAGGGAGAGGAGGGGGGCTTGGAGCTTAAGTCCACCAGGCTGCTCCACTGCGGGTTGGGAACTGTAACGACCGCCATCTATTGACAGCGTCCGGGACCGACTGCTTAACGTGCCCTACGAAGCACGGTGTCAGTGATATTGTGTACTTAAGTCAGAAAAACTCATTGGTACACGCCCGGATTCGAACCATGGCCTTCGAACCGCCTTCTAAAATGATATAAATCTGAGACAAAACTATGTATGCGTATATTTTTATTGAAATCGGTTGTGTGAGTAATTATTTTAGGGGCACGTGTCTCTGAACAAATACCATCACGTGGTACCTCTATCTATTCGGTTCCTTGTGCATATAATAGATGAGACATGATCAGGTCTCGGTGTAGGTATGTTTTTTGCTCACAACTTTGCTCCCGTTGTTGAGTGGTTGGAGGCACCGACCACAGAACCAAAGGTCTCTGGTTTGATACCAGCTCAAGACAAATATTTGCGCACATGATTGCTATTCGTTATGTATTTGAGTGTGAAATATCTATATAGATATATCTATATTATGAAAATATTTCAGTATTTCGATCAGTTATATAGTTATCTAACCGTAGACCAGGCTGTGTCTAGTTTGGGGCTAGATTACCATATGTAAGATGTCTCAGATATTATTATTATTATTAAAAACATGAAAATTTCTTAGGTTCTGGTAAAATGCTGGTGACGGCGGTGGGCGTGAACTCACAAGCCGGTATAATATTCACGCTGCTCGGCGCCGCAGTCGACAACCAGGAAAAGCAGATCAAGCAGATGAAGAAAGGTGAGTCCGTCTCCATCACAACCCCATCACCTGTAGATACTAGGATACCATGGGATGATTTATAGATGATGGGAGGGCTTTCGTTTCTGTTGAATATCAATAAGCTATAACCCTTTAATGATCTTTAGGAAAAGCACTATGAAGGTATTTTACGATTTATTATTTATACTGAAACGTTAAATCTAAATTTGTCTATTGTATTGCCGGAAATAATTTTTTATTTCAATTTTATAGAGCGGAAAGAAAACCCTCCCTGAATATATCAGCGATTTAGTTAGAAGTGTTGTCTAAAGTTACTTTGCTCATTTATATTCTCATCTTACTAATAGAAATTTATACAGCAAAATCTTTACATTACCGTCGTTATTTGAAAACTCATGTATATATATTACGAAATCTCTATAACTAGGAGTTTATAGAAATTTCAAAGTTTTGGCTCTATACAAACCTAGTTTTAACGCAAGTGAGTCTATTAAAAAAAACAAGATTAATATGCGTATTAACGATGTAATCGTTTAAAAGCGTTTGTAGGGGAGTTCAGGCGTTTCGCCCCTTAAGATTAAAAGAGGAATTAATCTATGAAGCCATAAAAGTTATTCATATATTTTTTTAAAATGTAGCTTTAAGAGCCATGAAATCATATATGCTTTTAGAAGCTTCTAGAAAAGCTTTTAGAAGATATTTAGGTCTGCCGCTTCATTTGCTATATTCGTTAAATGAGCATAGTTACTTTAAACCCCCCCCCCCCCCCCCGGTGCTTCCTGCATCTTAGTGGTTTTATCCCATTCACTACCCATTTAAAGAATTTGATTAAATTTTCATAAAAATTGGTCCCTAATAAAATTATAAGAAAACCAGTTAAATATTTCAAATTTGTTGGTTTTCAGTGTTTAAATTACGAACTTATTGAGGAAATGAAGTTTACAATTTGAAATAATTTCATACATTTTTTTTCCTGCAAAGAAGAAAAGTCGATAATTAAAAATATTTATCAGATAATTATAATATATATAACTTCATTTTGCTCAATGAAAATCTAAATAAAAAATTAAATCAAAGCATCCATTTGTATATTCTACTTGAACGTCATACAGTTTAAGCAATAGTAATTTGATTTTACGGTTTTTGAATTTAAAAAAATTAAATTATAATCGAATATAAATTATTACCTAGTAACTGTGATGTTACTTAAAATGTGTGACTTTATCCTAATTAGATTCAAAGCCTACTCCAAGCCAAAAGAGTGGGTAATAACTATGCGAAGGCGATACTGACTTCACATAGCCGAACCCCCGATAGTTATGGTTTTTAGTCAAAAGTTGTTTGTTTCGCTCCGCGCTTTACGAGCATAATTAACGTGATGCAACACCCATTATTGCTTTGACCAAAAACATAATACGACCAGGGGTTCTGCTACGTGACATATCGGTGTCACCTTTGCGTGGTTCCTATCTGCTCTTACGCCCAAACATTTAGTGTACCCGTGCAATGACATCCGTTTTATTTTTTCTTCCACCCCCTGAACCTGTCCGCTGCACGCCACCTCCGCACCTCGTCGACGAAAAAAAAAAACATACACATCGGAAAAACTGCATCGTGTTACTGTCGTGTTGACTGCATGACGTAAAAAAAAAACTTTATAAATGTGAATGCTTGTACGAAAATCGAAAACGCGCAGAAGCGAAGAAGCAACGTAAAGGACAACGCAAGAGTCTGACAGGTAAGCGACCTGATGCTATAAGCCCCGCTTTTCTACCTTTAGGTATGCGTACAACGTTATTCATTTATTTAAAAAATATGTAGATATATACTAACAAAAGATCGGTACGTCAATCATTTGCGTCGCCTGTGATTATATGACCGTGTTTCATTTTCTATATGTTTTTTTTTTAATTTTACGTCGAAGTAATGACTGTTTATGGTTACTACTATCACAGTGATCTAGGTAACACGGTCATTGACCTTATATTTAAACTTCTACCACTGACCGGTAAGACGCATGTTGAAAATACCTCTGTCTGATTTCGTTCCGATAACTAAGTAAGTTTAAATTATGTGTAAAGATAGTATTTCTAAGAATTAAATGCGACGTAATATCTGTTAAAAATGGACTTGTGTCATTAAGGAACGAAACTGCAGCGTATTTTTTAGTTGAAACGTGCATTCTCAGTTGTGGGTGTGAAGGGGAGCGTGCGGGTGTTACCCAGCGGTTGTCGTCAACTGTTTCACCTTCAATCAAACAACGCGAATACCACTAAACTGATGTGCAAATGGTTGAACGAGAACAATCGAAATGTTAGCTCAATTTCCTTACTCTAGGACTTCAGTCATACCCTCGCGCAAACAAAGACGGAAAACATTTAATTGATTAATCAGTGATAATGAGTTTTCTTTACGATGTGCCCACATAAAATTTCAGGGTGATTTACACATAAATTAAACTAAAAAATTTTTAACTTACAACACACTGTTTGAACAGCTTCAATCTGGTGATACCTACTACATATTGAATGAAGTTAGGGTTTCAGCTTAAAATGGATAACATTGTATGTTTCTACTAGCTAGACATAGATTATATGCGTGTTTTTATCTATGTATTTATATGCTTTAATATACAGGATGAAATTTTAACGCCCATCCAAATAATTTCTAGATGTTAGGTATCACCAATAGACCTCATTACGTAAATAAAAAAGTATAGGTAACATTTTCATAGTAAATTATGTTATCTACAGTGTATTTTTTAACGTTTGGTTGCCGTCTTTGTGACGACGCGCTCGAGACCTCTAGCCCGACACGGGGCGGAGCGTACGGCGGCCGTGAATGGTGACTAATGTTATTGGTTTTTTCGGGAAAGGTTTGTGTAATCATATCTCAATAATTTTCTATCGAACGATACTAAAAGGAAACAATACGGCCATCGGTTTTTTACCAAAGATCATTGCATTAAAATTTGGATGGTTGTTAAAATTTCACCTTGTATATATTATACATTACCGTAGAAAGTATTGACTGAAGGCACGTTAAAATATAGCTGTCATAGAATATTCGGTTCAATTTATTGAATAAAACTAAATAAGGGAGTGCTTCATATTCTTATCTTTAGTTTAATTATTAGTTTTAAAATTATTGTATTTTTACCTGTGCAGTAGTTATTTACGTAGTGTAATAGCGTAACTAAATTGTGAAATTTCATGTGTACCCATAATCCCTTTTGTAAAAAAAATATTTTAAAGCATGATACTTAAATTACTGGAAACAAGTTAGTAATCAAATAATAAATATTATAAGCTTACGTAATTATATTTTTAATGTTATTATTACTGTACCCGCGTGGGGGCACAACGTATTCTTCTGTTATTCACACTTACCTTTGTGTTAAATTTCTCTTCATAACGAATAAAAATGGGTTCATGATAGTTGATGTTATTTAAAGTTATTTTAGTAAATATTACACTTAAGAAATTTATTTGCGTTAATTGATTTTTGATTGTACGTATATTGTATGTATTTGAAATTAGAATGTGCTCGTAGAACATGTTGCAAATAACACAAGTAATTTTTCGACGTATTTATATTAAAAAACACGTTAAAGAAAAACACAATAAGTATTATCACAAATTTTCATTTGGACCAAACAACGCTTTTTGTGCCGTCAACCCTGGCAACTTTGCCTAACTGAGAAAACGTTCGCTTTTGTGGAATACTCTGGTGAAAATTATCTTTTTGATAAAATTGTACAATAGAACAAAAATTTATATTGTATCAATCAGAGGTCGTCCATAAACCATTCATTTATCAAATTTTATTTGACCCGATCCTTTTCCTCTCAATGTATTTTTCGGCATTAAATTATATTAAAATTTTCAACAACCACTTATTTATATTAATTATCAATTTTTTGAAAAAAGGAAAGTATTACATGAATAGACAGAAAAAAATGTTGAATAAAGAAAATATGATTTCAGAATAACAAAAGCATATTCTCTCAAAATAAGTATATATTTCTTCAGACTAATAAAAAATATCTTGGAACTATAATGTATTTACTTACAATATTTTTACTTAAATTACATTTTCTTGATTCAAGAAATATCTTTTGTCTGTGAAGTAATGAACTCATCCACCTCCTTGTAACGCCATGCAGAAGTTGATGGCCATCTCTCTCGACCCTTAAAAGCGTTACCCGATTCATGGACGTCCCTTTAAAGAAAGTTAATTGCATTAAGCAAAATTGCCAGGGTTGCCAGTATTTTTTTCCCCGATGATGTATATAACAACGGAATAACACCATAGGTGATGAGGAAGTCGGCGCCTCTGGCAACAACAGTCACGGAATCAACCACGCGCGACCCGATGACAACCATGTGCCTGTACCGGCACCACCGCCGTCCGACAAGCCTCCTCAAGAAACCAGCCACAAAAAAGAGAAATCTGTCTTACAAGCAAAACTCACCAAGTTGGCTATACAGGTTAGAATTCACAAAATACTCCTTATTTATGTTCCGAAGCCCGCTAAAAAGAAATGGGGTTTTAAGAATGAAATCGCGGTCCTAGCTAGCGGCAAATATGTATGAATATAAAACTTGCATGTTGTAAGTTTTTAATTTATATCTTTTTTCACCACCGGTCAGTAGTCGGCAAATGTCCGTTGGCCAGTATTTCATCGCGAAAACGCCGAATTATACATAGACGGCTTCCCCACGCAAACGAGTTTCACCCCCACCCCTCCGCGAAATTGAACTCTGCGTTTTGAACGTTAAATGTCTTACCGTGTCTCTAGTGGGGAGGCGGGCGGGGAGCTTCACTATCTCTACTGGAGGGGAATGCAAAGACAAGAGTTCTTATATAGAAGCCTAAAGTAACTTCAACTTCAACAGATCGGCTACGCGGGCTCAACGATAGCCGTATTGACTGTCATCATCTTGGTGATACAATTCTGCGTGCGCACCTTTGTGGTAGAGGGTAAGCCGTGGCGTGCGACATACGTCAACAACTTAGTGAAGCATCTGATCATCGGTGTGACCGTGCTCGTGGTCGCCGTGCCCGAAGGCCTGCCTTTAGCTGTCACATTGTCACTCGCCTATTCCGTCAAGGTTAGTATGTCGAGGTGGACTGTTGTTATAATTTAGTTGACTACTAGCAACCGTACTGGAGCTGCGTATTGGTTTAAGCACCAAGCACCCTTATCCTATGGGAGGCTTAAGCTCCTGCAGTGGGGCATAATGGGCTGATATGATATATGAACCGGCCGCGGTTCCATCAGCGTGGACATGTTTTTATATATACGTATAATGTGTAAGGGGGAAATACATTTCTTTTCGTATACTCCCTTATATTTACCACATTCTACTCAGTTCTTTGCTTGTCATTTCAAAAGTGAAGTGACAATCCTGCGATAAATAAGCTTACGTTAAGAAGAATCGCTGATTTTGAAATCACAGATACTTCTATATGTTTAGATAAAAGTGACATAGATTACTCCTTGAAAAGTATTCCATCTGCAATTCCCATCAAAATCGGTTCATCCTTTCCGTACATTAGCCCGGACAACAAAGACAGACAGATGCGATTATATCCCAGATCTATCCAGAAGATCCATTCTAAATATTGGGTAAAGGATTTTCGAAAACGGTTGAGTAGGTACGGAGATTATCTTCAACCAAACATTATAAACTTTGCCTATTTATAATATTAGTGTAGATTGTTTACCATTAACATCAGCGATAAGTAATAAACTACCTTAAAGGCGAATACGTGTATAACGCTATTACAATTCGAAACTAGGAAGGTGAAACCTGTCACTTCTCCTAAAGGCCAAACGCGGTAGCAGCTGTCTATCTCCAACATGGAGGAGTCCCGATTGACAAGTGGGTTCGTGTTTATGCACGAAACTGCTTTTTCTCATTCGCCGTTCCACACCCATAGAATTCACTCTTTGAGTTTCGCTGGTGTTCGCCTTCGCGTTTCTTGGTAGAGATGTTACAAAGGTGTGAAAAGAACATAGTAACATTTTACGAATTTATGGCCCAAGTCTTCTTCATCAGTATCCTAAAAGTATTTCTTTGTTTTTGAAGTTTTTGTCCACAGCTATAGCCCGAGCCCTTGTCTCAACCACGCCTCCTTTGAGATAATTCATTCTGACGTTTCGATGACGACCGATTGGCCGAGTGGTTAGAGACCATAACTGCGGAGCCAAGGGTCGCAGGCTTGATTCCCGCCCGGGACAAATATTTGTGTGCATGAACATGTTTATTTCGCTCCGGATCTGGGTGTAAAACATTTAGAGATGTACATATTATTTAAAAAAAAAAAGAATATTTAAGTATGTATATCACTTGTCCCATAACACAAGCATAATACTTGCTTACTTTGGGACTAGATGGCGCTGTGTGGGATGTCACCTGTATTATTATGTATCATGATTACAGAAAATGATGAAAGACAACAATCTCGTCCGGCATCTGGACGCGTGCGAGACCATGGGTAACGCGACGGCGATCTGCTCTGACAAAACTGGCACTCTAACGACGAATCGTATGACTGTCGTCCAATCGTATATATGCGAGAAACTGTGTAAAGTTACACCCAACTATCGAGATATACCGCCGGATGTCGCCGAGTGTATAGTAGAAGGGATGTCAGTCAACAGCGCCTTTACCACGCGGATCATGGTATGTAGAAATACAATGTGTTCGGCCGAACGTAGCCCAAACTTTTGGAGCGTGTAGAACTTGGGTACCGAATCAAACAATAAGTTTCAAGTGAGCAGACGGCGCAAACTAATGGTTACCGAGAAAACATGATTAAAGTCTCCTTTTTATTGCTTATCTATTTTTGATTGCCGATAATAAAAACATTAATAGAGAATTAAAATTTGAAAATATTACATTTTATTTAATCAAGTTTTCTTGCGAGTCGCAAAATTAGAGAAACACTACTCGAAATCTTAGTGGATTTTTTTTTTGTTATGTAATCAGTTTTAAATAGGCGGGCCGAGAATAGTATTGGAGATCTTAACAGCAGGGTGATCAAGCACTTAAGTTGTCCGTGTTATTGTTTTTTCTCGGTAACCGTTAGTTTGCACCACCTGCTTACTTGGAATTTTCTGTTAGGTTCCTTAAGCTGTACACGTTCTTTAAGTTAGAATCAAATCAAATATCTTTATTTCGTAGTTATGCAACATAATCTTAAAATACGTCACAAGAATGCGTCTCCAGCTATGGTGACAGTACTTCTATACTCCCATCCATCTATCCATCAGCCCACATTCGTCCACTGCTGGACATAGGCCTCTCCCAGAGCACGCTACAATCCTCTATCCTCGGCCATCTTCATCCAGCCACTACCGGCAGCTCGCTATATATGTGTCGGTCCAGCGAACCGGCGGGCGTCCCACACTACGTTTGCCAGCTCGTGTTTTCCACTCAAGAACCTTTCTTCCCCATCGTCCATCGGTTCTTCGGCAGATGTGACCAGCCCACTGCCACTTCAGCCACTGCGATCTATATTCTAGTAATTATTAATATGATCCTATGACTCGTGAAGACAAATGCGTCAATTTAGTTTTAAATAATTCAAAAGAAAAGTGTGTATTAAAAAAACTGTTAACACATGTATTTTCATCGGTCATTATCGATCCATTAAGACTAATGAGAAAATAAATAACAACTTAATTTAGATTGGTCCCAACTTCAGTTTTTTGGGATCGTTTACGTATCGACATTTTAAAGCGCTGACCACCCTGTGCTTTTGTCAAGGGGCTATTCATTAATTACGTAAGATGATTTAGGGAGGGAGGGGGTCCGACTAGGTCTGATTTTTTCTTACTTGGGGGCGGGAGGAGGTCAATATAGTTCTTCTATATTCTGTAGTTCTACAACCAACTTTACAGCCTTATTTTTGCAGCTGTCACAAAAGATTAACATTGACACTCTTTTCCAAAAGGTCCCTTATGAGTTTTGTTGTCCAATTATGTCCAATTGCACTAGACAGAAAAAAATTGTTCAGTGTGAAACGATACGAATTTTTATATTTTTTTTCCTCCTTTAAGTATTTCTATGTAATTTTGGTAGATAACGATCTTATGTAAGATTGGCTAGCGGGGGAGGGGGTTTAAACAAATCTTATTTTTTCTTGCTTAGGGGGAGGGGTGGGTTCAAAAGTAGTAACAATTGTCTTACGTAATTAATTAATGAATAATGAAGTCTATGCCAGTGTACTAATGAAACGTTCTCTTTTCTGTAGCCAAGTCAAGACCCGACCGGCCCTCCGATGCAGATCGGAAACAAAACCGAATGTTCCCTTCTCGGATTCGTCGTAGCATTGGGACAGAGTTACGAAGCTATAAGAGAACGTCATCCGGAAGAATCTTTTACTCGTGTATACACCTTCAATTCTGTACGAAAGAGTATGAGTACCGTCATACCGTATAAGGGAGGTTATCGGCTATATACCAAGGGTGCCTCTGAGATTGTACTTCAAAAGTAAGTAACAGTGTGATGTGTATTTGTTTTTTTTTTTTGCACATTGCAGAATTATGACACAAAGCTTCACACGACTCACTTAAACACACGCACAGAATTTCACACAAGCAAACAAATACATCCACATCCGTCCACATACTGCCTACGAACACATATACACACACACACATCCCAAAATCACAAAAATAGCTTATAGCAAACGCTGTAGGATTACCTGTAGGATGTAGGAAAAAGGAATAAGCTCGCAATGTTCCTTGTTCTTCTTAGGGTTCCGTACCACAAAAAGAAAAAAATAACCCTATAAGATCGCTTTGGTGTCCTTCTGTCTGTCTGTTAAGATACTTTTTCTTAGGAACGCGTGGATGGAGGTATCGAGCATCTAAGTCAACGCAATCCAAAAATGCGGTTGTTTATGTCGCATATTTGGACACTGGCAAATAAATGAAAACCTATAGGGAAAATCTCTTTGACCTGGAATCGTGAAATTCGGGAAGAAGCTAAGTGTCACAACATATGTAACGGAAAAATTCCAAAAATAATTAATTTTATTGTTATATCATATAAAAAATTTTTTTCTTGCTATCACCTACTAACTTATAACTGTCTTGTCTCGCCTCGTTTCGGCCGCTCTCGTCTCGCCTCGCGATGTCTCGGCCGCAGGTCGGTTTTTGCGCCTGAGTCAAAGGGCCTCTCGTTGTTTCGTACGATAGACGAGACCGCACATGTACACACTCGTCGTTCATCGGAAACTTAGCATAAGTAACGTATTTATCAATTCAATAACTATGTGGTCTAACAAATTAGAATACGAGTTTTTAGAAAAATATTGCGGTGTATCCACATAAAATGATAAAGCGAGTGTGCGTGACGTGCTCTCGTCGAGAGGCCCGAGGCGAGTGTGTACGGGAAGCATAACACAAATATATTATGAATATACGGGACCATAGGTGCGTGACTCTGACTAGCACTCGGCCGGTATTTTAAACATAATGTTGCTGTCAAATGTATCATTTTTTGTGTGGATAGATATGTCTATTTTTTCTATGTCTGAGTGTAAAATATCTTTGTCTAAAACCCAATTGACCATAATACAGACCTCACCTAGTTTAAGTTTGTGTAAGATTTCCCAGATATTATTACTGTATTTATTGTTTTATTTTGAAGAGGTTTTATTTTTTTATTTGTCGCTATGTACTAGTATTTGTATATTGTACACTTGTACAATTAAAAATAATATGAAAAAATTATGAGTTTGGTATGTCGTTATATTCATACTTTGAATGTTCGTCGAGATCCTTTAAAGAAATATATTAGCATTCAAAGTGATGTGAAGATCTTTGAGAAACCGAGCACGTTCTGGAATTATTGAAGCTACAAGTGTTCAGTTCAAACAATAATCATAATTCGTTCACCAGATGCGCGTTCATCTACGGACACGAGGGTCGGTTGGAAAAGTTCACCCGCGATATGCAAGAGCGGTTAGTGCGACAGGTAATCGAACCGATGGCTTGCGACGGCCTCCGTACCATATCGGTGGCCTACAGGGACTTCGTACCTGGAAAAGCTGAAATTAATCAGGTATAACGACATTTTATTATTTATCATTTATATGTATTTGTTGTGTGTCATGATAGCCCGAGCGCAACAAACTTGTTCAAAGTTTAGAAGGCCATGCGGCTGTGGTTCGAATCCGGGCGTGTACCAATGAGTTTTTTTTTACTTAAGTATATATGTATCACTGACTCCGTGCTTCGGAGAGCACGTTAAACGGTCGGTCCCGGGTGCCATTAACAAATGGTGGTCATTAAAATCCACCAACTCGCACTGGAGCGGCGTGGTGGATTAAGCTCCAACCCCCCTCACCCTGAAGGAGGCCTAAGCCAATGTAGTGGGCCATAATGGGCTCGAGGAATGGATGGAATAGGACATGTATTTGTTTCGCATTTAAAAAGTCTGTGTTTTTCTTTGATTTTTCCTAATTTTAATTTTCCTGATTTTAAGAAGTAAACATAGCATGCATTCATGCACAAATTCAAGATTATAAATGAAAGCTATATACGAGTTAGAAAATGGGTTAACTGCATGACTATACTCTATTCGTTGGTTACTAATTTTTGGCAGTTAAAAATATTTACAATTATTTACTTCCTCCCACACATTCAATTACAGTATGGGCATACATTACGTCTCTTTAATATATACAATATAATATTTTCTCGTTCCTATTCCCACAGCTTGACAATCCTACTTTCACTACTATTCCAACTCACGACTCGAAGTTTTGTTTGCCATTCATTTCTAATATTGATGAGTTTTGTTTTTATCACGGCTTAAACCCGATATGCAGCTAAATCTAGGCTTAGTCGGCTAACACATGATTGGCTAGAACTAGATGTACCTAATCGCATTCTAACGGGATACATCTATGGTTCTAGCCGACAGCAACCGGCTAGAATTAGGTGAAGCAGTCCAATGTCAGCTGATAGTTAAGGTTAATGACTTTAAGACTTCTCTTGGGAACCTTTAGACCAGAAATCCAGAATTAAGTAGCTTATGTCACTCTACGTCCATTTGATTGTTTCAGTATTTTGTATTTTCTATATATTAGTCGTAATTTATGATTTATTTTAAGAATATGATTACAGGTGCATATGGATGATGAGCCAAAATGGGACGACGAGAACAATATCGTGAATAACCTGACTTGCTTGTGCGTCGTTGGCATCGAGGATCCCGTCAGACCTGAGGTCAGTTGGTTGATTATATTAAATTGAGGTAAGAAAACGATATATTAATGTTATATATTGGCGTTGTTTATTCCGAACTCAGGTGCCTGAGGCGATACGTAAGTGCCAGAAAGCGGGTATTACTGTGCGCATGGTGACAGGTGACAACGTGAACACAGCTCGTTCGATAGCGATCAAGTGCGGGATACTGAAGCCGACTGACGACTTTCTCATACTGGAAGGCAAGGAGTTCAACAGGCGGATACGGGATGCGAACGGGGATGTGAGTCGCATTGCAATACATTGCTGTCTGTACTAAAGGAGCGTAAAAAATGGGTAACAAATGAAATTCTTCCCACTGGATGATTTAACAAATAATTCGTCTGAAACATTCTGAAGGGAGATGCGGTACACCTTAAAAGTACGAATCGACTAGAAGACCTCTTCTGCGCTTACCGTCTAACCGCTCACACTCTAGCTAGCTGGTGTAACCGTTTGGCGAGATGGCGAGTCTCAGTCCGGGTTCAGTCTGCGAGATCCCCGCGCGCTAGCCTTCACCCCCGCGAAATTGTGTTTGATGGTTCCGATACTATGAAGTGACATTTCTGACTCTATTAAAACAAACGTTGCTGTCAAATTACATACACTAACAAATTGCGCTTTTCTCGGAACGGTTAAACCAACTTTTAATCTATCCGATCAGTCCCACGAATGATCTTAGGCCCTATGGCACTTTCCGCTGACGCCGATTTTAAGAGTTATTAGCGGTTTTGACTGCGCTTGAAATACCGTTGTACCCACAGAGAATTGAGAAGGTTAGAGATGTTATGTTGCGGTGTTTGTTCGGGAGAAGGGTCTCCAAAAAAACACAACGAAATATGTAAAAAATATTATCCATACTTAAATAGTCTTGTCTCGAATTGGTGTCGTTTTAGAAAGCGGTTAAGTCGTACATCCCTTTCCCTTACGTCGTTGGTATGATGTGCTGTCGCATTTCAGGGTTTGGGTTATGAGATCTGTGTTAAGTATATATTATACTGCGTATTTGAGGGGGGGGGGGGGGGGCAGTGTATCCGCCTACATACGGACTCTAACGTACTCTAATAGGTTCACAACTCTTAAGCGTTTCTATAGCTGTTAAGCTAGTTGGAATACGAATAAATGACCAGAGAATATTTTTCTAAATATTGGCTTCTGTATAAAAAATATTGAAGTATGTATATCAGTTGTCCAGTACCCATAGTACAACCACTTGTCATAACATTCGGTTACTTTGGTACCGTTGTACCGTACGTTGTATTATTATTATTATTATTGAAGATGAAATAGCGACTAGTTAGACTAAAAAATAATTTTGTTACGTTTTCCGCTACAGGTTCAACAACACTTGCTGGATAAAGTTTGGCCAAAGCTCCGGGTGCTCGCCCGCTCGTCGCCGACGGACAAGTACACGCTAGTAAAAGGCATGATCGAGTCGAAAGTCAACGATAAGCGCGAAGTCGTCGCCGTGACAGGCGACGGCACGAACGACGGGCCCGCGCTCAAAAAGGCCGACGTCGGGTTTGCTATGGTAAATACACGACTAGTTCTAAAGATTTTCGGGCGCAGAACTGTTGTAGGCGAGAAATGAGATAATGAGGATAGTACGAAAAATGTAGTGTCCGACAAATCTAAACTTTTAAAAGAGATTGTTACTGTCGGTCAATTGGCAACCTTTAAATTTTAGATATTCTACTAATTTAAAACATAATTACAGAGAAGTTTTCAGCGAGTGTAACTAGATCGAACTCTAATCCCTCAGTTAATAATCAGCCAAGTTTTAGACTCCATACGAGAGTTCTACACTTACATTAAAAGTTTAGAACGTGTTAATCACTTCTGAAGTTTGCAAATGAAAAGATTCTGGATTCCGCCGCAGCAAATAATTTATATGAAAAATCAACGTATTTTCAATAAATTTTAATTATTTTGAATTAAGCAGCTCATTGATAATATTGATTGATATTATTTCTATTAGAAAAGAATAGGGATTAGACACGATACTTCATTAAACTGTAATAAAAGGACAAAATGTGAACAGGGAATTTTGGAAACAAAAATAGGTACTACTCTGTTCCTAATAATTAGTTTTTAACTTCCTTATCGAAATGGGATATTCATATAGTTACAGCCCCATGGTTCCGACACAGGAGCCGCCATGTTAGAGCATTAGACTATATTTCATCGAACCCATTTCCGCAAGGGCATATATCTCGCTTAGTATTAATTAACTTAATATTAACGTAGTTAATTACTATGCAACTAGAGTTCAATGTAAATCGCTCGCAACTAAATTCGTTCACAGTTTTTCGCCCATAATGGCTCTGCAAGCCCAATTGTATTTTGAGAAAGATAATTAAATGATATAATTAAAATGTCAAATTTCTTTTAATACTTTCTTCCCACGTGTCTTTTGTCTTTCAAAACTAAAGTGGGTACAAGATAAATCGTTACATTTTTAAACAATTTTGTGCACATTCACAGCTTGTGCTTTTTGCAACGGTACCGTAAACTTATTTCTTCTCCACCTTGCCATATCTGAGATAATACGTGTCCACAAAAACACCTATTGAGCTTCAACATATAAGATTATTATCACCAGGGTATCGCCGGCACCGACGTCGCCAAAGAGGCGTCCGATATCATCCTGACGGACGACAACTTTTCGTCTATCGTGAAGGCCGTGATGTGGGGCCGTAACGTCTACGACTCGATCGCCAAGTTCCTACAGTTCCAGCTTACTGTGAATGTCGTTGCCGTTATCGTTGCTTTTATCGGCGCGTGCGCCATACAGGACAGTCCGCTAAAGGTGAATTTTCTTTTTCAATTTTTTTAATCATAATTAATTTTTAATTAACGAAAATGTTTTTTTTTTTCCTGTGGGGTATTTTTGACATTACACAATATCGACTGTTGTTAAGGTTCCATACCTCAAAAGGAAAAAAACGGAACCCTTACAGGATTTCTTTATTGTCCGTCTGTCTGTCTGTCAAGAACCTTTTTTGTCAGGAACGCGTAGAGGTATCAAGCTGAAATTCATATCAAATATTCAGGTCTTTCGTCGCTTGGAGCTGTGAAAAAATCAAACTTCTAAGCCAACGCAACCAAAAGACACAGCCGTTTATACTGCAAATTATCTACACTCGCAAGGGAATCAAATCCTACAGGGTACTTCCCGTAAACTAAGGATCTTGAAATTTGATACGAAGCAACGTCTTATAGCACAGATAAAGGAAAAATTGAGAAAAGCATAAATTTTTAGTTACATCATATAATTAAAATATTTTTAATAATTTTAAACTTACTACCCCTTTCCTCATGGACGCGTGGAGATATTATTTTATACCGTACGGTAGTGCGGAACCCTACGTGTGCGAGTCCGACTCGCACTTGACCGGTTTTTCCTCCATTGTCATAATAACACGTTAATAAATGGCCTCTGCTATAATAATTTGTATTACTGTATATGCTATGTTTTTCTCAAAGCCGCGCGCCTCTAATGTAAAGAAACCAATAAAAGAAATATTTGTACAATATTTAGATGCAGAAATAACAAATTTTAGAATTTAAATAATATCTGAAACATGTCACACACTATTATCTAGCCAGAGTTTGTATGCTATGGGTACTAGACAACTGTAAATAATAATAATAACACACACAATCACAACAACGCCTAGGTCCCAAACTAAGCATTAGCTTGTATTTTGGGTACCAAGCGAAGACACCACATACATATAACAACCAAGACTCGGTGCCAGTATCAATATTCATCATATAAATACTGACCCGACCTGGGATTCGAACCCGGGACGTCCAGCTTCGCAGGCAGGGTTGCTGCCCACTAGGCTAAGTGGTCGTCAAAATGCAAAGGACAGCGGTATAATACCACTCTCTTAAGTTCACCACATCTTGATTGTTGTTGGAAATTGTTGGAAAAGGCGTACTAACTAGTCCAGATTATAGAAGTAACAAAACATCCTTTACACTTCCCGCTTGTTGCAACTAACATGTCATCTTTATGTGGGAACGGCTTGGAGTGGGCACCTCCTCTCTGCTCCACTTCGAGTAGCGCTTCGTATTTCGATGGGCAAAACGAACAAATACTTTTTATAGTGATTTATCCACTCACAAGCATTATAAAGTATTTAAATCAAAAGATTTTTAACATCAAGGACATATATCTATACAGTTCTACGATAGGCGCTTTGGAAATATGCGGGAATTCACGAAAAAGCCTGACATAATTTCAAATATCAACTTTAATGGTATTATATATCGTGAAATCTATAATTTAATTTAATATAATATAATCTCTAAATCGATTATCAATAAGCGTCCTGGCTATAGAAGAAGTGATAAGAAATACGATCTTAGAAAAATTAATAAATAGATAGATGTGGAGAAGAAAATTAAAACTCTGAAATAGAGATGGGCAGGGCACATGCTTAGGGAGGAAGAACCAAAATGGACAATTAAATTAACGCAATGGATTTCACGAAACAATATAAACAGGAAAAGAGGCAGGCAATAAAAGAGATGGTCCGACGATTTAAAAAAGGTAGCCGGCTTACTATGGGTATGATTAGCATGAAACAGAGAGAGTTGGAAATTGCTGGAGGAGGCCTTTTGTCAAAATGACAAGCTATAAAACAGGACTGCTGTGTACCTAACTTTATATTATATGCTGTTTTTTTTCCACTTATTTATTTAAGATATTTTTGTTGATAACTGTAATGTTATATAATAAGTTCTCTTTTTTATTTAATAAAAGCTTGAAATTGAAAAGTTTTTATTATATTACGATTTCAGGCGGTGCAAATGTTATGGGTGAACTTGATAATGGACACGCTGGCATCACTAGCGCTGGCCACAGAAATGCCCACCTCGGACCTGCTGTTGCGAAAACCGTACGGCCGCACCAAACCGCTGATCAGTCGCACCATGATGAAGAACATCCTCGGCCAGGCCATATACCAGCTCTTCATTATCTTCTCGCTTCTGTTTGTCGGTCAGTTCTTTCATTGTTTCCCTTAATTAGGTGAGTGCTCAGAGTAAATATATTTACGTTTTCATAATTATTTGAATTTTGAATCACATTTAGCAGGCATTCGGTCATTACGCAGCTTAATGTGACTCTACGGTACGTAGTCGGTAGTTGTTCACTCGATCACAGGTACTGAGTCAAGAGGTCGCAGGTGCTCTCGCTCAATGCGCTGCCACGCGGCAGTACATATTTTTTGTTGTTCGTAGATTGCCATCATTAATAATCGGTCCATGGTGTTCCCAATTTATTTAAACAATTTAAGGGTCCTCCAACAGGAACGGAGCGGAGCCGTACGAGGATCGTGTATGCTATTACAAAATGATGCCCATTAAAATTGAGCAGTCGACTGTGAAGTAGATGCGACTTCTTTCGTTTAATTAATTTTACCCAATCTTGATGTGAGTCCAAAACGTTCCAGGCGACCGCATCCTGAACATTCCGTCGGGCCGAGGGCTGCCGCTCGGAGCGGAGCCGTCGCAGCATTTCACTATCATCTTCAACACTTTTGTGATGATGACCCTCTTCAATGAGATCAACGCGCGCAAGATACACGGCCAGAGGAACGTTTTCCAGGGCCTATTCACCAACCCCATATTCTACTCGATATGGATCGGCACGGCGCTGTCGCAGGTAGGTTTCTCGCCTTTAGATTTACTTTTATTTAATACACGTACAATAAAAGCACTGTTAATGAAACGTGGAAAGCATAAGTCAAACACTCTAAACCCCGACCTTATAACCACGCGAAGGGAGGATACTTGTCGACGAATCAGACTGTCTGTAGCGAATTTCTTACGGCTCGTCAGCGATAAATCGCGATGGTTTGTACTCTATGTCTCTTTGCTCCGCGTACAGATAAAAGGGTCGGGTTCGCGGTGATTGGTCGATGAAACAATACAATTATTTTTTTAACATTATCAAGGTCATCTTGGAAAGAATCAATATAACGTTGAATTCTCTAAAATGTAATAAAAAAATAAGTAAAAGTAAAAGACCTTTTTCTAGGGATGAAAATGTTAATACCAGTAGGAGCTGCAAAGTTGTGCCAAATTTTTATTATTACAAAATAATCTCCGTGTTTTAAAAAAAATATTAGAAATTGTTTTATGTGAGTTATATAAATTAAATTTTAGTTTAATTTTACATTTGATATTTTCGTTAATCACTCATCCAGCGCCATCTGACAGCTTCAATGATGTGCTAATAATACTTATCGGGGTCTGATAAATGATGGGATTGTTAGACTTCCTAGGAAAATTGACATCTGTCTGACTCTAATTGTCTGACTTGTAAAAAGAAGGGAAGGTTGTCGTGTCCTCAGTCGCGCCTCGCCGACCAGTAGATGTAGTAAAACAAAAATGAATTTACTAATAAAATAAATTTAATAAACTTTATACAGAAAATATTTACAATATTATAGAACACAAATCTATAGGATGACTTGCGGACCTGAGTGCGGTGCGATGGTATTTCTGCTGGTAAGGATTCAGGTTGTTGCTAGGTATTTTATAAGTTTTCATGAACTTGCGTTTCGTTCTTTGATTGGCTTGACGTGTTTTGACAATTTTGTGTTTTGTCCAAGTAGATAACGTTTGGTGTCATTCGAGAGTCTAAAGTATTTGGGCCGTACGATGTCACGTGTACTGAGCTAGCAGAAATATTGTTTTGCAATTAAAATAAATGACGGAGAAAAATGATCGGAAAATGTTGCGACATTGGGGTCACTGATTTGCACTTTAGTATAAGCGGTCAATAGCCTTATATACTCATTGACCCTTCTCATATTCTCAATTATACATCTGCAACAGTGTTGAGTTTGCATTAACCAGACTGATCGATCACACTATGTGGCATTATAGTTAAATCTAACAAAATGTGAAAACTTGTTCCTTTTGAATAGGAAAATATTAGACAGAAGATTATGTTCGCATAGACAGCAATGCAAAGACATTTTCCTATAAGAATCACAATTTGTAAAGATAATTTTCCTTTAAAAGTGTAACCGTTTTATATTCACGTCCGCCGTATGCACAGGTTGTAATAATCCAGTTCGGAGGTATGGCGTTCAGTACGGCGGCACTATCGTTAGATCAATGGCTGTGGTGCCTATTCTTCGGAGCTGGTACGCTTGTATGGGGCCAGCTCGTCACCTCAGTGCCCACTAGGAAGATACCCAAGAAGCTTTCGTGAGTATACGCTTAAGAGTTCACCACCGCTTCACGGCACCTCAAGAATGTAAAAGTTTCATGCGAAAAATATGGCACCGCGGCCCATATCGGTTTTTGAGCACTTTTCTAATCCAACATACGTGAATAGTTTAATCTGAAGCATATAAACCCTAAGACGTGTATGTCGTTTATTTATCTAAAAATTTAATCCAAAATAAGACTCTTATCATTTGTTTTTTTTTATCGGTAAATAAAGATGTATCTAAAAAAAATTTTTTAAATAAATAAAAACTTAATTAAATTCTCCCTTAAATTTTTTAATATACTTGTATTGCACCGAAGGCTTAGGTAAGTAAAGAGTAACTTTAAAAAAATATGCACTGGTCAAAGGATAATCTCCAAGATATAAGAAAACTATATTAAAGACAATATGATCAGGTAATAAAACATAGCAGTGTTCATTACGTAGAGATAGAGCATTTCGATTATTCCGTCCATACCAGTTTAGTGGTGTTCACGTTGCCTGTTTGTAGGCGGAACAGCTGACGACAACCGTTCGGTAGCACCCGCACGCCCCCTTCACACCCGAAACTTGAGTCCACATCAGATCCATAGCTCAAATTAAGAATGCTCACTCTATTTAAACCATACGCTCCTGCCAGGTTTATGAAATATTTTTATAAATATATACAAGTTAGAGCAAGATAAGTGTGCCAAACAGTTAAAAAATGAAATCAGTCATTGAAATCAATTCAGTAAATATCGGGACCATGCAGTTTTACCGAAACTCATTTTTGCATACATATTTAATTCAACAATGTTAGCGAACAAGGGTAACGCGTAACTAAATACACCCAAGTCGACCGTTCGGTTTAAGAATTATTTTTCAACATTCGCCTCTGTCGTCGGTAACGAAGCTCGTTCGGGCTCGTTTGCGTTGTTGCTGGCAAGTCTCGCCCCATGATAAGATTTGTTCGAACTCGCTCTAGTTCGTTGACCGGCAAGCCTCACCGCGAGCCCCGCGTTATCTAATCTTACATGTTCTCTTTACGGCCGCGCTCCGACGTAATAAGTTTACCTAAATACTAAAATGTGTTCTGTCAGTTGGGGCCGAGGTCAGCCTGACCCCGAGTCGATCCAACCGGGGCCAGACTACGACGGCGATCTCGATAAGAAGCCGCGCGCCGGGCAGATCCTCTGGATAAGGGGTCTTACACGACTCCAGACTCAGGTACGCGACTGTCGCACGAACAAACACACATACACACACGCGCACATACAAGGATTTACACTGATATATAACAATTTGTGTATAAATCTCGCGTATAAACGTTGAATTATACGCTATTTTTATACAGCTAACCAAAGAGTGTACTCGTGTATCTTTCTATCGAATAGAAATGTGTATGGTCAACAATATGAAGTTTAAAAATTCAACTGTGTTTTCAATGCAATAATATGATTGTTTGTTGACCCTACAGAACTATATTATGTTGAATGAGGTTCACTAGTTTTAAATGATTATAGCATTTCCATAGTACTACGTAATTATACAAAATGTCATCTTCTATGGTGACGGTGACATCCTAAACAGGCCCAATTATTTAGGACTCGGGAAAATAAGTGCAAAAACAGAAACTATGAAATTAACAGCAGAATTGTAGATATATTATTTGGTACTGTGTTTTCCTGTTAATATCTTTAAAATAAATAATTATATATATATACCAACACGGCAATAGCTTTAATTACTAAAATATTAAAAGTAGACAACAAAGAAATCTTGGGAATTCTTATATAATTTTTTTCGCAAACTCCGTTATAGCTTTATTTTACTAGATATATGATACCACGTAACCAAAAAATTAATCAAGGAAATAATTAATATGCCGCATACAGGGTGTGCGTGCATTCGTTTCGAAAATGAGAATTAAAGATTGGCTTCGCCGAATACAGTACTTCTTGTTTAGAGACCATATATAACAAAAACAACTTTAATATTTGTTCATATCTAATACAAATATCGTAACGAAATAATATAAACTTCATGGTTTTCTTTTTCTCGTATACTCGCAAATTTATGCCACGCGGTCCCTAAACAAAAAGTATTGCATTTCACGAGGTCCATCCTATTTTTTTTAACGTATTGTAGGGTGCTAACGGTACCCTATTACTGAGTTGATGCCGTATGTCCGTCCGTCTCTCTGTCTGTCTGGCTGTCTATCTGTCTGTCCTACCTTCAAAGGGCTGTATCTTGTGAACTATAAGACATTGTCATTAAGATTTTCACAGAAAATATGTTGTTACGGCTAACATTCTCCCAAGTAAATAAAAAAAAACTATAGAGCTCCCCATACAAAAATATAGTTACAAAAATAGTGTTTTTTGTTTTTGCTCTATCGTAATAACTGTAATACATAAAACGAGAAACTTGGTGTAATTATAGTGCAAACTCTTAAAGTATAACTTATATGGAACCCTCGGTGTGCTAGACCGACTCACACTTGATCGGCTTTTTATTAAAAATGAATGCACAGACCCCAGTGTTATAACTCCTTTGAAGTAATTAATGTATTTCTATACAATTATTTAAATAACAGAAATATTTTTGTAAATATTTATTATATTTAAGATTTTGCACTAATACTGTTAGAACCAATTCGTCAAACCCTCAGGAACTTTTATTACTATACGTATAATGAAATTAAATTTTAGTATTTATAGTTGAGCCTCATTCAACAATTTAAGGATCATGAAAAATTAAAATATAAAATTTATAATATATATATATATAAAAACACTAAATACACTTATGATTAATCAGTGATATTAAACTAACTTTCATTCCTTAATGTATTAAATAGAAATAATAATAAAAATCTAGTTTTAATTTCATTGATTAATTATATATATATTATAATCCAAGAACTTATCAGTAAAAGTAATTATTACGAAAAATTTGGAGTTAAGTTTTTTTTTTGTAATCTTAATAAGTATTAATAATTAGTTCTTGTTTTATAAAGCTCAATTTACAGTTAAGGTTAGATACAGTCAGCAAAAAAAAAATCCACATTAATTGTTTTTTAACACATTTAATAAACATTATTAATAATACAACGTGAAAAGCTTGACTGTAAGTGTCACTGTTATACAGACTACTTTAAATGCAATATAATTAACGACATTGTTTTGTAACTTTTTATGTTACACATGTCATAAATTAATTGCATTTACATTGAGAATTTAATCAAATTAGATGAATATGGACTTCTACATTATGATTTTGAAATAAATTAGGCTGTGTAATAGCATTATAAGGTTTATTATGTAATTCAGTGAATATATTGAGAAAAATTGCAATTATTTACAATTTACAAAATAAGTTTATCATAGTGAAGCCCATATTCAAATATGTATTTCTAATACGAGATCGGTGATTCAAATCGTTATATAATAATTTATTGGAAATATTAAAATGGTAAAAATAATTAACAATTTGAATTCACGCTCAAAATGAGTCATAATAAAAGGTGTATTAAACGATTTATGAGATAAAATAAAAAAAAAAAAGTGTGCAAAAGTGGCAGAAATTCGACGAGGGATAAGTTTTAAGTTTACAGCATTTTACAAAAATATAAGTCAGCAAAGCCTTCAGGCCTTCAGGTCGACACTGCGCGGATACCTTGGGCATCCTACGCTAAGTTATGAAACTTTGTCTCTTAATATATATTATTATTATTATTATACTTTTTTATAATATATTTTCATACAGCGGTATATACCACCATTATTTTTCAAATACTCTGCATCCATGTAATTTATTTAAAAATCACGCAAAGGATCAATAGACGTTTTAGCATATTTATTATATTCATTTATTACACACTTTTTTTATAATTTTAGAACAATTCGGTACTGGTTTGTTCAATATTCGATCGAGATTTAAAATGTTGATATATACGACACGAAAAAAAAAAAGAAAATTCAATGTCCAAAACTACTATTCTATATTATTTTTTTTTTATTTAATTTTTTTGTCTAGTATCCTTTGTTTCTTTCCTATATAATTTCTTTTTTAAAATATTTATTTTAGTACCTACACAGAGAAACACTTTACAAGATTATTAAAAAGTAGTAACGCTACATTCTTTTAGCCCATTAACTACATAGACATATTTGCTCGGTGACCAATTTTAAAATATAATTAAATAAATAAATTAAATAAATAATTATATAATATATAATATAATATAAATAAATTAAAGCAAATAATCACTGTATATTTCCAACAATAAAGGAAAGCGAAATTAGTGACCGAGCAGTGTTGCCTTAGAGATTTATTGAATTAAAAAAATGTCCTTAGCCACTGGTCTCATTGTTAATGTATTTAATATACATAAAAATATTCTTAAATTATAAACCTACACGAAGAAATAATAATAGATTTCCTTTTGGTAGATAAAACCTTTAGAAATGACGTAGTTTGGTAGAGTATTTTTAGTTTCGTGTAAACCTTTACCTATATCATTGGAAGCATGATGAGAACAGTGGTGAGGTATTAACTAGTGTTTGTAGAACGTCGCGAGCCGCGGCCTTGCATGCCGAGCGACGCTTCCCAGTTTTTTTTTTTTTTTTTTCGTTTGGCCCTTTTAATTTTCACCTATTGGCATGCTCGTATATTAATCGTAGGCTGTACGATGTAACTTATTCCTCGAACGTTCAAACAGTTGATATGACCCGTCTCTATTAGTATTTCCACATCGACGATACCACAAGCAATGGATATCATTCTATCTCCTTTTATCTCTATCTCTATTTCATTTACGCCTATGAGTCATATTGACTGTTCGATTTATTTTTTTATTTTTGTGTTCGTTTTATGGTTTCACTGATTTTTGTGTTTTTTTTTATATTGTTTTGTTTATTTATATGATGCGTAAAGGTACATAGATTGTGTATTATTTTGCTTGTGAGCCGCCACCGCCTACCGCCACCCGCCCCCGCCCCGCTCCCCGCTCCCTGCTATCCCGGTCGGCGCCGCCGCGGACCGCACACCGAACGTTTGCGAATATTAGCAGTAACTTGTGGACCCGTGTCACCGTTTGGTTTTTTTTGTTATCGAGTTGCGTCGAGTTACAGTCGCAAAGTCTATCACGACACGATCTGTGAGTGTGGAGTGGAGTCCTCTGAGCCGTGGTGCGTGCATGCGAGCGCGGTCGCGGCATTAACGCCTGTAATCGCCCGGTCGAGCCGCTGTCGTGTGTCCTTTTGCCGTTGCCCTGTGTTGTCTCGGTGTTTGTCTGTGTGTTTTCTTTTTCTTTTCTGTTACGTTTGTTTTTGTGTCTTTAGGCGCGCCGCTCGATCACCGGGATCGGGCGGCGGCGAATAAGCCCCGTGCACTTGGGGTACATCGCGCCAGCTGTAGCTAGTGCTATACCGCCTCGCCTCAAAGGGGAGTCGAAGCCCTGTGTTTGTCTGCGTATACGTTTGTTTTGTCAGGCTTGATGTAGTGTCTTGTACCTGTCCCGTACTACTTACTTACTTCTTAGCAGTGTAAATAGCGCTAGCGGTCGCTCAGTCCGGCGGCCCTTAGCCGCTGCTCCTGTCGCGGTGAGTATCTATCTATTTAAAGTCATCTTTTCTACGAGTGTTTAATGTCCTATTAACAATTTTCAACGTGGATTTGTGAGCTTCGTCTAACCAATGTACTCTAGAAGGTATAATTACACTATAACGCAAATGTTCGTCTGAATATAAATTATATTTTGACTAAACGCAAGACAGATTTTACAATACCTACAGCAAAATAAATCATTTGACACGTATCACTAAATTTTTTTATTTCTATCAGATTTCTCCAATTGTTAACTATTTAGTATACTTTTATTTGTGTTAATTTTTCTTCAGTTGAATAAATCAAATTTATTTCCATATTTGTGAAGAAATTGTACCTTCTAATTGACCGTTATCTAAGTAAAATGCTCTAGCCTTCGAGAGTGCGTGTTTTGATGTTCCTTGTTAGCGGCTAACCCCAATTATAACTAGCATGGTAGACGTTTCTAGATGTAAGAGATAAACGTGACAATTAAAAAGATTTATAAAAGCTGCGAGCCACCACCATAGTAGCGTGTGGAATTTGGTTTAGATTAAACCGCTATCCAGATAAAGGCATGGTTTAAACGTAAAGAGCGTCGGAGTCGCCGCGAGGTGTGGCAGCGTCCGGCGGTCCCGGCTCCCCACCACCACCGGGCCTCGTTCGATCCCACCGTGTTATCGTTTCAGTTGTTTCGACTCGCTATTATTTATTTTATCTGTGAGTGGTTTATTTAGTTGTTTTATTTGTGCACCCAGCCCCCGAGCCAGGGCCGCGCCGCGCGGCATTCACATACCGTCGTACTCACAGCCGACACTGGTCACACATACAGTTTTCTTTATAGTTCTCTCAATTTTTTGTTTGCCCGTTATGGACGGCGTATGCGCGTGCGAGGGTGCGCGCTCGTGTGTACTAACCGCTGGTCCGGTGGCACGTAGGACGGTGTAGGCGAATGGGGCGCCGACGGGCGGGCCGTTGGGGCCGTTGAGCGATGTTGTTGGGTGCAGCCCGCGCGGCCCATCTTGGAGACGGAGGTGTAGTGGCGGGCGCGGCGCGTCGCTGCGCGCTGCGTGCACCGGACACTCACGGTACCTCTCACCCCGCACCCTAGGGTCGTACCTGTGTATCAATCTCCACACCACCACTCGCGGAGGAACACAAAACCCACCTGCGATTATCCCCACCACACGCTAAACCAAATATTGTGATACGGTAAAAGTTTTGTCTTATTCCGCGAGCGCCTTTCTTCAGTATGGTTAAATAGTCATGTGTACGACAGAACTGTGACGAGAGCGCCCACGCTTCGCTCCGCCCGATTCGTCTATGATCTATGGTCGCGGTGGAGATCGAGGTGCGAGCGGTCTCGTCAAAGCTGACGTATCGTTATGCGGATGCACGCGGCGATTTGTCGACACCTCTTGGAGGGCCTCTCGATGCCCAATTCCGCCTCGGTCGCGACCGTGACAGACGCCTTGGCTCGACCGAGAGGGTCGATAACTTACCGAAACCATAAGGTCCAGAATAGTGAAGTGCGACGCGTCCTCGGCCCCGCCCCGGCCGGCGCCCACTAGCTGTTTGCAACCGTCCCTCATGTGAATGTTGTTGCACCCGTGGACCCTCCGTCGAGTCCCGCTCTAGCGTAGCTCGTACCGCTTTGTGATGTTATCTAATTTAGTTCACTCTTCAACCAGTAATCCATCTTCTTCGTCGGTCCCCAGCCCCACCACCGACTTGCATCGTTTTAGTTTTCTTTCCGATTAGCGGTCGTTCGTTAGCACCTCAATTTAAATTTAGTTTAGTTACGTGAGCATGGTTTCCACCTTATCTCTGGCGCACGGTTTCGTACCACGGCGTAGGTAGTGGGCGGCGTAGTTGCACGGTAGTGGGACGCGCGGCTCGGCACCTCCACACCACACTCTGGCGACGTGGCGGCGGGTGGTTGTTCGATGGGCGGCGCGGGGCGGGGCGGCTGGTGGCACTAAGTGTTGGTTGCAGCTGCGCGTCGTGCGCGCGTTCAAGTCGACGTTGGAGGACCTGGAGGAGCGGCTGTCGGCGCACTCGGCGCAGGGGCTGCGCTCGCGGCTGCGTGCGCCGCCGTCCGACATCGCCTTCATCGACGCGGAGGACGTGCCCGCCGCCTCGCGCACTGAGACCACCATTTTCTAGGCGAATGCTCCGCCACGCCGCTCACCCGACCTCTCACGCTCCCACTAACACGAACCTCACGTCTCTTTTCTATTCGATATTTATGCTTTAATCATTTATTATTTAAGTAACTCTTAATTTTAGTACATTAAGATTGTTTTTTTATTAATTGTTCAAGTTTGTAGTGGTAGGCCGCTATAGCAATAAAATATGTAACGAGCATATTAGGGAGATAGGCTGTAGACCGCGTTGTGCCTGTGGCCGTCGCAGCGCCACCTCTCGGACCCTCGCCGCCATTTCGGTGTATATACGTTAGGACCATGTATCGGAGGATTTTCAAGTGTACCTTTTCACTGACTTCACTAACGACTCATGTTTTTAAAAGTTTTCGACTCTAATTAGCTTTACGTCTAATGGTATAGTGAGTCGACTCGAAGTTCATAGTAAATTTTGGGACCAGCCACCGGCACCGATCTAAAACAAACTTTCTTTGCCTAAAGTTTATTATGAATATACATATAACACTTGTCGCTTATACGAATAAATTAAAAAAAAAAACTTTTAAAGTTTCTACGGATATTGTAATCTTGTTCTCCTTACGAATGTTAAGAACATTATTTATATTTGATTGAAAATAAATTTTCGAGCAAATTCCATAGCATTTTCTTTGGCCGTTGCGTAACACGTGTTATGGTGGGGGCCGCCACGTTGTACAGTAGAATCGCTCTATTTCAGATGTTGACGGTAAGTTTAGGTCGCGCTTGCTGCTCGCGTAAGTATGTAGTCGCGCCTGCCGCTGGCGTGTGCGCTACAGTACGGCGCATGGACAAGTGTCTTCTGCACGAATTACTAGACGAAATATTACAATTTACAATATTTTCCTAAACTCTCGACGTATTTGATAAGGAAATATTATAAATTGTAATCCCAAGGTGAGGTCTGTCGCCAGGCTCCACGTGTGCCGAACTGAGTGATGGTACGTTAGATTTTAATGCTCTATATGTGGTAAGAGATTTGCGGTTCTATGTCATGAAAATAATTATATTTTTAGCTTGGCATTTTTTTCAGCTTGTGTTTTCGGTGTTGCATGAATACATGTCAGTGAGTATGTATAATTTATTTTTTTTTGTATGGCAACATTTGTTTTTGACGTTGCAAGGATTTCTCGACAATTTTTATAATAGATATACTATTAAACTAAATTATTGTGATTGTGGGAAAATTGATAAATTCATTGTTGAGAGATCTTCGCAGATTTTTTTACCCTTTACGAAGCCTGTTACTGCCAATATTTCTGTTGTATTATTCAGGTTAACCTTGCAAAGTAATTTTGTACTGTAGAGTTAAGAAAATATATAACGAAAGTAAAGCTTGTATTAATAATAAACACAAATTACACAGCAGATTGTAATAAATGCAACCAGTAAGATTTTGTAACAATTAAAAAAAATGCTACAGTTAGTATATGGGTTGTATACGTACTTATTTTTGTTGTCGTCCACTTTTCGTTTTATTTTTAGTTTTATGTAGTTTTATATTTTTTGTTTATTTGTAACATATTTAAAAAAAAAACTTTAATCAGCAATTTAAAATACCAGTAAAACGTTATTAAACTCATAATAAAACCATATTTTGAATTATTAAGATATTTTATTTGTGTCTAAACCTAAAACCAACACAGACTTAGTCACTGTAAATTAGATTAAAAATTAAAATTGTATTTAAAAAAAAAACTTAATGCGAGTAGCTCACATACCGGATTGTTTATTTTTTTTATATCTATCATTTTTCCGTATTTTGGATCAGCGTAGTCTATCTAGCTTGCGTTTCCGACACGATCTTCCTTCCTCGTTACTGTTTTGACTAGTGTTTGCTACTGGATGCCCTCGACTGACCCGAGTGACCCCGCTCTAGTGTGAATGCTGCCCGCCGCGGGGGCACGGTGGGCCTTCCGATGCCGCACGCATTACGACACTAAAGCAACGAACTATGAAACCGCGACAGATTTCGAATTGTTTCGTACAGAATACGAATGCGAACCGAAAGTGAAACTACTCAACCAGTACATCTCGCGTCAAACTTCTAGTACGCTCTATCAGAGGGTCGGGAGCGAACTTGCGCAAAACGCACCCATTGAAGCGGGTACGTCCATTGAAACCGGAGCAAACTAGATGTTTGGCACGAGGCCTACAATGGTTGTACAAGTTAACTGCAAAAAAGCCAAAACTGTAGAGCCTTCGCAGCTCTAATTCTACTGCAGCTACGGTACAGCCATCTTATTACAAAATCTGCATAATTTGGCCCTTTTTACAATTGTAAGGTGATTGTACAACCATTGTGTGCTAGTTGGGCTTCTCTTTGGTTTTGGAATTTCTGATTAATGTAGACCACATTTCACTATCGTTTTTGCATTCGCATATTTGTGAAAAAGGCGCGATTCGTACAGTTTCATCGCTCGAAGTGTGACAGTGTGGGCGGAGGGCAGGTCAGCCGTGTCTCTTTAGCGTAGTGGTGCCGCCCGGTCGCCTTTGCGGCTGACGCCAAGCTCGTGTTTCGTTTTTACAGCAAAAGGCGGACATATTGGCCGGTCGAAGGATATTTGTGAATAATTATTTGGCGGAGCATAGAAGAATCAGCGTGCAATCCGGCGGGAGCTCGCTGCCCGCGCTCAGCCCCGTCTCGCATCAGAGCGACGACAATTAGACCGCCCATCGTCCCCTTTAGGCCCCATTTAGATCCCGACAAAGCACGGAAACCCCTCGAACGACTAACAACGCACCTCGGACGATATTGTGCTGCTAGACAATCCAAGCACACGAGCTATATGAATTTGTGGCATAAAATTAGAGAATGAAAAAGTAAATGCGACAGCGACGTCACATGACCCAATTACGTATTTCTTACTCTATGGATTGCGGTACATGGATTATGTATTAGCTCATTTACTGTCTAAATAGAGCTTTTATTAAAAGTTCTTATAATGACTATCGATTTGTAAGCTTTTTCTATAGCTTGTGTGCTATTTGGATAATATTTTGTTCGTCACCAATTTATATGTAAATGTTGTAATATGGAATAATTATTTTTACGCAGCACAATACCTTCCACGGTGTTACAGTCCTAAATTAAAAAAAAATAATGAAAATACGAAAAATTTGACCTTTAAAAAAATAAAAGCCCGGGCGTGATATGCATTATAAAATGTCTACACATTAGGCAATTTCCTAAGTTAGAAAAAAAAAACTTTTAAATATAATTAATATAGCAAATCATTAAAATTTAATGGTGCACAGTAATATTTTAGATTCAATTAGGAGAAAAAAAGAAATAGTTTTATAAAAATATATAAATTAAAATGATTTAATTTTTTTTTCGGATACGAGACATCAAATATATTATTTATTTATTTTAAAATCGGTTAAAATTAGTTAAAATTAAAATAACTACGGGAATAATTTTTATTTGAATACAATTCACAACAAATATGTGCCATTTTTCTAAAAATTTTACTGTTTGTGCTATTCAAGTGCTTTTATAAGAGTTTTTATAAAGGTTATAATTAAATTTGCTTGTGTTGGATTTTATGTTTGTGGTGTGACCATGCTCCGGGTTGGGAATGTTTAAATATTTGGATGTCAGTGTTATCCCATAGCGGCTCGATATATGTTTTAATATCTATGGTATATTATCCCTAGTAGTTTGTGGTCTTGATATGTGTATATTTTAATTTTACATTTAAAAAGAAAGATGTATTTTTTTACCTACGATTAGCAACTGCACACTATATAGAAAACATTATTTCTAGGGAAATTAAAATTTATTTTAATTTCTATATTTAGAATAATAACACACTACACTCTTTACTGTTTTATTGTCTTCCATGTTTATGTTTCGGTTGTTATTTTTATTTTTATTTATAAAAATTAATCAACCCCCCCCCCCCCCCCCTT